>OZ025248.1:24670873-24847573 GCA_964019135.1 Arenicola marina | reverse complement strand
CACCACCACCCCCTACCTATCCCCATCGCCACCACCACCCCTACCTATCCCTATCCCCACCACCACCCCTACCCATCCCCATCCCCACCACCACCCCTACCCATCCCCATGCCCACCACCACCCCTACCCATCCCCATGCCCACCACCACCCCTACCCATCCCCATTCCACCACCACCCCTACCCATCCCCATCCCACCACCCCCTACCCATCCCCATCCCCACCACCACCCCTACCCATCCCCATGCCCACCACCACCCCTACCCATCCCCATGCCCACCACCACCCCTACCCATCCCCATCCCCACCACCACCCCCCTACCCATCCCCATCCCACCACCCCTACCCATCCCCATCCCACCACCACCCCCTACCCTTCCCCATCCCCACCACCACCCCTACCCATCCCCATCCCCACCACCACCCCTACCCATCCCCATCCCACCACCACCCCTACCCATCCCCATCCCACCACCACCCCTACCCATCCCCATCCCCACCACCACCCCTACCCATCCCCATCCCACCACCACCCCTACCCATCCCCATGCCACCACCACCCCTACCCATCCCCATACCCACATGCCCCTATCCATCCCCATGCCCACCACCACCCCTACCCATCCCAATCCCCACCACCACCCCTACCTATCCCCATCGCCACCACCACCCCTACCTATCCCCATCCCCACCACCACCCCTACCCATCCCCATCCCCACCACCACCCCTACCCATCCCCATCCCACCACCACCCCTACCCATCCCCATGCCCACATGCCCCTATCCATCCCCATGCCCACCACCACCCCTACCCATCCCAATCCCCACCACCACCCCTACCCATCCCCATCCCCATCCCTACCACCACCCCTACCCATCCCCATCCCCACCACCACCCCTACCCATCCCCATCCCACCACCACCCCTACCCATCCCCATGCCCACATGCCCCTATCCATCCCCATGCCCACCACCACCCCTACCCATCCCAATCCCCACCACCACCCCTACCCATCCCCATCCCACCACCACCCCTACCTATCCCCATGCCCACATGCCCCTATCCATCCCCATGCCCACCACCACCCCTACCCATCCCAATCCCCACCACCACCCCTACCCATCCCCATCCCCACCACCACCCCTACCCATCCCCATCCCCACCACCACCCCTACCCATCCCCATGCCCACCACCACCCCTACCCATCCCCATGCCCACCACCACCCCTACCCATCCCCATCCCCACCACCACCCCTACCCATCCCCATCCCCACCACCACCCCTACCCATCTCCATCCCCACCACCACCGCTACCCATCCCCATCCCCACCACCACCCCTACCCATCCCCATCCCACCACCACCCCTACCCATCCCCATGCCCACCACCACCCCTACCCATCCCCATCCCCACCACCACCCCTACCCATCCCCATCCCCACCACCACCCCTACCCATCCCCATCCCCACCACCACCCCTACCCATCCCCATCCCACCACCACCCCTACCCATCCCCATGCCCACCACCACCCCTACCCATCCCCATGCCCACCACCACCCCTACCCATCCCCATCCCCACCAGCACCCCTACCCATCCCCATGCCACCACCACCCCTACCCATCCCCATCCCACCACCACCCCTACCCATCCCCATCCCCACCACCACCCCTACCCATCCCCATCCCCACCAGCACCCCTACCCATCCCCGCAGGCGCAATCTATCCCGACAATTATCTACCCCTCCCCAGACCTTATTACTCAAGGCCCTCACCCCCACCCCCCACCCCCCTTCCTGCCTTCTCCCACCAACTCTCCTCGGCATTGAGGCTATCTCTCACAATCTGGGCTCGGGGCCTTCCTGGGGTGTAAATAAGGCCACCCCCCCTCTCCCTCCCCCCATGTCCCACCTCCCTTCCCACATCTTCCTTTCCCGAACTTCTTATCTTTAGCTTTCTGTCTGTGCCTGTCTGTCTGTGTGTCTCTGTGAGAGCCTGTTTGTCTGCTCGAGAGACTATACCTGTCTCTCGGGTTTCCCGGCCCCCCTCACGCCGCCCTGCCCCCGCCCCCCCCCTCCCCACTGCCCTCCATCGGAGTCCTCCCTGCCCTGATCCCACACCCCACAACCCCCCAAGTCCTTCTCTCCCCAGGTCCGCAGTCCCGTTGGCCACCCACCCCTACCTCGCAGTCCCCCTAGCCTAACACCCCCAACCCACAGTCCTCCTAGCCACCCACCCCAACCCACCCCACCCTGAAGTCCCCCTAGCAACCTATGCCCCCACCCCCACCCCCACGCTGCAGTCCCCCTAGCCACCAACCCCCCACCACACACACATATACACTACTCGTCAGTCCCCCTACCTCTCCCTTCCGATCCAGTGGATATTGATATATCATAGGTTGCCATTTGGGATATTGATCGACCAGACATGTAAGCTCCACCTCCAGTGTGTACGCTGATAGCCGCTCCACGGCGTTAACATACATCGACTCCAGTCGCTCCTCCCACTCCACAGCAGCTACTCCGCCTCCCTTTATCACCACTCCCCTTCTCCTTGCCTCCATCCCCATCCATTGGGCCTCCATCTCTCCATTCCCTCCGCCTCCCTTTATCACCACTCCCCTTCTCCTTGCCTCCAAACCCATCCATTGGGCCTCCATCTCTCCATTCCCTCCGCCTCCCTTTATCACCACTCCCCTTATCCTTGCCTCCATCCCCATCCATTGGGCCTCCATCTCTCCATTCCCTCCGCCTCCCTTTATCACCACTCCCCTTCTCCTTGCCTCCATCCCCATCCATTGGGCCTCCATCTCTCCATTCCCTCCGCCTCCCTTTATCACCACTCCCCTTATCCTTGCCTCCATCCCCATCCATTGGGCCTCCATCTCTCCATTCCCTCCGCCTCCCTTTATCACCACTCCCCTTCTCCTTGCCTCCATCCCCATCCATTGGGCCTCCATCTCTCCATTCCCTCCGCCTCCCTTTATCACCACTCCCCTTATCCTTGCCTCCATCCCCATCCATTGGGCCTCCATCTCTCCATTCCCTCCGCCTCCCTTTATCACCACTCCCCTTATCCTTGCCTCCATCCCCATCCATTGGGCCTCCATCTCTCCATTCCCTCCGCCTCCCTTTATCACCACTCCCCTTATCCTTGCCTCCATCCCCATCCATTGGGCCTCCATCTCTCCATTCCCTCCGCCTCCCTTTATCACCACTCCCCTTCTCCTTGCCTCCATCCCCATCCATTGGGCCTCCATCTCTCCATTCCCTCCGCCTCCCTTTATCACCACTCCCCTTATCCTTGCCTCCATCCCCATCCATTGGGCCTCCATCTCTCCATTCTCTCCGCCTCCCTTTATCACCACTCCCCTTCTCCTTGCCTCCATCCCCATCCATTGGGCCTCCATCTCTCCATTCCCTCCGCCTCCCTTTATCACCACTCCCCTTCTCCTTGCCTCCATCCCCATCCATTGGGCCTCCATCTCTCCATTCCCTCCGCCTCCCTTTATCACCACTCCCCTTCTCCTTGCCCCCATCCCCATCCATTGGGCCTCCATCTCTCCATTCCCTCCGCCTCCCTTTATCACCACCCCCCTTCTCCTTGCCTCCATCCCCATCCATTGGGCCTCCATCTCTCCATTCCCTCCGCCTCCCTTTATCACCACTCCCCTTCTCCTTGTCTCCAAACCCATCCATTGGGCCTCCATCTCTCCATTCCCTCCGCCTCCCTTTATCACCACTCCCCTTCTCCTTGCCTCCATCCCCATCCATTGGGCCTCCATCTCTCCATTCCCTCCGCCTCCCTTTATCACCACTCCCCTTCTCCTTGCCCCCATCCCCATCCATTGGGCCTCCATCTCTCCATTCCCTCCGCCTCCCTTTATCACCACCCCCCTTCTCCTTGCCTCCATCCCCATCCATTGGGCCTCCATCTCTCCATTCCCTCCGCCTCCCTTTATCACCACTCCCCTTCTCCTTGCCTCCAAACCCATTCATTGGGCCTCCATCTCTCCATTCCCTCCGCCTCCCTTTATCACCACCCCCCTTCTCCTTGCCTCCATCCCCATCCATTGGGCCTCCATCTCTCCATTCCCTCCGCCTCCCTTTATCACCACTCCCCTTCTCCTTGCCCCCATCCCCATCCATTGGGCCTCCATCTCTCCATTCCCTCCGCCTCCCTTTATCACCACTCCCCTTCTCCTTGCCTCCAAACCTATCCATTGGGCCTCTATCTCTCCATTCCCTCCGCCTCCCTTTATCACCACTCCCCTTCTCCTTGCCTCCATCCCCATCCATTGGGCCTCCATCTCTCCATTCCCTCCGCCTCCCTTTATCACCACTCCCCTTCTCCTTGCCCCCATCCCCATCCATTGGGCCTCCATCTCTCCATTCCCTCCGCCTCCCTTTATCACCACCCCCCTTCTCCTTGCCTCCATCCCCATCCATTGGGCCTCCATCTCTCCATTCCCTCCGCCTCCCTTTATCACCACTCCCCTTCTCCTTGCCTCCAAACCCATCCATTGGGCCTCCATCTCTCCATTCCCTCCGCCTCCCTTTATCACCACCCCCCTTCTCCTTGCCTCCATCCCCATCCATTGGGCCTCCATCTCTCCATTCCCTCCGCCTCCCTTTATCACCACTCCCCTTCTCCTTGCCCCCATCCCCATCCATTGGGCCTCCATCTCTCCATTCCCTCCGCCTCCCTTTATCACCACTCCCCGTCTCCTTGCCCCCATCCCCATCCATTGGGCCTCCATCTCTCCATTCCCTCCGCCTCCCTTTATCACCACTCCCCTTCTCCTTGCCTCCAAACCCATCCATTGGGCCTCCATCTCTCCATTCCCTCCGCCTCCCTTTATCACCACTCCCCTTCTCCTTGCCTCCATCCCCATCCATTGGGCCTCCATCTCTCCATTCCCTCCGCCTCCCTTTATCACCACTCCCCTTCTCCTTGCCTCCAAACCCATCCATTGGGCCTCCATCTCTCCATTCCCTCCGCCTCCCTTTATAACCACTCCCCTTCTCCTTGCCCCCAAACCCATTCATTGGGCTTCCATCTCTCTATTCCCTCTGCCTCCCTTTATCACCACTCCCCTTCTCCTTGCCCCCCTCCCATCCATTGGGCCTCCATCTCTCCATTCCCTCCGCCTCCCTTTATCACCACTCCCCTTCTCCTTGCCCCCATCCCCATCCATTGGGCCTCCATCTCTCCATTCCCTCCGCCTCCCTTTATCACCACTCCCCTTCTCCTTGCCCCCATCCCCATTTATTGGGCCTCCATCTCTCCATTCCCTCCGCCTCCCTTTATCACCACTCCCCTTCTCCTTGCCCCCATCCCCATCCATTGGGCCTCCATCTCTCCATTCCCTCCGCCTCCCTTTATCACCACTCCCCTTCTCCTTGCCCCCATCCCCATCCATTGGGTCTCCATCTCCCCATTCCCTCCGCCTCCCTTTATCACCACTCCCCTTTTCCTTGCCCCCATCCCCATCCATTGGGCCTCCACCTCTCCATTTCCTCCGCCTCCCTTTATCACCACTCCCCTTCTCCTTGCCCGCATCCCCATCCATTGGGCCTCCATCTCTCCATTCGCTCCGCCTCCCTTTATCACCACTCCCCTTCTCCTTGCCCCCAAACCCATCCATTGGGCCTCCACCTCTCCATTCCCTCCGCCTCCCTTTATCACCACTCCCCGTCTCCTTGCCCGCATCCCCATCCATTGGGCCTACATGTCTCCATTCCTTCCGCCTCCCTTTATCTCCACTCCCCTTCTTCTTGCCTCCATCCCCATCCATTGGGCCTCCATCTCTCCATTCCCTCCGCCTCCCTTTATCACCACTCCCCTTCTCCTTGCCCCCATCCCCATCCATTGGGCCTCCATCTCTCCATTCCCTCCGCCTCCCTTTATCACCACACGCCTTCTCCTTGCCCCCATCCCCATCCATTGGGCCTCCACCTCTCCATTCCCTCCGCCTCCCTTTATCACCACTCCCCTTCTGCTTGCCCCCATCCCCATCCATTGGGCCTCCATCTCTCCATTCCCTCCGCCTCCCTTTATCACCACTCCCCTTCTCCTTGCCCCCATCCCCATCCATTGGGCCTCCATCTCTCCATTCCCTCCGCCTCCCTTTATCACCACTCCCCTTCTCCTTGCCTCCATCACCATCCATTGGGCCTCCATGTCTCCATTCCCTCCGCCTCCCTTTATCACCACTCCCCTTCTCCTTGCCCCCATCCCCATCCATTGGGCCTCCATCTCTCCATTCCCTCCGCCTCCCTTTATCACCACTCCCCTTCTCCTTGCCCCCATCCCCATCCATTGGGCCTCCATCTCTCCATTCCCTCCGCCTCCCTTTTTATTACCACTCCCTTTCTCCTTGCCTCTATCCCCATCCATTGGGCCTCCATCTCTCCATTCCCTCCGCCTCCCTTTATCACCACTCCCCTTCTCCTTGCCCCCATCCCCATCCATTGGGCCTCCATCTCTCCATTCCCTCCGCCGCCCTGTATCACCACTCCCCTTCTCCTTGCCCCCATCCCTATCCATTGGGCCTCCATGTCTCCATTCCCTCCGACTCCCTTTATCACCACTCCCCTTCTCCTTGCCCCCATCCCCATTTATTGGGCCTCCATCTCTCCATTCCCTCCGCCTCCCTTTATCACCACTCCCCTTCTCCTTGCCTCCATCCCCATCCATGGGGCCTCCATCTCTCCATTTCCTCCGCCTCCCTTTATCACCACTCCCCTTCTCCTTGCCCCCATCCCCATCCATGGGGCCTCCACCTCTCCATTCCCTCCGCCTCCCTTTATCACCACTCCCCTTCTCCTTGACCCCATCCCCATCCATGGGGCCTCCATCTCTCCATTTCCTCCGCCTCCCTTTATCACCACTCCCCTTCTCCTTGCCCCCATCCCCATCCATTGGGCCTCCATCTCTCCATTCCCTCCGCCTCCCTTTATCACCACTCCCCTTCTCCTTGCCCCCATCCCCATCCATTGGGCCTCCATCTCTCCATTCCCTCCGCCTCCCTTTATCACCACTCCCCTTCTCCTTGCCCCCATCCCCATCCATTGGGCCTCCATCTCTCCATTCCCTCCGCCTCCCTTTATCACCACTCCCCTTCTCCTTGCCCCCATCCCCATCCATTGGGCCTCCATCTCTCCATTCCCTCCGCCTCCCTTTATCACCACTCCCCTTCTCCTTGCCTCCATCCCCATCCATTGGGCCTCCATCTCTCCATTCCCTCCGACTCCCTTTATCACCACTCCCCTTCTCCTTGCCCCCATCCCCATCCATTGGGCCTCCATCTCTCCATTCCCTCCGCCTCCCTTTATCACCACTCCCCTTCTCCTTGCCCCCATCCCCATTTATTGGGCCTCCATCTCTCCATTCCCTCCGCCTCCCTTTATCACCACTCCCCTTCTCCTTGCCTCCATCCCCATCCATGGGGCCTCCATCTCTCCATTTCCTCCGCCTCCCTTTATCACCACTCCCCTTCTCCTTGCCCCCATCCCCATCCATGGGGCCTCCACCTCTCCATTCCCTCCGCCTCCCTTTATCACCACTCTCCTTCTCCTTGCCCCCATCCCCATCCATTGGGCCTCAATCTCTCCATTCACTCCGCCTCCCTTTATCACCACTCCCCTTCTCCTTGCCTCCATCCCCATCCATTGGGCCTCCATCTCTCCATTCCCTCCGCCTCCCTTTATCACCACTCCCCTTCTCCTTGCCCCCATCCCCATCCATTGGGCCTCCATCTCTCCATTCCCTCCGCCTCCCTTTATCACCACTCCCCTTCTCCTTGCCCCCATCCCCATCCATTGGGCCTCCATCTCTCCATTCCCTCCGCCTCCCTTTATCACCACTCCCCTTCTCCTTGCCTCCATCCCCATCCATGGGGCCTCCATCTCTCCATTTCCTCCGCCTCCCTTTATCACCACTCCCCTTCTCCTTGCCCCCATCCCCATCCATGGGGCCTCCACCTCTCCATTCCCTCCGCCTCCCTTTATCACCACTCTCCTTCTCCTTGCCCCCATCCCCATCCATTGGGCCTCAATCCCTCCATTCACTCCGCCTCCCTTTATCACCACTCCCCTTCTCCTTGCCTCCATCCCCATCCATTGGGCCTCCATCTCTCCATTCCCTCCGCCTCCCTTTATCACCACTCCCCTTCTCCTTGCCTCCAAACCCATCCATTGGGCCTCCACCTCTCCATTCCCTCCGCCTCCCTTTATCACCACTCCCCTTCTCCTTGCCCCCATCCCCATCCATTGGGCCTCCATCTCTCCATTCCCTCCGCCTCCCTTTATCACCACTCCCCTTCTCCTTGCCCCCATTCCCATCCATTGGGCCTCCATCTCTCCATTCCCTCCGCCTCCCTTTATCACCACTCCCCTTCTCCTTGCCCCCATCCCCATCCATTGGGCCTCTATCTCTCCATTCCCTCCGCCTCCCTTTATCCCCACTCCCCTTCTCCTTGCCCTCAAACCCATCCATTGGGCCTCCATCTCTCCATTCCCTCCGCCTCCCTTTATCACCACTCCCCTTCTCCTTGCCCCCATCCCCATCCATTGGGCCTCCATCTCTCCATTCCCTCCGCCTCCCTTTATCACCACTCCCCTTCTCCTTGCCCCCATCCCCATCCATTGGGCCTCCATCTCTCCATTCCCTCCGCCTCCCTTTATCACCACTCCCCTTCTCCTTGCCCCCATCCCCATCCATTGGGCCTCTATCTCTCCATTCCCTCCGCCTCCCTTTATCACCACTCCCCTTCTCCTTGCCTCCATCCCCATCCATTGGGCCTCCATCTCTCCATTCCCTCCGCCTCCCTTTATCACCACTCCCCTTCTCCTTGCCTCCATCCCCATCCATTGGGCCTCCATCTCTCCATTCCCTCCGCCTCCCTTTATCACCACTCCCCTTCTCCTTGCCCCCATCCCCATCCATTGGGCCTCCATCTTTCCATTCCCTCCGCCTCCCTTTATCACCACTCCCCTTCTCCTTGCCCCCATCCCCATCCATTGGGCCTCTATCTCTCCATTCCCTCCGCCTCCCTTTATCACCACTCCCCTTCTCCTTGCCTCTATCCCCATCCATTGGGCCTCCATCTCTCCATTCCCTCCGCCTCCCTTTATCACCACTCCCCTTCTCCTTGCCTCCATCCCCATCCATTGGGCCTCTATCTCTCCATTCCCTCCGCCTCCCTTTATCACCACTCCCCTTCTCCTTGCCTCCATCCCCATCCATTGGGCCTCCATCTCTCCATTCCCTCCGCCTCCCTTTATCACCACTCCCCTTCTCCTTGCCCCCATCCCCATCCATTGGGCCTCCATCTCTCCATTCCCTCCGCCTCCCTTTATCACCACTCTCCTTCTCCTTGCCCCCATCCCCATCCATTGGGCCTCAATCTCTCCATTCACTCCGCCTCCCTTTATCACCACTCCCCTTCGCCTTGCCTCCATCCCCATCCATTGGGCCTCCATCTCTCCATTCCCTCCGCCTCCCTTTATCACCACTCCCCTTCTCCTTGCCTCCATCCCCATCCATTGGGCCTCTATCTCTCCATTCCCTCCGCCTCCCTTTATCACCACTCCCCTTCGCCTTGCCTCCATCCCCATCCATTGGGCCTCAATCTCGCCATTCCCTCCGCCTCCCTTTATCACCACTCCCCTTCTCCTTGCCTCCATCCCCATCCATTGGGCCTCCATCTCTCCATTCCCTCCGCCTCCCTTTATCACCACTCCCCTTCTCCTTGCTTCCATCCCCATCCATTGGGCCTCTATCTCTCCATTCCCTCCGCCTCCCTTTATCACCACTCCCCTTCTCCTTGCCCCCATCCCCATCCATTGGGCCTCCATCTCTCCATTCCCTCCGCCTCCCTTTATCACCACTCCCCTTCTCCTTGCCTCCATCCCCATCCATTGGGCCTCTATCTCTCCATTCCCTCCGCCTCCCTTTATCCCCACTCCCCTTCTCCTTGCCCCCAAACCCATCCATTGGGCCTCCATCTCTCCATTCCCTCCGCCTCCCTCTATCACCACTCCCCTTCTCCTTGCCCCCAAAGGGGGGGGGGCTTTGAGGGGGGGGGGGTGGTATTTTACATTGTTTCACTTTGTGAGCGACATAGGGGAGTCGTCAACCAAAAGTGTGTGTGGGACGAGGGCCGGGGGTGGAGGTTGTAAGATAGAGTGTAATTTGCGTTAAAAGTGACCTCTATGCTCGAAAAGATGGATTGTTTCTCCGGACCTGGGTGCCGAATCCTTCTAGGATCTGTTGGTCTTATGGACATTAGCTACACGTTTCAGTCCATCCATCGCAGAAACGAAGAATGAAGCACGTTATATTGGGGTTTAAGGCCACTTTTGTCGACATGGAACCAAGTTGGGTCAAGAAACCTCTCGGAACTATTATGTACATGTAATGGAGTGAAACCAATTTGTTACGGTTAGGCAGGTGTGAGTAGGGGGGTTGAGGGGGTGGGGGTGGGGGTGGCGACAGCGGACACAAACTTCTTAACTTTTCATTTCATTCCCTTCCAGTGGCCGGCGAGATAGCTCAGTGGGCTAGAACGCTCGCATTATTTGCTCTGGCCACCTGAGAGCCTAACGGCACGTGGATCGATGGGTTCGAGCCCCTCTGTGGCCATGTCTGTGCGGTCGCAGGATAAAGATTACAGATTACATTAGTCTTTCTTCGTAAAGAGTAGGGGGTTACCCCGGGGGACACGGCTCCGCTCTCCCTTCCTTCTCCCATTGACACGATATGACCAAAAGTGGTTAAAGCGTCCTAAATAACCAACCAACCATTCCCTTCCACGGTGTAGTTGGAGGCGTGTTTATTGCGTCCAGTTGGTTACTATGATTGCATCACGAGACGCTAGCATTGGGAAATGCATCCCTATCATGAAGACAGGCACCAACAATTGAAACACAAGTCTAATAGGCGATATGGTAGCACGGAATGGAAGAGGGTACGAGGGAAGGGGGTGGGGAGGGGCGAAGGGGGGGGGGGGGCACGGGATCCTTCAAGTACATCCGGTTGGCTTTAGGCTGGCCTGACCATCGCTACCTACTTAGCAAGTCCTTGTACTCCAAAGGGGTGAGACCCTTCGCAACACGGGGAGCAAAGTGGCCGGATCCAGCCTGAGCCATCCACCACCGTAGCCCAGAGGGAACGCCGCCCCAGAGGTACAGGTGCCGCCCAACCATTCTGGTCTCCGCGCTCATCTGAACACAGAACGCTGTTCGTTTTCTTGCGGGAAGGTGTTCACGCCGCTCAAGTGTCACCGCAGTGTTAACACGTTTGGCGGGAAGGTGTTTAAGCGCATCAAGTGTCACCACAGTGTTAACACATTTGGCGGGAAGGTGTTTCCGCCTCTCAAGTGTCACCGCAGTTGGTGTTTAAGCGGATAAACTGTCACCGCAGTGTTAACACGTTTGGCGGGAAGGTGTTTAAGCGGATCAACTGTCACCGCAGTGTTAACATGTTTGGCGGGACGGTGTTTACGCCACTCAAGTGACACCGCAGTGTTAACACGTTTGGCGGGAAGGTGTTTAAGCGGATCAACTGTCACCGCGGTGTCAACATGTTTGGGGGGAAGGTGTTTAGCCACTCATGTGTCACCGCAGTGTTAACACGTTTGACGGGAAGGTGTTTAAGCGGATCAAGTGTCACCGCAGTGTTAACATGTTTGGGGGGAATGTGTTTAGCCACTCATGTGTCACCGCAGTGTTAACACGTTTGACGGGAAGGTGTTTAAGCGGATCAAGTGTCACCGCAGTGTTAACATGTTTGGGGGGAATGTGTTTAGCCACTCATGTGTCACCGCAGTGTTAACACGTTTGGCGGGAAGGTGTTTAAGCGGATCAAGTGTCACCGCAGTGTTAACACGTTTGGGGGGAAGGTGTTTAAGCGGATGAACTGTCACCGCAGTGTTAACATGTTTGGGGGGAAGGTGTTTAGCCACTCATGTGTCACCGCAGTGTTAACACGTTTGGCGGGAAGGTGTTTACGCCGCACAAGTGACACCGCAGTGTTAACACGTTTGGGGGAAAGGTGTTTAAGCGGATGAACTGTCACCGCAGTGTTAACATGTTTGGCGGGACGGTGTTTACGCCACTCAAGTGACACCGCAGTGTTAACACGTTTGGCGGGAAGGTGTTCACGCTGGTCAAGTGTCGCCGCAGTGTTGAAACGTTTGGCGGGAAGGTGTTTACGCCTCTCAAGTGTCACCGCAGTGTTAACACGTTTGGCGGGAAGGTGTTTACGCCACTCAAGTGTCACCGCAGTGTTAACACGTTTGGCGGGAAGGTGTTTACGCCTCTCAAGTGTCACCGCAGTGTTAACACGTTTGGCGGGAAGGTGTTTACGCCTCTCAAGTGTCACCGCATTGTTAACACGTTTGGCGGGAAGGTGTTTACGCCGCTCAAGTGTCACCGCAGTGTTAACACGTTAAAAAAAACGCAATGCAAGGCAAGGGCAGATCCGGGATCTTTGTAAAGGGAGCAGGGGTGGGGGGGGGGGAGGGGGGTGCTTTGGGATGCTGGATATTTTACATTGTTTCACTTTGTGAGCGACATAGGGGAGTCGTCAACCAAAAGTGTGTGTGGGACGAGGGCCGGGGGTGGAGGTTGGGGGAGGGAGGCTCCATTCCTAAAATTCCTAAAAGAGTGTAAATGTGCATCAAAAGCGACCTCTATGCTCGCAAAGATGGATGGTGGCTCCGGGCTCCGGACCCTTCTAGACGCTGTTGGTCTTATGGACATAAACTTAGCTAAACGTCTCACTCTTACACTTTATGATCTCGCTCAGTTTGAGAGATAGCATGGTAACAAGCCGTACGTCCTACGGCCTCGCGTCCTACGGCCTCGCGTCCCACGGCGTCGCGTCCTACGGCCTCGCGTCCTACGGCCTCGCGTCCTACGGCCTCGCGTCCTACGGCCCTGCGTCCTACGGCCTCGCGTCCTACAGCCCGCGTCCTACGGCCCCGCGTCCTACGGCCTCGCGTCCTACGGCCTCGCGTCCTACGGCCTCGCGTCCTACAGCCCCGCGTCCTACGGCCCCGCGTCCTACGGCCCCGCGTCCTACGGTCCGACGTCCGACGGCCCCGCGTCCTACAGCTCCGCGTCATACGGTCCCACGTCCTACAGCTCCGCGTCCTACGGCCCCGCGTCCTACGGCCCCGCGTCCTACGGCCCCACGTCCTACGGGCCCACTTCCTACAGCCCCGCGTCCTACGGCCTTACGTCCTACGGCCCCACTTCCTACGGCCCCGTGTCCTACGGCTCCGCGTCCTACGGGCCCCGTCCTACAGCCCGCGTCCTACGGCTTCGCGTCCTACGGCCTCGCGTCCTACGGCCCCGCGTCCTACAGCCCCACGTCCTACAGCTTTGCGTCCTACAGCCCCACGTCCTACAGCTCCGCGTCCTACGGCCCCGCGTCCTACAGCACTGTGTTCTACAGCCCCGCGTCCTACAGCGCCACGTCCTACAGCCCCGTGTCCTACGGCTCCGCGTCCTACGGCCCCGCGTCCTACAGCCCGCGTCCTACGCCCCAGCGTCCTATAGCCCCACGTCCTACAGCTCCGCGTCCTACAGCCCCACGTTCTACAGCTCTGCGTCCTACGGCCCCGCGTCCTACAGCACTGTGTCCTACAGCCCCGCGTCCTACAGCCCAACGTCCTACAGCTCCGCGTCCTACGGCCCCGCGTCCTACAGCCCCGTGCCCTACGGCCCCACGTCCTACAGCCCCACGTCCTACAGCTCCGCGTCCTACAGCCCCGCGTCCTATGGCCCCGCGTCCTACAGCCCCGCGTCTTACGGCCCCGCGTCCTACAGCCCCGCGTCCTACGGTCCCGCGTCCCCGCGTCCTACGGCCCCGCGTGATACGGCCCCGCGTCCTACAGCTCCGCGTCCTACAGCCCCGCGTCCTACGGCCTCGCGTCCTACGGCCCCGCGTCCTACAGCCCCACGTCCTACAGCTTCGCGTCCTACAGCCCCACGCCCTACAGCTCTGCGTCCTACAGCCCCGCGTCCTACAGCTCCGCGTCCTACAGCCCCGAGTCCTGCGGCCCTGCGTCCTACAGCCCCGCGTCCTACGGCGCCTGCACGCCCGGAATCTTAACCGCCCCGCATCTTATAGCCCTCTTCGTCCAATCCGCCCTGCCTTTCACAATGGAGCCTTATTGCTCCGACGTCCCGCAAGACCCTCGCCGTGACGACCTGCCAGAATGACTTACCCCCGTATCTAGGTTGCGGCGACTCACAGCCCTAGCATAGAGCAGCAGCCCAAGAACCCAACACGGGCTTCATTTTCCGAGCCGCCAATCAGTGACCCAAGTCTTGTCAATCACCCCTTGAATGATATTTGTTTTCTAAATAATCCCCGCTCTTTTGTGGGGTCCTGCTTCTCTTTATCTGCCGCGACAAGTGTCCTTCAGGCCATGCCAGGCGCGTCGAGCCCCGCTTTCACGACCGATTATCCGCCTCGATTCATCCATTGAGACCAACGTCGCGTCCCATAATTACGGGTCTATGACCATAACGCCCGCGACTAAAAACGCCCCGCCACACTATCGGCCCATACGACGGTCCCTTTATCTTCGATGATGTACGTGGTACAGAAGGACTGGAGTACGATCAACGGGGCTTTTACGGGTATTAGGGGGGTGAAGGGTGGCAGGGGGAGGGGTGGGGGGGCGGTGGAGGGGTGAGAGGCGAAGGGCTGGGGAGTGGATTTTTTTAAGGGTATTTGATAGTTGATAGAGATGGGGAGATATTAAATGTCCTTGTAGATAGCAATGGGGGTGGGGTTGAGGGAGGGGCGGAGCGCCGGGTGTGGGGGTCGGCGGGATTGATCGGAGGGTGTGCGTGGGGTGGGGGGGGGGGGGGCGGGGAGGGATGGGCGTTTAGGGACATTTGTAAGTTTGAAAACGGCCTTTAATGGAGTGCCGACAAGCGTACAGTGTAGAGTTTAGACACTGCTCGGTCGCGTGGTGGGATCTCAGCGGGTAGAGATTTCCCCTTCATATCACCCCTCTCCAACCCTCACCCCCCCCCCCCCGCCCCAGCCCTCTTACCCCCCGGAGAATCTGAAGGAAATACAGAGGCCATATAGTCTTGACGGGTGCGTCACGGGACATCGCTTAATATACTCGTAGTGACAGGAAGGGGGGGGGAGACCTTGAAGAAGCGGTACCCGCACAGAGACATCAAAGGCACCCCCCCGAGCGCCGCTCGGGGACGGATGGATGACGAGAGTGGTGGGCGGGGGGGCGGGGGGGGGGGCAGGAGGGGAGGGAGGGGGGGAGGGTGTCCTTATATGGTGAGTTAGCACGGTAGAGAAGACAAAGATCATAAGCAGCCTTGAGCGCCGCGGTCGGCGGCGACGGTATTCCGGTAATACAAGACAACACGGGTAAAAAGACCGTCGATTTCTCACGAGATATCGCTCATGGGGCGTCGACGGTGATTATTTCTTAACGCATCTCCCACGGCAATACCTCCGAATGGATCTGAAGGGTAATGGAGGGTTTAGAATGGTTCCTTGCGTGTGAGGCTCAACACGCAGTTACCGCCGCCGGCGTCAGGAGCTGTGAACGGCGCAGGCTAGACGCAGGCAATAATCGTCGACCTGTAGCTCTGTATTGACGCTAACGATAATTGTAGTTTCAGTTTTATATTGTGTGATATAAAATTTTATTTCAAAACGCTCTGGTCTATCAGACTGGTTCTGTTAAGGCTTTTTGGAAGAGTGTTTTTTTTTAGGGTGGTTTGGGTGAGAGAAGATGTGAAACTGATGACGTCTCCACGCGTGAATCGAACCTGAGTCGAGCTAAAGCAACCCATGTGAACTGGCAAAGACTTGCGCCTTTCGTATATCTGGTCGAATCCAATGGTAAATTCGAATGTCCAATTGACTTAAAATTCTAAATAAAATGTCGATCTTAATACCGAGACTTTGTGATTATACAATACACAGGAATGACGGAACTTAAGTGTGGTTAAAAGGTCGACGTTCACCCACACAGCCATCGGGTCGACCTCCACCCACACAGACAGCGGGTCGACCTTCACCTACACAGACAGCGGGTCGACCTCCACCCATACAGACAGCGGGTCGACCTACACTCATACAGACAGCGAGTCTACCTCCACCCACACAGCCACACAGACAGCGGGTCGACCTCCCCCCACACAGACAGCGGGTCGACCTCCACCCACACGGTAAGCGGGTCGACCTCCCCCCACACAGACAGCGGGTTGATCTCCACCCATACAGACAGCGGGTCGACCTCCCCCCACACCGACAGCGGGTCGACCTACACTCATAAAGACAGCGAGTCAACCTCCACCCACACAGCCACACAGACAGCGGGTCGACCTCCCCCCACACAGACAGCGGGTCGACCTCCCCCCACACGGTAAGCGGGTCGACCTCCCCCCACACAGACAGCGGGTTGATCTCCACCCATACAGGCAGCGGGTCGACCTCCCCCCCCACAGACAGCGGGTCGACCTCCCCCCCACACAGACAGCGGGTCGACCTCCACCCACAGAGCAAGCGGGTCGACCTCCCCCCACACAGAAAACGGGTCGACCTCCACCCATACAGACAACGGGTCGACCTCCACCCTCACAGAGAGTGGGTCGACCTCCCTCCACACCGACAGCGGGTCGACCTCTACCCATACAGACAGCGGGTCGACCTCCCCCCACACCGACAGCGGGTCGACCTCCACCCATACAGACAGCGGGTGGACCTCCCTCCACACAGACAGCGGGTCGACCTCCCCCCACACAGACAGCGGGTCGACCTCCACCCACACGGTAAGCGGGTCGACCTCCACCCATACAGACAGCGGGTCGACCTCCACCCACACGGTAAGCGGGTCGACCTCCCCCCACACAGACAGCGGGTCGATCTCCACCCATACAGACAGCGGGTCGACCTCCCCCCACACCGACAGCGGGTCGACCTACACTCATAAAGACAGCGAGTCAACCTCCACCCACACAGCCACACAGACAGCGGGTCGACCTCCCCCCACACAGACAGCGGGTCGACCTCCCCCCACACAGACAGCGGGTCGACCTCCACCCACAGAGCAAGCGGGTCGACCTCCCCCCACACAGACAACGGGTCGACCTCCACCCATACAGACAACGGGTCGACCTCCACCCTCACAGAGAGTGGGTCGATCTCCGCCCACACCGACAGCGGGTCGACCTCCACCCATACAGACAGCGGGTCGACCTCCCCCCACACCGACAGCGGGTCGACCTCCACCCATACAGACAGCGGGTGGACCTCCCTCCACACAGACAGCGGGTCGACCTCCCCCCACACAGACAGCGGGTCGACCTCCACCCACACGGTAAGCGGGTCGACCTCCACCCATACAGACAGCGGGTCGACCTCCACCCACACGGTAAGCGGGTCGACCTCCCCCCACACAGACAGCGGGTCGATCTCCACCCATACAGACAGCGGGTCGACCTCCCCCCACACCGACAGCGGGTCGACCTACACTCATAAAGACAGTGAGTCAACCTCCACCCACACAGCCACACAGACAGCGGGTCGACCTCCCCCCACACAGACAGCGGGTCGACCTCCCCCCACACAGACAGCGGGTCGACCTCCACCCACAGAGCAAGCGGGTCGACCTCCCCCCACACAGACAACGGGTCGACCTCCACCCATACAGACAACGGGTCGACCTCCACCCTCACAGAGAGTGGGTCGATCTCCGCCCACACCGACAGCGGGTCGACCTCCACCCATACAGACAGCGGGTCGACCTCCCCCCACACCGACAGCGGGTCGACCTCCACCCATACAGACAGCGGGTGGACCTCCCTCCACACAGAGAGCGGGTCGACCTCCACCCATACAGACAGCGGGTCGACCTCCACCCACACCGACAGCGGGTCGACCTACACTCATACAGACAGCGAGTCTACCTCCACCCACACAGCCACACAGACAGCGGGTCGACCTCCCCCCACACAGACAGCGGGTCTACCTCCACCCATACAGACAGCGGGTCGACCTCCCCCCATACAGACAGCGAGTCTACCTCCACCCACACAGCCACACAGACAGCGGGTCGACCTACACCCACACAGCCACACAGACAGCGGGTCGACCTCCACCCACACGGTAAGCGGGTCGACCTCCACCCACGCAGACAGCGGGTCGACCTCCACCCATACAGACAGCGGGTCGACCTCCACCCATACAGACAGCGGGTCGACCTCCTCCCACACCGACAGCGGGTCGACCTCCACCCATACAGACAGCGGGTCGACCTCCACCCACACCGACAGCGGGTCGACCTCCACCCATACAGACAGCGGGTCGACCTCCACCCACACCGACAGCGGGTCGACCTCCACCCATACAGACAGCGGGTCGACCTCCACCCATACAGACAGCGGGTCGACCTCCACCCATACAGACAGCGGGTCGACCTCCACCCATACAGACAGCGGGTCGACCTCCACCCATACAGACAGCGGGTCGACCTCCTCCCACACCGACAGCGGGTCGACCTCCACCCATACAGACAGCGGGTCGACCTCCACCCATACAGACAGCGGGTCGACCTCCACCCACACCGACAGCGGGTCGACCTCCACCCATACAGACAGCGGGTCGACCTCCACCCATACAGACAGCGAGTCTACCTCCACCCACACAGCCACACAGACAGCGGGTCGACCTCCACCCACACAGCCACACAGACAGCGGGTCGACCTCCACCCATACAGACAGCGGGTCGACCTCCTCCCACACCGACAGCGGGTCGACCTCCACCCATACAGACAGCGGGTCGACCTCCACCCACACCGACAGCGGGTCGACCTCCACCCATACAGCGAGTCTACCTCCACCCACACAGCCACACAGACAGCGGGTCGACCTCCACCCACACAGCCACACAGACAGCGGGTCGACCTCCACCCATACAGACAGCGGGTCGACCTCCTCCCACACCGACAGCGGGTCGACCTCCACCCATACAGACAGCGGGTCGACCTCCACCCACACCGACAGCGGGTCGACCTCCACCCATACAGACAGCGGGTCGACCTCCCCCCATACAGACAGCGAGTCTACCTCCACCCACACAGCCACACAGACAGCGGGTCGACCTACACCCACACAGCCACACAGACAGCGGGTCGACCTCCACCCATACAGACAGCGGGTCGACCTCCTCCCACACAGACAGCGGGTCGACCTCCACCCATACAGACAGCGGGTCGACCTCCTCCCACACCGACAGCGGGTCGACCTCCACCCATACAGACAGCGGGTCGACCTCCACCCATACAGGCAGCGGGTCGACCTCCACCCACACCGACAGCGGGTCGACCTACACCCACACAGACAGCGGGTCGACCTCCACCCACACAGACAGCGGGTCGACCTCCACCCATACAGACAGCGGGTCGACCTCCACCCACACCGACAGCGGGCCGACCTCCACCCACACAGACAGCGGGTCGACCTCCACCCACACAGACAGCGGGTCGACCTCCACCCACACCGACAGCGGGTCGACCTCCCCCCACACCGACAGCGGGTCGATCTCCCCCCACACAGACAGCGGGTCGACCTCCACCCACGCAGACAGCGGGTCGACCTCCATCCACACAGACAGCGGGTCGACCTCCACCCATACAGACAGCGGGTCGACCTCCACCCACACGGTAAGCGGGTCGACCTCCACCCACGCAGACAGCGGGTCGACCTCCACCCATACAGACAGCGGGTCGACCTCCTCCCACACCGACAGCGGGTCGACCTCCACCCATACAGACAGCGGGTCGACCTCCACCCACACCGACAGCGGGTCGACCTCCACCCATACAGACAGCGGGTCGACCTCCACCCACACCGACAGCGGGTCGACCTCCACCCATACAGACAGCGGGTCGACCTCCACCCATACAGACAGCGGGTCGACCTCCACCCATACAGACAGCGGGTCGACCTCCACCCATACAGACAGCGGGTCGACCTCCTCCCACACCGACAGCGGGTCGACCTCCACCCATACAGACAGCGGGTCGACCTCCACCCATACAGACAGCGGGTCGACCTCCACCCACACCGACAGCGGGTCGACCTCCACCCATACAGACAGCGGGTCGACCTCCACCCATACAGACAGCGAGTCTACCTCCACCCACACAGCCACACAGACAGCGGGTCGACCTCCACCCACACAGCCACACAGACAGCGGGTCGACCTCCACCCATACAGACAGCGGGTCGACCTCCACCCACACCGACAGCGGGTCGACCTCCACCCATACAGACAGCGGGTCGACCTCCCCCCATACAGACAGCGAGTCTACCTCCACCCACACAGCCACACAGACAGCGGGTCGACCTACACCCACACAGCCACACAGACAGCGGGTCGACCTCCACCCATACAGACAGCGGGTCGACCTCCTCCCACACAGACAGCGGGTCGACCTCCACCCATACAGACAGCGGGTCGACCTCCTCCCACACCGACAGCGGGTCGACCTCCACCCATACAGACAGCGGGTCGACCTCCACCCATACAGGAAGCGGGTCGACCTCCACCCACACCGACAGCGGGTCGACCTACACCCACACAGACAGCGGGTCGACCTCCACCCACACAGACAGCGGGTCGACCTCCACCCATACAGACAGCGGGTCGACCTCCACCCACACCGACAGCGGGCCGACCTCCACCCACACAGACAGCGGGTCGACCTCCACCCACACAGACAGCGGGTCGACCTCCACCCACACCGACAGCGGGTCGACCTCCCCCCACACCGACAGCGGGTCGATCTCCCCCCACACAGACAGCGGGTCGACCTCCACCCACGCAGACAGCGGGTCGACCTCCATCCACACAGACAGCGGGTCGACCTCCACCCATACAGACAGCGGGTCGACCTCCTCCCACACCGACAGCGGGTCGACCTCCACCCATACAGACAGCGGGTCGACCTCCCCCCACACAGACAACGGGTCGACCTCCACCCATACAGACAACGGGTCGACCTCCACCCTCACAGAGAGTGGGTCGATCTCCGCCCACACCGACAGCGGGTCGACCTCCACCCATACAGACAGCGGGTCGACCTCCCCCCACACCGACAGCGGGTCGACCTCCACCCATACAGACAGCGGGTGGACCTCCCTCCACACAGAGAGCGGGTCGACCTCCACCCATACAGACAGCGGGTCGACCTCCACCCACACCGACAGCGGGTCGACCTACACTCATACAGACAGCGAGTCTACCTTCACCCACACAGCCACACAGACAGCGGGTCGACCTCCCCCCACACAGACAGCGGGTCTACCTCCACCTCCCATACAGACAGCGGGTCGACCTCCCCCCATACAGACAGCGAGTCTACCTCCACCCACACAGCCACACAGACAGCGGGTCGACCTACACCCACACAGCCACACAGACAGCGGGTCGACCTCCACCCACACGGTAAGCGGGTCGACCTCCACCCACGCAGACAGCGGGTCGACCTCCACCCATACAGACAGCGGGTCGACCTCCACCCATACAGACAGCGGGTCGACCTCCTCCCACACCGACAGCGGGTCGACCTCCACCCATACAGACAGCGGGTCGACCTCCACCCACACCGACAGCGGGTCGACCTCCACCCATACAGACAGCGGGTCGACCTCCACCCACACCGACAGCGGGTCGACCTCCACCCATACAGACAGCGGGTCGACCTCCACCCATACAGACAGCGGGTCGACCTCCACCCATACAGACAGCGGGTCGACCTCCACCCATACAGACAGCGGGTCGACCTCCACCCATACAGACAGCGGGTCGACCTCCTCCCACACCGACAGCGGGTCGACCTCCACCCATACAGACAGCGGGTCGACCTCCACCCACACCGACAGCGGGTCGACCTCCACCCATACAGACAGCGGGTCGACCTCCACCCATACAGACAGCGGGTCGACCTCCACCCACACCGACAGCGGGTCGACCTCCACCCATACAGACAGCGGGTCGACCTCCACCCATACAGACAGCGAGTCTACCTCCACCCACACAGCCACACAGACAGCGGGTCGACCTCCACCCACACAGCCACACAGACAGCGGGTCGACCTCCACCCATACAGACAGCGGGTCGACCTCCTCCCACACCGACAGCGGGTCGACCTCCACCCATACAGACAGCGGGTCGACCTCCACCCACACCGACAGCGGGTCGACCTACACCCACACAGCCACACAGACAGCGGGTCGACCTCCACCCATACAGACAACGGGTCGACCTCCTCCCACACAGACAGCGGGTCGACCTCCACCCATACAGACAGCGGGTCGACCTCCACCCATACAGACAGCGGGTCGACCTCCTCCCACACCGACAGCGGGTCGACCTCCACCCATACAGACAGCGGGTCGACCTCCACCCATACAGGCAGCGGGTCGACCTCCACCCACACCGACAGCGGGTCGACCTACACCCACACAGACAGCGGGTCGACCTCCACCCACACAGACAGCGGGTCGACCTCCACCCATACAGACAGCGGGTCGACCTCCACCCACACCGACAGCGGGCCGACCTCCACCCACACAGACAGCGGGTCGACCTCCACCCACACAGACAGCGGGTCGACCTCCACCCACACCGACAGCGGGTCGACCTCCCCTTACACCGACAGCGGGTCGATCTCCCCCCACACAGACAGCGGGTCGACCTCCACCCACGCAGACAGCGGGTCGACCTCCATCCACACAGACAGCGGGTCGACCTCCACCCATACAGACAGCGGGTCGACCTCCTCCCACACCGACAGCGGGTCGACCTCCACCCATACAGACAGCGGGTCGACCTCCACCCATACAGGCAGCGGGTCGACCTCCACCCACACAGACAGCGGGTCGACCTACACCCACACAGACAGCGGGTCGACCTCCACCCACACAGACAGCGGGTCGACCTCCCCCCACACCGACAGCGGGTCGACCTCCACCCACACAGACAGCGGGTCGACCTCCACCCACACAGACAGCGGGTCGACCTCCACCCACACCGACAGCGGGTCGACCTCCCCCCACACCGACAGCGGGTCGATCTCCCCCCACACAGACAGCGGGTCGACCTCCACCCACGCAGACAGCGGGTCGACCTCCATCCACACAGACAGCGGGTCGACCTCCCCCCACACAGACAGCGGGTCGACCTCCACCAATACAGAGAGCGGGTCGACCTCCACCCACGCAGACAGCGGGTCGACCTCCATCCACACAGACAGCGGGTCGACCTCCCCCCACACAGACAGCGGGTCGACCTCCACCCACGCAGACAGCGGGTCGACCTCCACCCACACCGACAGCGGGTCGACCTACACTCATACAGACAGCGAGTCTACCTCCAACCACACAGCCACACAGACAGCGGGTCGACCTCCATCCACACAGACAGCGGGTCGACCTCCCCCCACACAGACAGCGGGTCGACCTCCACCCACGCAGACAGCGGGTCGACCTCCATCCACACAGAGAGCGGGTCGACCTCCCCCCACACAGACAGCGGGTCGACCTCCACCCACGCAGACAGCGGGTCGACCTCCCCCCACACAGACAGCGGGTCGACCTCCCCCCACACAGACAGCGGGTCGACCTCCATCCACACAGACAGCGGGTCGACCTCCCCCCACACAGACAGCGGGTCGACCTACACCCACACAGACAGCGGGTCGACCTCCACCCATACAGGCAGCGGGTCGACCTCCACCCACACCGACAGCGGGTCGACCTCCCCCCACACCGACAGCGGGTCGACCTCCACCCACACAGACAGCGGGTCGACCTCCACCCACACAGACAGCGGGTCGACCTCCCCCCACACAGACAGCGGGTCGACCTCCACCCATACAGAGAGCGGGTCCACCTCCCCCTACACAGACAGCGGGTCGACCTTCCCCCACACAGACAGCGGGTCGACCTCCACCCATACAGAGAGCGGGTCCACCTCCCCCCACACAGACAGCGGGTCGACCTCCACCCATACAGAGAGCGGGTCCACCTCCCCCTACACAGACAGCGGGTCGACCTCCCCCCACACAGACAGCGGGTCGACCTCCACCCATACAGACAGCGGGTCGACCTCCACCCACACCGACAGCGGGTCGACCTCCCCCCACACAGACAGCGGGTCGACCTCCACCCATACAGAGAGCGGGTCCACCTCCCCCCACACAGACAGCGGGTCGACCTCCACCCATACAGAGAGCGGGTCCACCTCCCCCTACACAGACAGCGGGTCGACCTCCCCCCACACAGACAGCGGGTCGACCTCCACCCATACAGGCAGCGGGTCGACCTCCTCCCACACAGACAGCGGGTCGACCTCCCCCCACACAGACAGCGGGTCGACCTCCACCCATACAGGCAGCGGGTCGACCTCCACCCACACCGACAGCGGGTCGACCTCCACCCACACAGACAGCGGGTCGACCTCCACCCACACAGACAGCGGGTCGACCTCCCCCCACACAGACAGCGGGTCGACCTCCACCCATACAGAGAGCGGGTCCACCTCCCCCTACACAGACAGCGGGTCGACCTCCACCCACACTGACAGCGGGTCGACCTCCACCGACACAGACTGTGGGTCATTGTTAGTTGTCTTTCACTCCTTCGTTGCACGTCTTTGTGGTATTTACGTTCTGTAACGATGAGTCTTTTCCTACTTGTTCTGGTGTTCAGCAGTGGTACCGCATCCTTGTTCGTAGCTTCTACTTCGGAATCAGTCTTAAACGTTTTTTGTCTCGCTGTTGGCTCTCTACCGTGGCATGACGAAGGCATGATCTCTCTTCAGTTCACTAATCAACGACAAGCTTTCTTGTACTTTCCTGCCTGTCATAGTATGCTGTCTTGTCTTTATTTCTTCGCTATCTACCAAAAGTATTTATATGTGATTGACCTTCCTGCATTAAATCTCTCCCACGTAAAGTGTGCGGGATAATCTTTCTTCCTCGACGTTATTTTCTCGCCTGGCTGCCACCCTTAGGAGGTGCCCATGCCCCAGCCCCCGCCCACAACCAGCCTTCCTATTTGTGCCCCCCCCACCCATTTTACACATTCGCCAGTTCGCAAACCGCTCTCTGTCCCACTCCCCTGGCACAGGAGAAGCGCCCAAAGGCAGAGTCGCTATAAAACAGAATCCAGATTACTCGTCCATTACTGACACCAACATCGGCGCCAAAGTGAGGAAGTTAACCGTGGAGGGGGAGAGAGGGAGAGGGTCAGGTAGCGAGGGCAACGGCAGGGGTTCAGCGTGTGAAGTGGATGGAGAGGGTGGTTGGGTGCATGGGGATGGTGGTGCAGTGAGAGGGTGGTTGGGGATGGTGGTGCAGTGAGATTGGCCGTGCGTGGTGAAGCCAGGGAAGAGACGGAAGGATGCACCGAAGGGTGAGGGGAAGAAAGATGGGGAAGCGAGATGAGGGGTGGGGACGGCTTTGAAAACGCGAGTCGTCGGGGCTTTTAAATCATCCTAAAATAAACAGTTCATGCGGCCGGGGCTGGTCCCAATCAAGTCAGCTTTCCAGTTCCTGCAGCGGATAAAAGGTCTCAAAGCCATTTTATGCCAGGACCCGTATAATCAACACGATTATGAATAATTATAGATCAATCTCGGCAATTCATGAAGCTCCACATCCAATGAAAAAAATACCTCAATCTAAATTCTACTTTGAGACGATAATTAAACATTTCATGGTTTGTTTTTGGTGGAGGAATGCCGTTAACTGACTTTATCTTGAACGTCTAATGCAAGAAAGAAGACAACATGTTGGAGCTTATCTTTGCAACGCTCATTTGACAAAGGTCATCTTTAAGGTCAGCGGAAGTTGGCTAACTGATCGCAACAACTGATTTGCCGCGGACTAGGCAGGATGTTTAACCATCTCAAAGCGAGGCTTTTTGTCTCTCCTCGCCGGTGCCGAACCAGCGACAACTAATCTGCCACCCAGACCTGCCATATCATTAGTTTACACGGGAAAGACGCGCCGTAATGCCTTTGTGCAAGAAGTTGTATGTACGTGTTAGTGCAGACATGGTGTTCCAATCGAGATTTACAAAGGTTTGACCCCATTGAAGTTCCTGCTGGGTGTTCTGCCGTAGCACACGCCAATCGTCTATTCGTAACAGGAATATATATACATATATACATCCAGACTATCCCAGGATGGTATGGCTAAGCAACGTAGGTTCCTTACTATATTGTCGTGGTTTCCAGGTATTCAAGGTCTCAAGGAATTGATGGATGGAATGTTCATCGCCAGGTTGTCACGTTCGGTTGGGGCTCCGTCGTTAGCTCAGTGAGTCACGCTCAACCAATGACCATGCTCGTGTGGTATCCCGGGCACAATGACCATGCTCGTGTGGCATCCCGGGCACAATGACCATGCTCGTGTTGTATCCCGGGCACAATGACGATGCTCGTGTGGTATCCCGGGCACAATGACCATGCTCGTGTGGTATCCCGGGCACAATGACCATGCTCGTGTGGTATCCCGGGCACAATGACCATGCTCGTGTGGTACCCCGGGCACCATGACCATGCTCGTGTGGTACCCCGGGCAAAATGACCATGCTCGTGTGGTATCCCGGGCACAATGACCATGCTCGTGGGGTATCCCGGGCACCATGACCATGCTCGTGGGGTATCCCGGGCACCATGACCATGCTCGTGTGGTATCCCGGGCACCATGACCATGCTCGTGTGGTATCCCGGGCAAAATGACCATGCTCGTGTGGTATCCCGGGCACAATGACCATGCTCGTGTGGTATCCCGGGCAAAATGACCATGCTCGTGTGGTATCCCGGGCACAATGACCATGCTCGTGGGGTATCCCGGGCACCATGACCATGCTCGTGTGGTATCCCGGGCACCATGACCATGCTCGTGTGGTATCCCGGGCACCATGACCATGCTCGTGTGGTATCCCGGGCACCATGACCATGCTCGTGTGGTATCCCGGGCACAATGACCATGCTCGTGTGGTATCCCGGGCACCATGACCATGCTCGTGTGGTATCCCGGGCACCATGACCATGCTCGTGTGGTATCCCGGGCACAATGACCATGCTCGTGTGGTATCCCGGGCACAATGACCATGCTCGTGTGGTACCCCGGGCACCATGACCATGCTCGTGTGGTACCCCGGGCAAAATGACCATGCTCGTGTGGTATCCCGGGCACAATGACCATGCTCGTGGGGTATCCCGTGCACCATGACCATGCTCGTGGGGTATCCCGGGCACCATGACCATGCTCGTGTGGTATCCCGGGCACCATGACCATGCTCGTGTGGTATCCCGGGCAAAATGACCATGCTCGTGTGGTATCCCGGGCACAATGACCATGCTCGTGTGGTATCCCGGGCAAAATGACCATGCTCGTGTGGTATCCCGGGCACAATGACCATGCTCGTGGGGTATCCCGGGCACCATGACCATGCTCGTGTGGTATCCCGGGCACCATGACCATGCTCGTGTGGTATCCCGGGCACCATGACCATGCTCGTGTGGTATCCCGGGCACCATGACCATGCTCGTGTGGTATCCCGGGCACAATGACCATGCTCGTGTGGTATCCCGGGCACCATGACCATGCTCGTGTGGTATCCCGGGCACCATGACCATGCTCGTGTGGTATCCCGGGCACCATGACCATGCTCGTGTGGTATCCCGGGCACCATGACCATGCTCGTGTGGTATCCCGGGCACAATGACTGCAGCGATGGCCCGAAGGGAACAAAGGCCCGAAGGTAGCGATGGCCCGAAGGGAACAAAGGCCCGAAGGTAGCGATGGCCCGAAGGGAACGAAGACCCGAAGGTAGCGATGGCCCGAAGGGAACAAAGACCCGAAGGTAGCGATGGCCCGAAGGGAACCAAGGCCCGAAGGGAGCGATGGCCCTAATGCAGCGATGGCCAGAAAATGGCGATGGCCAGAAAATAGCGATGGCCAGAAAATAGCGATGGCCAGAAAATTGCGATGACCCACAGGGAGCCATGTCCCGAAGGGAGTAATGGCCCGAATGAAGCGATAGCCCGATGAAGCGATGGCCCAAGGAGAGCAAAGGCCCGAAGGGAGCGATGACCCGAAGGTAACGATGACTCGACTGCAGCGATGACCCGACTGGATTGGTGACCCGAAGGGAGCGATGACCCAAACGGGAGCGATGACCCAAAGCGAGCGATGGCCCAAAGCGAGCGATGACCCAAACGGGAGCGATGACCCAAAGCGAGCGATGGCCCAAAGGGAGCGATGACCCAAAGGGAGCGATGACCCAAAGCGAGCGATGGCCCGAAGGGAGCGATGACCCGAAGGGGGCGATGACCCTAAAGGGAGCGATGGCCCGAAGGGAGCGATGACCCAAAGGGAGCGATGACCCAAAGCGAGCGATGGCCCGAAGGGAGCGATGACTCTAAAGGGAGCGATGGCCCGAAGGGAGCGATGACCCAAAGGGAGCGATGACCCAAAGCGAGCGATGACCCGAAGCGAGCGATGGCCTGAAGGGGGCGATGGCCCGAAGGGGGCGATGGCCCGAAGGGGGCGATGGCCCGAAGGGAGCGATGACCCAAAGGGAGCGATGGCTCGAAGGGGGCGATGGCCCGAAGGGGGCGATGGCCCGAAGAGAGCGATCACCCAAAGGGAGCGATGGCCCGAAAGGGGACGATGGCCCGAAGGAAGCGATGACCCAAAGGGAGCGATGGCCCGAAGGTAACGACGGTCCGACGATGCGATGGCCCGAAGGGGGCGATGGCCCGAAGGGGGCGATGGCCCGAAGGGAGCGATGACCCAAAGGGAGCGATGGCCCAAAGGGGCGATGGCCGGAAGGGGGCGATGGCCCGAAGGGGGCGATGGCCCGAAGGGAGTGATGACCCAAAGGGAGCGATGGCCCGAAGGGAGAGATGACCCTAATTGGAGCGATGACCCAAATGGGAGCGATGGCCCGAATGGAGCGATGACCCAAAGGGAGCGATGACTCAAAGGGAGCGATGACCCAAAGCGAGCGATGACCCAAAGCGAGCGATGACCCGAAGCGAGCGATGACTCGACTGCAGCGATTATCCGACTGGATTGGTGACCCGAAGGGAGCGATGACCCAAAGCGAGCGATGGCCCGAAGGGAGCGATGACCCGAAGGGAGAGATGACCCAAAGGGGCGATGGCCGGAAGGGGGCGATGGCCCGAAGGGGGCGATGGCCCGAAGGGAGCGATGACCCAAAGGGAGCGATGGCCCAAAGGGGCGATGGCCGGAAGGGGGCGATGGCCCGAAGGGGGCGATGGCCCGAAGGGAGCGATGACCCAAAGGGAGCGATGGCCCGAAGGGAGAGATGACCCTAATGGGAGCGATGACCCAAATGGGAGCGATGGCCCGAATGGAGCGATGACCCAAAGGGAGCGATGACCCAAAGGGAGCGATGACCCAAAGCGAGCGATGACCCAAAGCGAGCGATGACCCGAAGCGAGCGATGACTCGACTGCAGCGATTATCCGACTGGATTGGTGACCCGAAGGGAGCGATGACCCAAAGCGAGCGATGGCCCGAAGGGAGCGATGACCCGAAGGGAGAGATGACCCAAAGGGAGCGATGGCCCGAAGGGGGCGATGGCCCGAAGGGAGCGATGACCCGAAGGGAGAGATGACCCTAATGGGAGCGATGGCCCGAAGGGAGCGATGACCCAAAGGGAGCGATGGCCCGAAGGGAGCGATGACCCAGATGGGAGCGATGGCCCGAATGGAGCGATGACCCAAAGCGAGCGATGACTCAAAGGGAGCGATGACCCAAAGCGAGCGATGGCCCGAAGGGAGCGATGACCCAAAGGGAGCGATGACCCAAAGCGAGCGATGGCCCGAAGCGAACGATAGCCCAAAGGGAGCGATGACCCAAAGGGAGCGATGACCCAAAGCGAGCGATGGCCCGAAGGGAGCGATGACCCAAAGCGAGCGATGGCCCGAAGCGAGCGATGGCCCAAAGGGAGCGATGACCCAAAGCGAGCGATGGCCCGAAGGGAGCGATGACCCAAAGCGAGCGATGGCCCGAAGGGAGCGATGACCCAAAGCGAGCGATGGCCCGAAGGAAGCGATGACCCAAAGCGAGCGCTGCGATGGCCCGAAGGGAGCGATGAGTCCACTGGAGCGATTATTAAATCAGTTAAAGTTGTTCGACAAGCTTATACAACATCAAAAGAGAGTAACATTCAACGAATTAACAGCAACAGAATCATTGCTTATTAGCTTCACAGCTCATACAAAATGTTACGTATCATTCACATATCAGCTAGACTAGATACAAAACATGGCAAAAAAGAACAAAACAGATAAATACAATAAAAAAGGCTTATTGCATGGTACGTCAATTGCACTTCATGGATTTTCAGCGATGGCCCGAAGGTAACGACGGTCCGACGATGCGATGGCCCGAAGGGGGCGATGGCCCGAAGGGGGTGATGGCCCGAATGGGGCGATGGCCCGAAGGGGGGGATGGCCCGAATGGAGCGATGGCCCGAAAGCAGCGAGGGCTAGAAATCAGCGATGACTCGATGAATCGGACGCCAAGTCGGACGCCAAAATCCGCCTCAGCAGCGTTACCCATCATAACGCGCCCTTCCATTACCGGCGAGCATGGAATTATTGGACATGATGTAGGTATACACGCCGCCGTGCTAAACTACAACAAAATACAACGACTGAACGGATCCGGGTAGGCTTTAAATAGAGGTGAACGGAACTACAAGGTTTATATGTCACATTGCCTTGTGTCTTATGATTAACACGCTCCCCGGGCTGATAGCGGTGATAATGTAGTGACTGCATGGTGGCAAGCGTAACAGTACAGTGTTAGTGTCCGCATATACAATGGAGGCGAGCGCAGTGCATGGCCTCCGACAGAAGTCTCCATTTACAACAAAATAAGCGTAGTCAGGTCCCGGGTCAGGTACGTTTAGACGAAATGTCATAATCGCATTGTACGTCTTTTGTACATTTTATTTTATCATAGTTTTAACACCTATATATATATACAATCCGGCTACGGGCTATAGTCATCTAAATAAACATCTAAATTTTGAAAGAGCGCTTTGACATTTCCGTAAGTTTATGCAACAAATATCTACCTCTCAGGTTCAAGAAGAGTCTTAAATGTTGCATAATTACGCAACTTAATTACTGCTCAAATCTTGGACACATAGACTGATTGAGCATTGATATGCAGTCTTTCATTCTTTGAATACATTTTATTAAAAATATATTGACCCCAATTTCTTGGCTTAAAGAAGACAATCACAAAATCATATTTATACAAAAACTCATTTACTTTAGTAACCCAATTAGTTTTGCCGTATTGGACACAACGGCTGAAAGCCGGAAACATTGCCATTCAAAAATATAAAACTTCGCAGCTGGAAAATGTTCTTCGGCCAAATCTAAATGGCTTTGTTGTCGCGGGTAAAATAAATTTTGCGGGAAACTGACTTATTCTAGATTTTCGAGTCCTATAAAAAGAGTAGGGAACTGAATGTCTCCAAATATCCATTATCTGGTAAGTTGCCTTTTGTCGACATTGAACGTAAATATTGACGCCTACATACTGCGTCGGTCGTGTAGAACCCGCGATGCCTGATTATCGCCAACTCGAGAGACGCCTGGACACAGTGTCAGTGACAGTGTCACTGTCAGTGGGCGCATTTCTTTGACTTTGGTACCCCGGGTGTATCCCTACGGTGCACCGAATACGCACATTACGCATCGGTTCACCGCCCGACACTTCTTTCACCCGAGTATGGATACGCGCGCATGCATTCGGTATGCCGATGTGCCTAGTTCTAAACAGCACAGGGCATTCAGGAGAAGATGGCGGCTGATTGAAAGGTGATGAAGAGTAGCGACCCAAGAGTAGGTTGGTTCCAGTGCTTTAATGTGCACCGGATGTGAATGGTGTGTGCATTTCATTGGAATAGGCATATCCCTATCGGCATACTCGGAAGTTCCCTGTTGCGGGCCCGGGGCGGGATACCGAACCTGGCGAAGAAATGCGCCCACTCACAGTGACAGGTGCCGCAGATCGACTGCAAAGGGGGGGGGGGGGGAGCAAGTGCAGCCTGCAAATCCTCAGCGATTTGGAACCCCTCCACTTTAATCTGACTAGTGTTACTTTGTGGGTGAATACTACGTCCAATCCTTATTATATGTGAATTCTACATACCTTAAACTATCTATTTACGTATAGTTTGTTTCTTTGAAGAACTGTTGATGTCGACAATACCGGCGATATTTCGCATTTCATTCGTAAAATGCGCGCAGCCATTCGAAGTGACAAGCGGCAAATATATCAACAGATGGTGCTACAGGGCGGAAGCGGCAAATTCCCCGGTTTTACCGGTATGCCTTATACAATTTTGCTAGGCGTTCGCGCTCGATCCAAGACGTGGTCATGCATCTCCACAATAAAAAAATGAGTGTCTTCTGGATGTGGAAATCGCGACATAATGATGACACTAAGATTGAATGAAGCCTTGCATTATACTGTGCAATCTTTGTATATATCTTCGTTATATCGTGATTTCCATATCCAGAAGACACCCATTTTATTTTCTTGTAGATATGCGCGAAAACATCTTGGGATTGCGCGCGAGCGCCCAGTAAAATTGTACGAGGTAAACCGGTAAAACCGGGGAATTTGCCGCTTCCGCCCTGTAGCTCCATCTGTTGACAAAGTTGCCGCTTGTCACTTCGAATGGCTGCGCGCATGTTACGAATGAAATGCGGAATATCGCCGGTATTGTGGACATCAACAGTTCTTTAAAGAAACAAACTATACGTAAATAGATAGTTTAAGGTGTGTGGAATTCAAATATAACAAGGATTGGACGTGGTATTCACCCACAAGGTGACACTAGTCAGACTAAAGTGGAGGGGTTTCAAATCGCTGAGGATTTGCAGGCTGCACTTCACCCTGGCCGAGCGGTAGCGAGGCCTGGGTTCTTCAGGGCTACAATGTGTGATGATATTCAAGTGACATCTGAGTAAGTTAATTTGGTATCCGAAAAGTGTATATAACTTAGATCTAGATCTATATCCATATAAATGTTCCTCATGCATATGGATCAGTGGCCTCAGCTCAAATGGCTGCTTAGGCACGCCAACGTCTCTGGGGGAACACAGGGGGGTCAGCTCGTAGGTGGATGAGAAGGTGGGGAGACGAAGGATGTTGATAGCGGCTCGCAGGTGGAGTGTCTGACTTTGAGGGAGGGAATGAGTATGGGCTGGCTGGCAGGTGGGCTATTGAGGGAGGGAATGAGTATGGGCTGGCTGGCAGGTGGGCTATTGAGGGAGGGAATGAGTATGGGCTGGCTGGCAGGTGGGCTATTGAGGGAGGGAATGAGTATGGGCTGGCTGGCAGGTGGGCTATTGAGGGAGGGAATGAGGCTGGCTGGCAGGTGGGCTATTGAGGGAGGGAATGAGGCTGGCTGGCAGGTGGGCTATTGAGGGAGGGAATGAGGCTGGCTGGCAGGTGGGCTATTGAGGGAGGGAATGAGGCTGGCTGGCAGGTGGGCTATTGAGGGAGGGAATGAGGCTGGCTGGCAGGTGGGCTATTGAGGGAGGGAATGAGGCTGGCTGGCAGGTGGGCTATTGAGGGAGGGAATGAGGCTGGCTGGCAGGTGGGCTATTGAGGGAGGGAATGAGTATGGGCTGGCTGGCAGGTGGGCTATTGAGGGAGGGAATGAGTATGGGCTGGCTGGCAGGTGGGCTATTGAGGGAGGGAATGAGGTTGGCTGGCAGGTGGGCTATTGAGGGAGGGAATGAGGCTGGCTGGCAGGTGGGCTATTGAGGGAGGGAATGAGGCTGGCTGGCAGGTGGGCTATTGAGGGAGGGAATGAGGCTGGCTGGCAGGTGGGCTATTGAGGGAGGGAATGAGGCTGGCTGGCAGGTGGGCTATTGAGGGAGGGAATGAGGCTGGCTGGCAGGTGGGCTATTGAGGGAGGGAATGAGGCTGGCTGGCAGGTGGGCTATTGAGGGAGGGAATGAGGCTGGCTGGCAGGTGGGCTATTGAGGGAGGGAATGAGGCTGGCTGGCAGGTGGGCTATTAACAGAACCTGGACAGAAATGAGAAGTGGCGTTAAATATTATTGACCGTAAAACTGTGTTGACTTTGAACTGTTATGTCTGGGAAACCATGATTGCTTTCAGAACTGATTGGAATGGGATTGGAAACTGAGCGATACTCGCCTCATGCGCTATACCGCCACCTATACACAAGTTTACTATCGTTCATGACAGGGTCATATGTAGCCGCAGACTCCCCTCCGGGTTGTAAATGCAACCATACACACGCCATTAGAAAATGCCAAGTTAGGCAGTTTCGGGGCAAAGCGCCCGTGTGTTCACAATGTCTTGCCTTTTTAACTTCATATCTTGATAAAGTTATCTTTAATTAAATGATTAAATGTAATTATATTAACTGTAATTTTCGCTTGCAAATGTACCGATTTAGTCTATATTCTTGCCACTAAAACAACACCTTCAACCTGCCTGGCTGATTCAAAACAAATGTCGGATGATGGAAATAGTGTGATGCGTATGACCGGAAAGAAGGTCTCAGTAAAACTGCCTAGATGCAACGCAGCGCTCCTTATAGGTTATAACAGCGTGTGGTTGATTATCGTGCAGTGATGTTTAAAATCTGTGTTATTATTATGTAACACTGCCATTTTTATGAAACAAAATTTATTTATGCACAAAAGTTTATTTGTTTGGTCTTTTTTTAGCACTGAGTAGATTTTCACTAGAGTGTTACATAAGTAAAAAGGCAAGTGCACGCTGGCATATGATATAAGACAATAAGCTTCGTATCTGCAGCATCGCTTACATCATTCATTTTGTCTGTGTACCATTTGCTGCTATGTGTTATATATTTATGTATTCCATTACACAAGACCCTTGTGATTTTAACTTATTTATATGTGCATCTTATTTAATAATAGCACAATACGACAGTCTCCAGTATAAATTGTAGCAGACTAAAGTGTGTTGACAGTGGCATTTTCAAGACATTGTAAGCATGATAAGTTGAAAGTCATATGCCTGTGTTTTCTTCAGTTTAAATAAGTAGGCCTATAGAAAAGTTAAATATCAGGTACAAGAAAAGGGGGTAGAGCATTATTTATCCATACAAATTCTGACAGTTATTTTAGCTCCAAAAATCAAAAGCAGAATGAGTGTATCAGTGTATATGCATTTATGAGACCAGGAATCTCATATAATTTGAGCTATGGTTTAGGATTGACATTACCTAACCCCTCTCCCAAAATACCAACAATACTATCGCCCATGGACATGACAGATGACAAGGTAAATAGAGGGCTGCTTAATTGATTTGAAACTTTTAATACTATTGGCATCATGTAAATTCTCTTGACAACAGGACTGAATAAGCCAAATTCTGTTATTTTTTTGGTTGAAGCTGACAAGTATATTTTATACTTGTCAATTAAATATTTCAGTTGAAATAAAAAAACGAGGAGGCAGATATTTTCTTTGCTTACCATAGTCTATTACTTTTCAATCAGATGCCATCTTCTCCTGTATGCTATTTTGAAATTTTTGAACTCCCAGCACGGCAGGGCTAGGGTTGGACCTGGGCTACCAAAGAAATACACGTCACCCAGGAGAGTGGAGCCATGTCCCCAGGGGTAACCCCCTTCTCTTTTTGAAGAAAGACATGGGATCTTTATCCTGTGACCACACAGACATGGCCACAGCAGGGCTCGAACCACCGACTCATGTGCCGTTAGGCTCTCAGGTGACCAGAGACATAACCGACTGCCGACTTATAAACTTCAACACATGATGTTGCATATACAATAGGGGGACAAATAGTGGGTTATGTGTATCTGGGATTCTGACCAGTTAATATTAACTGACTGGCTTCATGAATTGTACAGCTGTTGTCTTTAACTAATTATGTATTATTGGCTTTCAGCATTAAAAATATTGAGTCCTTAAACGAATGGATAGAGATGAGTAGTGGGTATGGTTTCACCAACTATTGCCTCAGATTCAAATGATTACTCTTTGACCCTTCAATATTCCATGTAATTCAATCTGTACTTTAGATGCAAATTACATTTAAACATGACTTGATGAGCAATACATTTATGTAGTCAGATTTTATGTGGATGTCAGTGCAATGCATCTGACAGGACAGGGTTATGTGAAAGCGATAAGGATAAATACTGTGCAGAATGCATGATGAATATTCATTGCAAGCATGTAATCGACCCCTCCTAACAAGTGTTATGTTTTTATGCCTCCAACACTATTGTTGATCAGATGCTTACTTCAAATGCCTTTACCTTTACGTGCAGGTCTGTGTATCTACTGAAGTGCTTAACCTTCTTTCATGTAACAGCAGGGACAGACTGCGCTATTTACAAGAATTTTGCGCCCAGATTTCCGATGTTATATTGTCGGGGTCAAAACACGAAAGCTGCCCTGCATTGATTGTCTGCAGGTTGTTTGCTCTGTGTAACTAATGAACATCTTCGCCTGCCCCGTCGGGCATACAACCAGTATGCTGACCTGTCCGATCCTGTAATTCAACTGTCCCGGGCAGTCGGTTATGTCTCTCCCCTGAACAGTACACATTTAATAATGACGTTCGACTGTAGCACAACTTAATCCTTAGCAGACACATTACCAACACGCTGCATGGGAACGTTATGGTTGGTTGGTTATTCAAGACGCTTTAACCACTTTTGGTCATATCGCGTCAATGGGAGAAGGAAGGGAGAGTGGAGCCATTTTCCCGCGGGTAACCCCCTACTCTTTACGAAGAGAGACATGGGATCTTTTTCCTGCGACCACACAGACACGGCCACAGCAGGGCTCGAACCACCGACCCACGTGCCGTTAGGCTCTCAGGTGACCAGAGCACTCAATGCGAGCGCTCTAGCCCACTGAGCCATCGCGCCGGCCCCGGGAACGTTATGAACGTGGTGTTTCCAGTATTCGGCACTCCACAACTTCGATGTGGTATAATGATGACCTTGCTAACTTCTTCAAGTTCATGCAGCAATAAGTTCAATAACGTTGTTTTCTAGAGGTATGTAGGGCTCGACACACTAACTCCTAACATGTACTTGTCCTACAGGACAAGTACTTTACATTTTTACTTGTCCCACTCCTAGGTAAATGTGAGGGGGAGGGGTCTGTCCTGGGTGTATGTGTGAGGGGTCGATGGGAGTCTCCTGGGTGTGTGTGAGGGAGGGAAGTCCGTCCTGGGGTGTATGTGAGCGAGGGGGTGACCGGGGTATCCTTCTAGGTGTGTATGAGGGGGAGAGGGTCCGCCCTGGGTTTGTGTGAGGGGGAGAGGGTCCATCGTGGGTGTGGGTAAGGGTGCGGATGGGTAGGGGGTCCCTCCTAGGTGTGTGTGATGGGGAGGGGGTTCATCTTGAATGTATGTGAGGCGGGACTGGAGATGGATCCATGCTATGGCGTGTAATACATTAGTTTCTATCGTCGGTCTATGCGGAAATCAATAATGCACAAATATCGCGTCATGAAGAACGTTGCAACAATGAGAGAAGTGTCACAATCCTGTCCGACTTAATATTTGTAAATGGGTGCATTCGGTTCCAATGATTGCACATACAAAACAACAAATGAATTAGTTGAAAATGAACCAGCAAAAGAACTCTGACAAAAGTTTTGAACACTGTGTACTTGTCCGGCAAGCACTTGTCCTATCGGACAAGTACAGGGAAGTGTTTATTTGTCCGACAGGAAAAATCGCTTGTCCCGGACAAGCGGACAAGGTTTAGCTTTAGTTTATTTATTACCAAATGGCCTCAGGCACAAGGTATAAAACAAAAAGAACAATCACGACTTAAATATATACATCAGTCACACAAAGTTAACATTGTTCGTCGCCGAAGCAGAGCATGGTCTATATAACAACTTAATTTTTGGAGAGTATCTTGATTTTTTGTTTTCATTAGATTTACGAAATATGACTTCGTCGCGTTAACACTAGGACGGGTTATTGTCGAGGCCTGAGTCTGTATGTATATGGTTGCACCAAGCATGCTCTTTGAGAAGCCTCGTCGAATGACGCAGGAAAATTGATGTTTGGTTTATCATGGTGCTGTTTCTTGCTGGCTATTTCAGGTGGAGTTGTAATGTAGGGCAGTGAAGATGAAGGCTGGGGATATAGACTGCCTGGATGCTGAGGCTACGAGCCGTGTACCGCCCAGCGCACTCTCGCCTTCCACAATACAAGACACTCAAACAGAAAACCAGGTATGTCATAATAAGGCGCATTAACAGTAGTCTGCCTCATGTTATAAGGGAGTTGATCACACCAACACCATGAATGTGGCCGACTGAAAACATGCTTGAAAGGGTGTCGGTCCCCTTGTATGGTGTGTCCATTTCTCACTATTACTGGGCGATAGTCATGGGTTGGTCAGGGCTCGCCTCGATATTTCAATGGGTTAGACCGCTCGCTTTGAGCGCTCTGGCCCCCTGAGAGCCTAACGGCACGTGGATCGGTGGTTCAAACCTCGCTGTGGCCATGTCTGTGTGGTCGCAGGATAAAGATCCTATGTCCGTTTTCTCAAAAATTGGGGGTTACCCCGGGGACATGGCTCCACTCTCCCTTCCTTCTCCCACTGACGCGATATAACGAAAATTGGTTGAAGCGTCCTGAATATACAACCAACCAATCATAGGTTGGTCATTACTCGTTTACTGCGAACCTGTGGTTAATGTTTATTGGAGAAAAATACAGTTATGATGAAGCTTATTCGATAGCAAAAAGAGGTTAGATGTTAATATATCTCTGCGTTAAGCGTGCCCCTGTCGTTGATAGCCAAGAGGATGCAGGTTAGATGTTAATATATCTCTGCGTTAAGCGTGCCCCTGTCGTTAATATATCTCTGCGTTAAGCGTGCCCCTGTCGTTAATATATCTCTGCGTTAAGCGTGCCCCTGTCGTTAATATATCTCTGCGTTAAGCGTGCCCCTGTCGTTAATATATCTCTGCGTTAAGCGTGCCCCTGTCGTTGATAGCCAAGAGGATGGAGGTTAGATGTTAATATATCTGCGTTAAGCGTGCCCCTGTTGTTAATATATCTCTGCGTTGAGCGTGCCCCTGTCGTTGATATATCTCTGCGTTAAGCGTGCCCCTGTCGTTAGATGTTAATATATCTCAGCGTTAAGCGTGTCTTTGTCGTTAGTATATCTCTGCGTTAAGCGTGCCCCTGTCGTTGATATATCTCTGCGTTAAGCGTGTCCCTGTCGTTGATAGCCAAGAGGATGGAGCTTAGATGTTAATATATCTCTGCGTTAAGCGTGCTCCTGTTGTTAATATATCTCTGCGTTGAGCGTGCCCCTGTCGTTGATATATCTCTGCGTTAAGCGTGCCCCTGTCGTTAGATGTTAATATATCTCTGCGTTAAGCGTGCCCCTGTCGTTGATATATCTCTGCGTTAAGCGTGCCCCTGTCGTTGATAACCAAGAGGATGGAGGTTAGATGCTGACATATCTCTGCGTTGAGCGTGCCCCTGTCGTTGACATATCTCTGCGTTAAGCGTGCCCCTGTCGTTGATATATCTCTGCGTTAAGCGTGTCCCTGTCGTTGATAGCCAAGAGGATGGAGGTTAGATGTTGATATATCTCTGCCTTAAGCGTGCCCCTGTCGTTGATATATCTCTGCCTTAAGCGTGTCCCTGTCGTTGATATATCTCTGCGTTAAGCGTGCCCCTGTCGTTGATATATCTCTGCCTTAAGCGTGCCCTTGTCGTTGATATATCTCTGCCTTAAGCGTGCCCTTGTCGTTGATATATCTCTGCGTTAAGCGTGCCCTTGTCGTTGATATATCTCTGCGTTAAGCGTGTCCCTGTCGTTGATATATCTCTGCGTTAAGCGAGCCCATGTCGATGATATATCTCTGCTTTAAGCGTGCCCCTGTCGTTGATATATCTCTGCGTTAAGCGTGCCCCTGTCGTTGATATATCTCTGCATTAAGCGTGTCCCTGTCGTTGATATATCTCTGCGTTAAGCGTGCCCCTGTCGTTGATAGCCAAGAGGATGGAGGTTAGATGTTAATATATCTCTGCGTTAAGCGAGCCCATGTCGATGATATATCTCTGCGTTAAGCGTGCCCCTGTCGTTAATATATCTGCGTTAAGCGTGCCCCTGTCGTTGATATATCTCTGCGCTAAGCGTGCCCTTGTCGTTGACATATCTCTGCGTTAAGCGTGCCCCTGTCGTTAATATATCTGCGTTAAGCGTGTCCCTGTCGTTGATATATCTCTGCGTTAAGCGTGTCCCTGTCGTTAATATATCTCTGCGTTAAGCGTGCCCCTGTCGTTGATATATCTCTGCGTTAAGCGTGTCCCTGTCGTTAATATATCTGCGTTAAGCGTACCCCTGTAGTTGACATATCTCTGCGTTACGCGTGTCCCTGTCGTTGATATATCTCTGCGTTAAGCGTGCCCCTGTCGTTGATATATCTCTGCGTTAAGCGTGCCTCTGTCGTTGACATATCTCTGCGTTAAGCGTGTCCCTGTCGTTAATATCTGCGTTAAGCGTGCCCCTGTCGTTAATATATCTTTGCGTTAAGCGTGTCCCTGTCGTTAATATATCTGCGTTAAGCGTGCCCCTGTCGTTGACATATCTCTGCGTTAAGCGTGCCCCTGTCGTTGATATATCTCTGCGTTAAGCGTGCCCCTGTCGTTGATATATCTCTGCGTTAAGCGTGCCCCTGTCGTTGACATATCTCTGCGTTAGGCGTGCCCCTGTCGTTAATATATCTGCGTTAAGCGTGTCCCTGTCGTTGATATATCTCTGCGTTAGGCGTGCCCCTGTCGTTAATATATCTGCGTTAAGCGTGTCCCTGTCGTTGATATATCTCTGCGTTAAGCGAGCCCATGTCGATGATATATCTCTGCTTTAAGCGTGCCCCTGTCGTTGATATATCTCTGCGTTAAGCGTGCCCCTGTCGTTGATATATCTCTGCGTTAAGCGTGTCCCTGTCGTTGATATATCTCTGCGTTAAGCGTGCCCCTGTCGTTGATAGCCAAGAGGATGGAGGTTAGATGTTAATATATCTCTGCGTTAAGCGAGCCCATGTCGATGATATATCTCTGCGTTAAGCGTGCCCCTGTCGTTAATATATCTGCGTTAAGCGTGCCCCTGTCGTTGATATATCTCTGCGTTAAGCGTGCCCTTGTCGTTGACATATCTCTGCGTTAAGCGTGCCCCTGTCGTTAATATATCTGCGTTAAGCGTGTCCCTGTCGTTGATATATCTCTGCGTTAAGCGTGTCCCTGTCGTTAATATATCTCTGCGTTAAGCGTGCCCCTGTCGTTGATATATCTCTGCGTTAAGCGTGTCCCTGTCGTTAATATCTCTGCGTTAAGCGTGCCCCTGTAGTTGACATATCTCTGCGTTAGGCGTGCCCCTGTCGTTAATATATCTGCGTTAAGCGTGTCCCTGTCGTTGATATATCTCTGCGTTAAGCGAGCCCATGTCGATGATATATCTCTGCTTTAAGCGTGCCCCTGTCGTTGATATATCTCTGCGTTAAGCGTGCCCCTGTCGTTGATATATCTCTGCGTTAAGCGTGCCCCTGTCGTTGATAGCCAAGAGGATGGAGGTTAGATGTTAATATATCTCTGCGTTAAGCGAGCCCATGTCGATGATATATCTCTGCGTTAAGCGTGCCCCTGTCGTTAATATATCTGCGTTAAGCGTGCCCCTGTCGTTGATATATCTCTGCGTTAAGCGTGCCCTTGTCGTTGACATATCTCTGCGTTAAGCGTGCCCCTGTCGTTAATATATCTGCGTTAAGCGTGTCCCTGTCGTTGATATATCTCTGCGTTAAGCGTGTCCCTGTCGTTAATATATCTCTGCGTTAAGCGTGCCCCTGTCGTTGATATATCTCTGCGTTAAGCGTGTCCCTGTCGTTAATATATCTGCGTTAAGCGTGCCCCTGTAGTTGACATATCTCTGCGTTACGCGTGTCCCTGTCGTTGATATATCTCTGCGTTAAGCGTGCCCTTGTCGTTGATATATCTCTGCGTTAAGCGTGTCCCTGTCGTTAATATCTCTGCGTTAAGCGTGCCCCTGTCGTTAATATATCTCTGCGTTAAGCGTGTCTCTGTCGTTAATATATCTGCGTTAAGCGTGTCCCTGTCGTTGATATATCTCTGCGTTAAGCGTGCCCCTGTCGTTGATATATCTCTGCGTTAAGCGTGCCCCTGTCGTTGATATATCTCTGCGTTAGGCGTGCCCCTGTCGTTAATATATCTGCGTTAAGCGTGTCCCTGTCGTTGATATATCTCTGCGTTAAGCGTGTCCCTGTCGTTAATATATCTCTGCGTTAAGCGTGCCCCTGTCGTTGATATATCTCTGCGTTAAGCGTGTCCCTGTCGTTAATATATCTGCGTTAAGCGTGCCCCTGTCGTTGACATATCTCTGCCTTAAGCGTGTCCCTGTCGTTAATATATCTGCGTTAAGCGTGCCCCTGTCGTTGATATATCTCTGCGTTAAGCGTGCCCCTGTCGTTGATATATCTCTGCGTTAGGCGTGCCCCTGTCGTTAATATATCTGCGTTAAGCGTGTCCCTGTCGTTGATATATCTCTGCGTTAAGCGTGTCCCTGTCGTTAATATATCTCTGCGTTAAGCGTGCCCCTGTCGTTGATATATCTCTGCGTTAAGCGTGTCCCTGTCGTTAATATATCTGCGTTAAGCGTGCCCCTGTCGTTGACATATCTCTGCGTTAAGCGTGCCTCTGTCGTTGATATATCTCTGCGTTAAGCGTGCCTCTGTCGTTGATATATCTCTGCGTTAAGCGTGCCTCTGTCGTTGATATATCTCTGCGTTAAGCGTGCTCCTGTCGTTGATATATCTCTGCGTTAAGCGTGCCCCTGTCGTTGACATATCTCTGCGTTAAGCGTGTCCCTGTCGTTGATATATCTCTGCGTTAAGCGTGCCTCTGTCGTTGATATATCTCTGCGTTAAGCGTGCCTCTGTCGTTGATATATCTCTGCGTTAAGCGTGCCTCTGTCGTTGATATATCTCTGCGTTAAGCGTGCCTCTGTCGTTGATATATCTCTGCGTTAAGCGTGCCTCTTTCGTTGATATATCTCTGCGTTAAGCGTGCCTCTGTCGTTGATATATCTCTGCGTTAAGCGTGTCCCTGTCGTTGATATATCTCTGCGTTAAGCGTGCCTCTGTCGTTGATATATCTCTGCGTTAAGCGTGTCCCTGTCGTTGATATATCTCTGCGTTAAGCGTGCCTCTGTCGTTGATATATCTCTGCGTTAAGCGTGCCTTTGTCGTTGATATATCTCTGCGTTAAGCGTGCCTCTGTCGTTGATATATCTCTGCGTTAAGCGTGCCTCTGTCGTTGATATATCTCTGCGTTAAGCGTGCCTCTGTCGTTGATATATCTCTGCGTTAAGCGTGCCTCTGTCGTTGATATATCTCTGCGTTAAGCGTGCCTCTGTCGTTGATATATCTCTGCGTTAAGCGTGCCTCTGTCGTTGATATATCTCTGCGTTAAGCGTGCCCCTGTCGTTGACATATCTCTGCGTTAAGCGTGTCCCTGTCGTCGATATATCTCTGCGTTAAGCGTGCCTCTGTCGTTGATATATCTCTGCGTTAAGCGTGCCTCTGTCGTTGATATATCTCTGCGTTAAGCGTGCCTCTGTCGTTGATATATCTCTGCGTTAAGCGTGCCTCTGTCGTTGATATATCTCTGCGTTAAGCGTGCCTCTGTCGTTGATATATCTCTGCGTTAAGCGTGTCCCTGTCGTTGATATATCTCTGCGTTAAGCGTGCCTCTGTCGTTGATATATCTCTGCGTTAAGCGTGCCTCTGTCGTTGATATATCTCTGCGTTAAGCGTGCCTCTGTCGTTGATATATCTCTGCGTTAAGCGTGCTCCTGTCGTTGATATATCTCTGCGTTAAGCGTGCCCCTGTCGTTGATATATCTCTGCGTTAAGCGTGCCCCTGTCGTTGATATATCTCTGCGTTAAGCGTGCCCCTGTCGTTGCAGTACGAGCTCCTGTATGATGAGGCCCTCTGCCAAGTGGAGAGTCTCCAACGACAGGTGCGCCATCTGCGGGCGGAGACTCGCACCTTACGACGCGGCCACCAGCAGCTGTCGCAGGCGTTGGTCTCGTGTCAAGCCGACCACGAGGTCGTTGTCAAGGCGAAGGATGACGTCATCGCAGCACTGAAAATCAGGTTAGTTTCATTAGCGCCCGTCTCACAATCGGTCATGTGAACACGGGAACGGGAGTGCAACGTGGGAAGCGACACCTGGTGAATGAGTGTGAACCAGACAAGGTGAAGGTCACAGAGGGAAATGTTTATTTGATATTCAACCGTGCTCATATGTCCTTGTCGTGACAGAGACCATGGGTGTGTGTCGGCGCCAATTCCATGGGCTGCCAACCGGCGATGGAAGGAATAACTCGATTGCTGTGATTCTTGTATTGCCCCTCCCCACCCCACCCCGCCCCGAAAATAACGAAGTGTTAATTATCAAAATACAATATAAATGTGTAGTATGATAAAATGATCGTCTATCGACAAGCTCAGCGTCGACGTAAGCTGGGCCTTTGCAGTTTGACAGGTTGGTCCATTATCATGTAATATTAACGTCTATGTTTCTATTTCATTTCCAGGATCCTTGAGCTGGAGTGCAGACAGCCTGAAACACCCGAGGGTTGCGACTCCGCGGTCACGGCGCTAGAGGGTGCGGACCTGGCGGACACTGACCGGCGGGAACGGCCGGCCGGCGAGACGCTCGTGGGGGCTCCGGGGGAGGATGGACACTGTGGTCCCAGTGGCGCCGAGGGCGTGGCGGAGATTGACATGGCCGCGACTGGGCGCTCTGACCACGTGGAGCGGCACGGGGCCCGCAGTTTGTCGCAGCACGACGCCCCGATGGAGGCTGGAACTACGTGGAGTTGTCATCGGACTGCACGTGTTGGAGGTGAAATCTCTGCCAGCGCGTGTGGGGATGATGCATTGACCAACGCTGATAGAGGCAATCAGTCACTCTATGGGCAAATGGACTCTGACAATGTGTATCTGACGGTTAACGTGGACAGGCGACCGGCAAATGGCAGTGAATCCCTCGCGTTTACCCGTGATGTCTCTTCCGCCGTGTCACAGGGGCATATGCCGTCTGTGTCACGGGCTGACGTAGACGCTTCGGTACAGCATGAATCCGGCGTGTCACAGGAGACAGGTGCAGCTGTACCGAGAGACATTGTAGCAGCCGCCACACATCACTTTGCAGTGACTGTCCCACAGGAAACCGCTGTCCTGCCAGATGAGAGTGGAGCGGCTGTGCTGGAGGATGTGACTGCAGCCGATGTGTCACCGGAGATTATGGCGGGTGTGTCATCCGAGGACCTGTGGTCTACATCACGGGAGCGTATAGCAAAGATACCACTGGCGCCAGAGGAACATGCAGTTTCTATGTCGCAGGCGATGGTATCATCCGTGCCACAAGAGACCGTTCCAGCTCTGCCGTTGGAGATTGCGATAACCGTGCCACAGGAACGTGTCCCCGAAGCACAAGAAATTACAGCGATTATGCCAATGGCGATTGTAACTGCTGCATCAAAGGGAAATCTTGCAGTTGCGTCACAACAGCATGTGACATCATCGAAAGAGAAAAATGTGTGTGCTGTGCCTTCGGACGATGTAGCAACCGTTTGCCAGGAAAATGTTTTAGCTGTTCAACAGGAAATAACTGTCGCCGATGTGCCTCAGAACAGTGAGAATGTATCTACTTTGCAACCGGACAGTGTGGCGCAGTCAAGTGCTGCAGCTGTGCCCGATAGTGTTACAGCTGGGCCCGACAGTGTCACAGCTGGGCCCGACAGTGTCACAGCTGTGCCCGACGGTGTCACAGCTCTGCCCGACGGTGTCACAGCTCTACCCGACAGTGTCACAGCTGTGCCCGACGGTGTCACAGCTGTGCCCGACGGTGTCACAGCTCTGCCCGACGGTCTCACAGCTCTGCCCGACGGTGTCACAGCTGTGCCCGATGGTGTCACAGCTCTGCCCGACAGTGTCACACCTGTGCCCGACGGTGTCACAGCTTTGCCCGAAAGTGTCACAGCTTTGCCCGAAAGTGTCACAACTGTGCCCGACGGTGTCACAGCTGTGACATCTGAGGCCCTGGTAATCACCAACATGCCTCAGACAATCGTCGCCAGGGAAAATTTTCCCATCGCTTCTGTAACTGGCACCCCGGATCCCGACGAAAGTCAGCGTCATGTACCAAACAGTACGGCTGACTGCACAACGCCTCGCCATCTATCTGTTGAGGAAGAAGACAGCGCCTGCGTCCAGGCGGGTGACGATATCTTGCTGGACGACCTGGCCATGTCAGATGACGAGCACTCTTCGTCAGATGATGGACAGTCGTCATCAGATGATGAGCATGCGTCATCAGGTGATGAACAGTCGTCATTAGATGATGAACAGTCGTCATCAGATGGTGAACAGTCGTCATCAGATGATGAACAGTCGTCATCAGATGATGAACATGCGTCATCAGTTGATGAACATGCGTCATCAGTTGATGAACATGCGTCATCAGTTGATGAACATGCGTCATCAGTTGATGGGCATGCGTCATCAGTTGATGAACATGCGTCATCAGTTGATGGGCATGCGTCATCACGTGATGGCCATGCGTCATCACATGTTGGGCATGCGTCATCAGTTGATGGGCATGCGTCATCAAATGATGGGCATCCGTCATCAAATGATGAGCAAGCGTCATCAGTTGATGGGCATGAGTCACCAGATGATAGGAAGTCGTCATCACATGATGGGCATGCGTCATCAGTTGATGGGCAAGCGTCATCAGATGATGGGAAGTCGTCATCACATGATCGGCACTCGTCATCAGTTGATGGGCGGCCGTCATCAGGCTCTGACAGTGTGGATACGCCCACCGAATGCGAGCAAGAAGTATTACAAAGCGACGCGACCAGCCAATCTCCAAAAGATGACGTGCCGATATCCGATGACGTCACGCGGTGCAGTGATCCCCGGACGTCGAGTATCTACTCCGCGATGACTGAGGATGTCTCGGTGGTTGGCTGGAGCCCCGCGCCTCGTGTTCTCACCGCCAAGCAGGCTGCGCCGTCACCCCTGGCAACCGGACTAATGGACCATTGTGTGACCCAGGCACCCGGCCCTAAAGACGAAGTGCTCACGACTCTCATAGACTGCACCAGAGCTGACGTCGCACTTGGGAAAACTCCCACCGTCAAATCGGACGGTCTGGAGCGGCATATGCCCACGCCATGCCCGAACCCGCCACCGGAGATCCCATGTCACGCCTCGACCCTCCCAAGGCGTGAGTCTGAGGCGCCGACGGCTCAGCCTCGGGGACTGTTAGACTCGTACGACATCGCCTTAATAACGGATAATACCTCTGCCGGAGAGAGTGACGTGAAAAATACCTCAGGTGGATCAGATACAAGTGTCGATGTATATAACTTTAGTTGGGCGTCCAGCGGCCACGCGGCCATTGAATCGGCTGACGTGAATGTTGGGAGTGGCGTCCGAGACTCTATTAGTTGTGAATTGACTGATATCGAGTCCTGTACGACGGGTGCGCGGGGGATAGCCTTCGCAAGTCCAATCGGTGTGGAGTCCAAGGAGTGGACGGTACATAGACCCATTGATAAACCTCTCGTGAGTGGATCACGCGAGGCGCACCGTGAGAATCCCGTCCTACAAACGACTGGCGCCTCACCCCGGCGTCAAGCCGCAGATGGAGCCGACATCCTCGTCCCTGACGACGAGGAGAATAAGTACTCAGTAGTGCCAACGGGGCAGCAAAAGTGGGATTCCTCTATGGCGGAGTCTCCTGCATGTAGTAATGATGCTGCCGATCTGGCGACGTTTGCAGTGTGTCAGAGTTCCGTTTCCGGAAGTGACGTCGTTAAGGAACGTGAATGTCTGGCAGCCAAGCGGACGACTCGTAGGACCAAATCGGACGATACAGATGCTTCCGGGATGTCCAGCGGAGGGCGTGACGGACAATACTCTACACAAAAGAGGAAGAGAAGCTACAGTTCGGAATCGGCTTCCGGTTATGAGGAAAGCGGTCCAGGTCGCCAGAAAGTCGTCAAATCGCGAACCGCGAAGAGGTACAAGGAGAGAAGGGAGCGGAAAAGAGAGCGCGAAGATAGCGGTGAACAGGACAACGCCAATGTCGATGAAACTGAATTCAAAGCCACCGCAGAGAAGGGAGATCTTAAGCCGCTCCCGCAATGCGGTGACGATAACTCTAACTTGGTCCATTCAGAAAAGCCGACAGCGCCGGACGTTTTTTCACGGGTTGCCATGAGAACGAAGGAGGATGGAGACTCAAGGGCACATGGCCGTCCTTCTCAGTCCGAAGAAAAGTCTGTAATAAGCGGTATCTCAAGGGGGTCGGCCGCGGGGCCTGGTCACACACGTCTGCCGCGTAGGGCCGGGGACAGCGACCCCCCTGCGGCCGACTCGATGTCAGCGGTCAAACAGGCGGCATTGTTACCCTGTACTGGTGGCGCAATCATGAGCGAAGTCGGCAGAAAATTAAGTCAGATACGTAAGCTTTGTGCTGATACCGCTCCTAATGCCCATAATCCGTCAGGAAACATGACCGGGGAGCCTTCCAAGAAATCGGTCCTTGTGAACAGTCATCATTCGGTGCCTAAGCATAATATCTCGGCCGATAAATTATCAAATTACGGGAAAGTTCGCGGTCAGAGGAACGCGCAGTCGGAAAAGAGTCGCAGGGACGAATTATTGAAACCAGGTGGCGCCACCGTCGACTCTACCGTCCCTAGGTCTGGGGGCCTCTCCGACCGCGAGAGGATGGATGCCTACTTGCGACTGGCCCAAGGAAGGGACATAGAGTCGTTGAAGGGTTACAGGATCCCCAAGAGGAAGTACAAGGCGGCAGCTGATGCGGCCGGGTCCTGTACAGCGCAGGGCAAGGTGATCACCGACCTATCTCAGTGCATGAGGGACGCAGCTGGCGCCGGCGCCGAGGTCTGTGCTGCGGAGACTGTGGGACAGGTGTCTAATGGAGATGGCGTTGGCAATGGTGGACATACTGAGGGTGGACCACACACGAATGGGACCGGTGAAGTAACGACTCACGAACAGGTTGACATAGTAACGCAGCCCATGGGTCCTGCGCGTGTTTTTGACGCGCAAAACATATTGAATCAGTTGCTCAAAGGTGGCTCGTGGAAAGGTACATTACTCCGTAAATGTCAGCCCGGTAATTCGCATTCGACGGTGTCGGTGAAAGCTGATGAAAGTCTTCCTCCCACCGGAATGCTTCAACAGCCGCAAGGGGATAGTCTTCACGAGGAGTATGACCCTATGAATTCCAGTATAACTCGCCCAGGGCCCGCAGCGGACGGTGTGGTGATCCGAGGAGAGGACAGGTCATTGCGGCGCCCGGACACATGTCCGCTGATCCAGAGAGACCCGAGGGCATCCAGTGGTTACGGCCCGATGCCACCGCGAAGGGAGAGGAATGCCCCCTTCTGGTTACAACGATCTGCGGGACACTTTCCAGGTGCCGCCTTGCCGCCACGCTTCCCCCCTCCTCATCGTCCTCCTCCTCACAGTATGACCAGAATAGGTTACCACCCAGGGATGTCTTCTCATCGCTTCCCCTCGCGTCCTCATTGCTGGAGACCGGGACACCATCCAGTCATGTTGTCGTCACGGCAACCGCGGGTCGCCTTGGCGACTGTTGCGGGTTTTGGTGATGATCCGACCCGGCCGCCAGGGATGTCACCGCAAGGCGACCCACACTGCCCCGCGGGGAAGACCCAAACCGACTTGACATTGAACGTTAAGGATATCCTCACGAAGCTGGGGTTGGCCTGTGGATCGGCGACCTGCTCGGTGACTGATTCAACTGCTGCTCCCGCTAAGGCTGCCCCAACCCTTACCTCTGCCCCTGCCCCCGTCATCCCGAAGTCCAGTGAAGACACCACCGCAGTTTCGGTCATGGACTTGGTATTCCGGTCCATGCAGCCCGCCAAGCCCCCATCGACAGGCCAAGAATCCGCTCGTGGCGAGTTTCGTGGTTCGAAATCTAGCGGTGCAACTGTCGATAAGAGGCAGACCCAAACCACGAACCCCAAGGTAGCTTCCTCGGCCACGCCTCCGACTACCAGACCCCACGCCCTGCCTGAGCTTCTCCGGCCACAGGCGAGAGCGACGGTTCTCAAGAAGCACGCTGTGGCGGTTGACGTCACCACGAAGGGAATGGCGAGCGACACCGCCACCTGTGGCGTGGCGGATATGAAGAAAGCCGACGGCGCTGCGGCGCTGCCAAAGGGTATGCGACGCAAACGTAAAGTCTCCGTACAAATGGAGGAGCCGGTGGGCATTCTAAAGCGGCTTAAGTCCGAGGCGCTCACAGACGACGGCAAGCACGGGACGGAGGATAGTTCCGATGGTGATCTCACCGCGTGCAACCAGTTCCCTGTAAGCAATCCTCCAGTGAAGGACTCTTCGCCAGCCGTTGTCACGTCCAATGGACATCCGGAAGATGCCCTGCTCGGGTGTACCACAGGCAATGCGCCAACGATGAGCGCCACACGCGAGTCATCCCATGCTCTGGGAGACTGCTCTGCAGGTGGCGAGCAGATAGCCATGAAGCCGTGTCCGGTGGTGGGCAGGAAGGCGGCAGAAAGCAAAAAGGCAATTAACGTAGATTTTGAGGCTGAGGCGTTGGACAACCGGCCATGGGCGGCAGGGCGCGATGAGGCTCAAGATGTTGAGTTGGATGACAGTTTGTTCGATCTGGCTGTCGAATCGAGAGCCCCAGAGTCAGAAGTATCTAACATGAACGGATGTACTCCGGTACCTTCGGAAGATTCCAGAGGATCTTCAGTTGGTCATGACGGAGACTCGAGCCTCATACACGATGGACCGTCTAGGCTGGATCAAAATGCCACAGAAGCTGGGAAACTACGCCTGTCCGAGGTGTCCATTATACCGGAAGAGACCTCCTTCCCGGAGTCGTTTGTCCCGCGAGACGAGGTGGGAGCGGACGGCACCCGGTCCCCGATGAATGGCGGTGGCCGTGTGAGAAGCTCTCAGCGCCAGTCTGCCGGAGTCTCGTTTGCCGGGTGTCTACGGCCTCCGCAGGGAGAGGCCGACGATAGTAAATGCACCGACCGCGAGAATAAGCGCGAGAATAAGAGTGACTTCGCCATCCCGTGTTCCGGTCCTGCGGTCAGAGGTCGGGACAAATTAGACGGCGGTTACGTGGTATACCCCAGCTGGCAACCCGACAATTCTATGGGCAGCGACACGGAGTGTTCGGACCGTCTCCAGATTGAGACCGATCCTGAGAGTAACGCTGGCATGTATCCAGATGAGAACCACCACGGAGAGGTCGGTGGCGGTTGCGGAGCGCCAACGGGCCGCGCCGACCCGGCCCACGATATCTTAGACCTGCTGCCACCCGCGGATCCGGAACTCGACTTCAGCGGGGAGTCCAGTGATTCCCATGGATCTACTGGTGGAGGTAGCGGTATCTGTTTCGATAAACCGATGGCAGAAGATAAAGAGATCTATCCTTCGAAGCGCCTGGTTTCTACTACACCAGGTGCGTGTCCGCAGGACCCCTCCTCCCGTCATCGGGACGTGCTTCGCAAAGCATCGGGCGCTACACGGGAAGCCTCCGGTAGGTCATCCGGACGCAGAGGACAATCCGGAGGTCCGGGGAGTCAGCGACGCGGCTCTCACAAAGAAAACGTCAACGACAGCCCGAGCTTCAGAAGTTCTAGGAGCGAAACTGCGAGAAGTGCTTCCAAAGACAGACGCCGAACCTCGAGTCGTTCCTCGGATTCCACTGCCGAGCGTGCTGTGCGCGCTCAGAGAGACTCAGAGAGACGTGGGTCATCACAACCCCGGCGTCCTGGATCCCCGAGCCCCAAGCGTGACTATCGCCATCAGAAAGACGACGAGAGGCACTCTGATTCGCGGAGAGGGCTTAGTAGTTCCAGACGAATTCAACGAGAAGATGGCGCGAGGAGAAATAGCACGGAAAGGACGGATCCTTCCTCCCGCCGTTCTCATCTTCGACCCAGTAACAGTAGACCAGGGAGGTAGATTGTCTATAGGCTGCTGCGGCCTGTATTTTGTCTGCTTATATTTGTATGATTTTAGACTCCTTTTATCAATTCTTTGGCGAGGTATGTATGACAAGCAATTCGTTTGTTTCTGACCGAAAACAGTTAAATATGATTGGCAACCACGCGTACCTCTAATATGTGAGTCCCTGAACAATGGTGTTTGTATTGTGGGATTCTTGTTCTTGTATGTTTTAATAGCTTTCTAGTCCATGTTTTTATAAAACCCTATTTATTTGATCTCCTATCCACGTATGTTGTTGGCATGGCGGTGTTGTAGAGGCAGACAATTGACGTAGATGGATGGAGAGTACTGTATATATACTCCATACTGTCCACACTGTATCTATACTCCATACTGTCCACACTGTATCTTATATACTATTCGAAGTATCAGCTGCAATTATAACTCCGCGACGCTAACAAAACTGGCCGACGGCATTGCATCATCCAACTATGGAACATAAAGTATTTGAGGCAGATAGCTCTGTTCATTCTTTGCGAAATACCCTGTCATGACACAAGTTTAATACAAGTTTTATTCTATTATCTTTGTGTTTGTTTTCTTGTTTGATTCGGACAGATTAATCACCGTTTAATTAACAATGTCCTAGCTAGGCTGTAACGTCGTGTGCCGGAGATAATACGCCTCGTTATTCCTTTTCAATTTTGTATCTACGTGTATTCGAAAATACATAATACCGGTAAGTTCACTTGAAACGACCGTTAAAGCTCCTCATACAGTAATGTTTCACTTGCATTAGGATTTTCGAAATATTTTGGAAAAACGTTCTGGCAACTGTCTGACTGTAAATGTTCGATTAGAACTAGATGTGTCTTCACATGTTAAATGGAAAAGAACTGCTGCAATGTGCACACTTTGAGGACTTAGTACACAAGACAGCCACGCTTGAGATGCACTAATGTTAATGCACGGGCTTAACAACATTTCCGGGTTTATTTAGCATACAATATATGTTTACTTTTATGCTAAGAATATAATATTTTCAATCAAAAGTTTCGCAATATATATATTGCTGTATGAGTAACTTTAAAGTGTTCGTGCCGCGATTGTGTTTAGCTCCAAATTTTGTTCGGGGAAGATAAACAAATAAGAATTTGTTTTAATGGGAATTTACAGTTTTTATTCCGCGGTATCACTATGAACGCGTTCGTCAAAGTAGCAAAAATGAAGTGGTAGGTTTATTTCTGGGAGCATTGCATCTGAGGGTTTTTTAGAAATTCCCTAGTGATGTCACAAGATTGACAGGTGAGCTTTGATGCAGTGCGTAGGCGAGTGTTTTTCGTTGAGTTCAAGCCAATGAGCAGAATCTGAGTCCCAATGTAAAAGCCCATTCGTTTGTATCCCCCTTTGACGTCACTTTCCTCGCTCACAGCGAAAATTTAAATCGGTAGGTGCGAAAACAAGTGGAAAAGTATTCCATTTTTAACTATTTGGGGCCTTATAGCTCGATAATATAAGCGTGAAAACGCGGAAGATTAATATGAGCTAAAGTTGTTCTGGCGTGGCACGAACTGTTTGACTTCTCTCTTAAAAACTGCAAAATCAGGCCTGCGTTTCCTGAACGAGCAATAATTAATATCCCGAACTCGCGGGGCGGACAAAAATATATTTACTGGATGATTGGTTCACTTGTGACACTTATTTGTAACTGAAAGCGCCATAGAGAACATTGCTCAAACGTCACACGATCAGCTGAATAGAAATGAGACCTATGCGGTATTTTAGCTGTATTGCTCCCTGTCCGGTCTGGCAGTTTCGTTCAACATGAGTTGGTTGCCGGCATCGTTTTGAGCTTGCCCGCTGTCTCGCTGCCAGGGAATTGCCCGAGTTGTACTCCGGCTACTTAAGCCTCACTTAAGGGCAGGCGTCTGATCCAGACTTCGACATTAAGCCCCGCCCACGATTAAGGCCTATTTCGTTATTCGTGAGTATGAAATCGAAAATCATAGCTGATGGTAGGTACAAGTGAGAAGTACTCATCTCTGAAACTGATAACAAAGTGACATGCTGCTTTGTTTGTCAGACATAACGCACGTAGAAGACTTTTTTTCGTCACATGATTGGATAAAAGCAAGTGACGTCAGTGAATGATTGACAAACTGGGTAGGTCTATTTTGAGAGTGTGTGCTGACGGACGTAAAGAAAATAAATACAAGGGTGACCAACAATACCGGACATGTGTAGTTAAATTCGCTCGAGCCACGAAAATACAACACATATCTACCACGTGCCGTCCGAAAAGGAGTAAACTACACTTTAACTGGCCGCCAAATACGTTCTCCCTGTTTAGAGGGAAGTCACTAAATGCCCTAGTGGATCTCTCCTCACGTCATATGACGCTACTGGATCACCCCCATGTCTTGGAACTTGTACAATACTGGGAAAGTGATTGTATTGGCTGATATACAGATACTCGACAAAATGCGATTCTCCAATAGCTTAGCGGCTGTGTAAGCCGGCGTTACTCCGCTATCAGGTATCGGGAAAATGTATCCTTTTAGGCAAACCTTTGATATTATAGTTGCAATAAAATTAATCATTGAATTTTCTTGAAGACGAAGGGCCGCCAGCGCCAAACGAGTGTTTTGTGTAATTACATCGGAGCCCCAGGTGAATTTCATGGAATTAGTTCAAAAATGTCCTCGGCAATATATTTTTTTTCTTGAAAAGTATTGTTTATGGATAGTTATGGATCTACTTGAAAACGAAATAGAGGGCATATGTTACTTTGCGATATACTTTTTTTCAGATTGGCTTTAACATGGCGGTCAATGAGGAAAATGCTTAAAATGTAGTGTTTTTCAAGATTTTGAAGCTCTCAACGAAAACTGGAAAACAGACCTGCCTTCTGAAGCCTAGCGTCATTGTGAATACATCGATAGCAAAAAAACGAGGTGTTACTGGACAAACCGTTGCTCTGTAAACTCTATTGTAATCAGAATAGGGTATACAATATCCCAAAAAATGCAGAACTATTATAATTTTACCTTTCGGTGCGTATATGCAATCACTGTACATTTTGTGTATTTTCTTGTAAATACATGACCTACCTTTTAATTTGGCAGAGGAACTAATATTTGATGTGACATGGTTTGATATTGGTTGTTATTGGAACGTCAAAATGCAGAAAAAACAATTGTTCTGAAACAATCCACTTATTATAATAGCATATTGGCTAGTTTTTCGTTCAAGTCTTTGATGCCTGAAACGTAACCTGTTTTTTAATGTCTTTTGATACCCTTTCCACCATGCTTATCGTAAACAGACTCTTTGATGACTCGTTAATTAATGCTCCCTTCGCATTGATTAGGCGCCTCGCCATGACCATGCAGACTGAGCTACCGTGGTGGCGAAGTAACGTTGTAGCGACCGCAGACTGACTGATAGTTCCATGCCATTGTCCCAGTCGGTTTTTTTTGGTCCAGCTTAGTCCTTAAAGCAATATAGTCCGTAATTTTTGGCATTGACAACCTCTTCTCCATGTCAAATAAATACATTCTGTCTTGAATTTAAATCCTGAAAGCCTGCGGCCTATCCGGAGAGAAGCATTTTGGTCAACGGAGCAGAAGTTGGTGGCCGGCTTTATGTCCCTGGGCGCCTGTTCGCAGTTCGCTATTTTGTGTGTGATGTCGACCGCGGTTCGCTATCACGTCCGCGCGCGATATAAATAAGTTTTATGTTGAAATATTCGGTTTACAAACTCAAACACAAGCATCATAAATTTTGAGATACTTTAAGTCTTGATTCTTAAATGTAAAAAAATCTAAGATGGCGCATGTAAGTATATTGCTTTAAAGCAATATATTCCGTAATTTTTTGTATTATCAACCTCTTCTCCATGTCAAATAAGTACATCCTGTCTTGAATTTAAATCCTGAAAGCCTGTAGGCTATCCGGAGAGAAGCAATTTGGTCACCGGAGCAGAAGTTGGTGGCCGGCTTTATATCCCTGCGCGCCTGTTCGCAGTTCGCCATTTTGTGTGTGATGTCGACCGCGGCTCGCTATCACGTCCGCGCGCGATATAAATAAACCGCGCAGTTTTTTGTTGAAGTGTTTGTTTTACAAACTCAAAGAGATATGAAACATATGCATCCTAAATTTGGAGATACTTTTAGTCATGATTCTAAAATGTAAAAAATCTAAGATGGCGCATGTAAGTATATTGCTTTAAGGTACACAATCAGCTGCATCGGCTTAAGGAAACATACGGATGACAACAATAATTTTGCAAAGTAATACCTAAGAAAACTCCACCATATTTTTTGGTGTGCTCTTTATTTCACATAATATGACACAAATTATTTGCCAAAAAATATACAATCAACGGGAACCCTTAGGAGGAGCAGGTAAGCGGTATGGCCATCCCAAGGTAACTTCGCACAGACAGCCTTGCACAAGTATTAGACATTTTGTAATAAGTTATTGTAATAAGTTATTGTAATAAGTTATTATAGTTTTAAATAATTTAGTACAAAGACGTAGTGCGTTATACATTGTGTAATGCAATCTAATTAATTCATGATCAAAGTTGGTATGATGATATAAATAGTTTCATAGTGTCAAAAATATATCCGAGTAACAAAACCATAAGAGTATGATGATTTCAAGTAAATAATGTAATATTATTTATTTTTATCTCACCCTGAATACAATGACCCAGCTCTTTACTTTTGCGTTTTATATGGCGATATTACGGCTGTCAACCCATTCGTTGACCATCCTTCTAATGCCCTTCCATCAAGCCGACATGATCTTCGACCGCGGCTAAGGCGGTCCAGCCCACTGTTACTCTAACCACGTGCGCTTCGACTGGGCCGTTTGGCCGTGTCTGCGGCAATCGAACCAAGTATCGGAGTTTCTCGCGCGCATCTGCCCTCAGTCTTACCGAGTTCCTTGTTATGACGGAACTTCACCCAATATCAGCGTCGAAATGGATCAAACTGATACGAGGGTAGACCACGACAGACAGAACAATGTTCGTACGCGACGACAATCTGCGATACTCCGTCCGTCGGCCCTTTAAGCCACTAAAAGTCTTATTAATAATGGCTTCCCGTAACGAACTATACAAAGATATTATATTTCCGATGGTAATGCGTACACCACGTGTATCTGTCAACGAGAATGAAGTAGAGAAAATAACAGAACCTTCCTACTCCATTGATATGTCCAATATACCATCTCTCCGCTGCTTTCACGAAGGCCCTTGGTATGTACTGTCACTACTGTATGCTTAGCCAGTGAGAAGAGAGTGCCGCTAATGCAACTGTAGATCCACCAATGGTGCAGCAGCCGACCTCCCACATCGAGTCTATATTTGCACAACCTGCATAATGTCCTTGATTTTACTAAACAATACTAGTGCATAGCAAACTAAACAGTTGTCTTTTTTTCAATATTCAGTATAACAGTCTGACTACAAAATGATAACATTTTACTTGGGGGTGGATCATGTTGAGCCCAGAAATGGGGGCGGGGGGATGTTTCTTTTCTCTTTTGTAATTTTTTAAAAATTAATTTAGTTAAATAATTTCATGCATTGATGTTATACCATGCCATGCATTTTTCACGTCTGAAGTTTCAATTTCTCTGCAGCCTTTAGCAGATAACAAATTATATCACACTCAAAATTGGAGCCCGACATATTGTGTTGCTAAATAAAACCTGCGTCTCTTGCCAGCCGACCCCTCCCTGGAAATCAAATGATCCGTCCCTCCTTTCTACCAAACGTCAGAAGATTTAGTTAAACTCCTCGCGGCCTTGTGTGTTCGTGTTTTCAGAAGGCGATGGGCCTGATCTAGTCGAGAATCATTCTCTGTTTACCCATGTTGACGCCGGCTTGGCTCGCCCCCTTGTTGGAGCCGTACTGCAGCGACACATGCCCCTCGCTGGCTCGCATCTGGTCCTCTGTAAACGTCCGCTCGTTCTTCTGGGACATCATCACCGCACCGCCCATCACTGGACCGTCGTAACCGTTGTTCAGGCACTGGAGTAAATAGCCAATAATACGGCGTTTTAATAACAACTTTTGAATATTTTAAAGGGTTTTTTTCCCGCCCTTATCATACAAGTTTTTCAGGTTTGTAACATTTGTAACAAACGACCTGATTAATGCAATAAAAAAGATTAGGATTAATGATATGGGGCCTGTATGTCATGAAAGATGAACTGTCAAATATTGTTTCTCCTGACAGCAGTTATTCTTATAATTGATAGACGTTGATGTTTTACTGTTCTGTTAAATACATGTATACAAGTTCATCTTTTATTCCAGCACAGACTCTATTCACCGGCGTAATTTCATCTAGTTTGCAGTCCCCTTCCGAGTCAGACGATGAATAAGGTTGACTAAAGCAGGGATTGGGATTCAAGTGATCATTACCCAGCTAGAAGCCCGCAACACATGTATAATTATCGTTATCATATTCACTACGTATCCCTCACGCACATGCACCTAGACGCTCCAGATTACACACAAGTATCACTTATGCACACTTACCAAAGTTGGATCCAGATATGCTGGATAGGCGGTTTCGGGAGATGGCCTAGCTTTTGGTTTTCATATGTTACATATGCTTACACGTTCCAGCTTACATATGCGTATCGATTATGCACATTTGCACGTTCCAGCTTTCACAGACTCATCACTTACGCAAACTTACACATTCCATCTGACATACATCATTTTTAATTAATACACGGCCACATTCTGCGCACACTAACACTCCCACACACCCCCACGTACCATTTGCCGTCTCACCGACATATTTCCATCCTCGGTCTGTCTCATAAATAAGCAAAGTTACACCGTGAAAAACAAAGATTTCCAGCCATTCATCAAAGAATAATTTCTTTTTCCTTATCTTTGTTCCGTGTCCCGGCACTCTGTCTTACTTCTCTCTTTTATTGGTCCTGTTTTTTTTCTTCTTTTGCTTCAATGTGCCTTTCCACTTATTTCGCTCACACTCGCTGTCTCTCTCCCTTCCTCTCACCGTCCCCGCCCGCTGCCCCTCACCCCTCGACACCCTCACACACACACTGCCACCTACCAGTCGGCCAAGGGCCTGTAGACTCTTGACCACCTGCTTGATGTTTCTAGCCTCGAAGAGGTCGACCGTCTGGAAGATTTCATCGTCGGGGAGTCCGTAGGCTTTCAGTGCCTTCTGGAAGGCGGCCACGTTCTCCATCAGGGCAAAGTTACCTCCCTTCTTGTTAATCCTCTTCACTGAACCAGGAACCAGCTTGTTTATCATGCTGCGGGATACAATACACACACCAGTTAGTAAGCCGACAGCTCAAAACTCATTCTCTGTACCCTTAAGATAATGTGTAGAGTGAGAGAGAATAGCTATGTCACCTCTCCATCAAAGCCACACTATTTGTTATCATACAACAATTAGGTATAATACCATGATTAATAAGTAAAAATACATGTTCCTTATTGTACACGTGTAACTGTATTAAAACGCGATTCAATTGAGTATTTTTATACGCTTTCGTCTTTAAACGACTATTTTAGGACCCTCGGCAGAGGCTTTCGTACTATTCCTTTGTAGTTTGTATCTCCAATTTACACATTGTCTGATCTAGTAACGATAAACACCATTACGACATGTAGGTGTAATCATGTTAGCCTCACGCTATAAAGTGTCCTCAATTTGATGACGTAATAAGACACAAGAATGCCACACTCTCTTACATGAGATGCACCAATCTGGTAACATGTAGTTTATTGCTCAGTTGTATATTGTTATGGTTGCCGCCAGGATCTAAATGCATTCTTTTTAAAAGAATTGAAATGTTTCTTGGGTGGAAAAACGCATGTGTAGATCTAAATCAATTACAAGTAGTTTGTAGCATCAGTAATGAAGTGAGTTGTTATTCTACGGGCAACTAAGCTTGGACTTTCACAACATGTCAGGGTGATAAAACCGCATGATCCTATTTTATTAACATTATGATACACCAAGAGATTTACTTCAGTACTTACTTGCACAGAATGACGCCATCTTTCAAAACCTTCTCGAACGGCTGGTCACGTGGTATTTTCTCGCCAACCATAGCCTCGACCCAGTCGAGGATCTCGGTCTTCTGGTCTCCGAGGGGGTCCTGGAAATACACCAAAGGTGAGTCATTAATCATTAATCACATTGTTTATCTGAGCCTTCTGATGGGTGAATGGTTCCGAGTAAAGACATACGTCCTACTCACTTTGAACGGCCTTTACAATCACAAAGAGCATTGTGATTGTAATTGGGGTTCGGGGACGTTGCGAAATAAAGTTAAAACTTAATATTTTATTACGTTTGAATGAAAGCAGTTTGAAATTAAGAAACTGACATTACTGGCTATTTTGGGTTTGTTTCCAAACGATTTTACATGGTACAACAGGGAGCACCACAACTACGTTGGCTATATTATGTCGGCAAATGTAAATGAGTTTGTGACAAGCGGTATGTTTGGTGTCTGTGTTGTTTAACCCATATCGTGAAAAAGGCAACGATGGCAGCGGACAGCTGCGCAATATGATGTTTGTGCAACCTATTACCGAGGCTGCTGAGCTCCTGCAAAGAGCAAACATTCTCTCTTCTCACGAGTCACAAGCATGGTACTTGTTTAAACATAAAATCAGTCGCTCTGTATGTAGCAGTTTACCATGTATACCGTCCGCATTATTTTTCATTCCCAAGCGAAGCGTTTTTCTTCTTTTATTATGATTTCCCTGCAAATAGCTCCACATCCCAAAACTTGTATAAACACGTGCGGAAATAGCCTAGTCTAGCGCTACAGTATAACATGGTGATCATGTTGATAAACCCAAATTTCTGCGTTCTATTATATAGAGTTTGTGCAGTTAGTCTTGCATTATGCAAGATTTAGCGGGTTTATTTTTTGTCGCGTAATAACGGAATAACCCTCGCATCAAACTGAGGCATCGACCCCGCGAAGGGCTGCGAAGGTCAGACACACGTTTCGATGACGCTCACAAACGGATGTAGCCACAGGGAGAGACAAACTTCTTTTCTGACATGCAAACTCCGCATTTGTATTATCTTATATCTGGAGCAGGCCTATGCTAGATGACTCATCCTACTTGTTGTCACGTGGGATACGTTTCAACCCGGCCACCTGGTATAAAGTGGCATTGCACATAATCTAATACTTATAAATAATATAAGACAGCATAGGCTATTCTATATTTTACATATCATCTGATTCGGGCCTTGCTTAATTCTCAAGTAAACCTCCACAATACTTTAAATTAATTAGTTTATTTACAGTATTATACACAGCAACATTTTGCATACGACATAAATACAACGGCAAAGAAGATAAGCAGTGAAGACAACAAACGGAAACGTGATCAAAATTTGACCCCCAAACCATTATCATTGTCTGTTCTTGAAGACAGATCACTCATCAGATAGGCGAAGACTAATCAAATTGAAATGTACTTACACCTCAGAGAACGTCATTAGACGCCGAACGAAATCCTTCTGGATTGATGTTGATCGGGATCCAGTCTTCCCTCCGCCTACCGCTCACTCCCAAGAGCCCCGGATTTACACTGAACTGACAGACCGCATTCATCACTGTACTACAGCACGGAGACAAACGCGAAGCGACGCAGACAAATTCACCCGACACAGTCGGTTTCGTTGGCCTTGGAACGACACCAGACAGTAGCCGCCAAACCGGAGTCCCGGTGTCTGGCGCCTTCGACCCCGCCTTCTGGTGCGGGGATCAGTCAGGGCGGGGCGATCCACCCCTTCTACGTAACCGCAGCTGTCCAGCTCTACCCCCGCGGCGGAAGGGGTGAGAGAGTCGCGGAAACCCAGGCGACCCCGGCAGGTCGGCAGCCCCAGTACCCCGCCCTGAGGTGACAGTTGGGCGAGGATTTTAGCGACCTGACGGGGCACGACTGGGGTGTCCATTGCGGCTCTGTCCCCCACACACCGCGGGGGTAGACCGGACAGCCAAGTAGTGAAGGGGTGGGTCACTCCACCCCGGCGCCGCAGCTCCCGGGACCCCGGTCGGCCACCACAGGACGACGAGAGGACAAGTTTCTAGGAGCACACCCGACTATGGACTAAGCCGGCCGCCACGCGGCACCAGCCATATATACAGGGGCGGCTGACTGCTCTGTGAAGGAATCCCAGGCCTCCCACGGGCCCAGACCCGTAGACGCCCTTTCACGCAACACCGCCTCTTCTGTAACTACCTCCTCGTATTGCACCGCCCCCTCCCCCCCCCTACCACCCTCCTCCTCCTCCGCGCCAAGGACCCAGGAGTATCTATATCCTCTGTGTGGGCTTTCATCAAACCCGGCGGGACCAGACAAACCTCTGAACGTGTTTCGGAAACCCCAAAGGATGAGGCGGAAAGCTGCAGCTTTAGCAACAGTATACCACCTGCTGTGCGATAAGGAGATGATGGACTGCGGAACTACCCTCTGGGCCTGCTCTTCCCGCTACCCCTCTAGATGATGGGGCTCGGCGGGGGAGTTGGCGTAGCGAGCAGCTGACGGGCCATGTTTATTATGTTAAATATCAAAGTTCGCCATTAATAGAGGACCTGGCAGGCGTTCTGCCGAGTCTATGTCCACAGCGAGGCGTGAGTGCCGCGATATATTTGTTGTGCTCTCTAAGGTTTGTGTACAACAGTACCTTACAGCAAACGTGACGCAGGCCAAAGTTAGAACCAAACCTAGGGAAACTGCCAAAGATAGAACCCAAACCTAGGGATACGGCCAAAGTTGGAACCCAAACCTAGGGAAACTGCCAAAGATAGAACCCAAACATAAGGAAGCTGACAAAGTTAGAACCCAAACCTAGGGAAACTGCCAAAGTTAAAACACAAACATATGGAAACTGCCAAAGTTAGAACCCAAACCTAGGAAAACAGCCAAAGCTGGAATCCACGCCTGGGAAATCTGCCAAAGCGAAGATAAAATTCACTAAATCAAAGATAACAAGATAAAGTTAACAAACAACGAAAGTCACTATTGACGCAATTGTTACTCGAAGCCCTATCGGGGAGAGAAGGTACCGTTTGAGACCTGAGACCGGAGCAAGGAGTTGACATAAATCATTGTTTGTTGATTATAAATGCATGTTTTTCAGATTCCCATATGCTGCCAGGTGCGTAAGCGTTGCACTAATAGCATTAAGGGACGGATCCAGTAGGGTTAACACTGGCGGATCCAGTGGGGGTTAACAGTGGCGGATCCAGTGGGTGTTAGCACTGGCGGATACAGTGAGGGTTACCACTGGTGGATCCAGTGGGGGTTAACACTGGCGGATCCAGTGGGGGTTAACACAGGCGGATCCAGTGGGGTTAACAGTGGCGGATCCAGTGGGGGTTACCACTGACGGATCCAGTGAGGGTTAACAGTGGCGGATCCAATGAGGGTTACCACTGGCGGATCCAGTGAGGGTTACCACTGGCGGATCCAGTATGGGTTAACACTGGCGGATCCAGTGGGGTTAACAGTGGCGGATCCAGTGGGGGTTACCACTGACGGATCCAGTGAGGGTTAACAGTGGCGGATCCAATGAGGGTTACCACTGGCGGATCCAGTGAGGGTTACCACTGGCGGATCCAGTAGGGGTTAACACTGGCGGATCCAGTGAGGGTTACCACTGGCGGATCCAGTGGGGGTTACCACTGACGGATCCAGTGAGGGTTAACAGTGGCGGATCCAGTGAGGGTTACCACTGACGGATCCAGTAGGGATTAACATTGGCGGATCCAGTGAGGGTTACCACTGGCGGATCCAGTGAGGGTTACCACTGGCGGATCCAGTGAGGGTTACCACTGACGGATCCAGTGGGGTTAACACTGGCGGATCCAGTGAGGGTTACCACTGGCGGATCCAGTAGGGATTAACACTGGCGGATCCAGTGAGGGTTACCACTGGCGGATCTAGTAGGGGTTAACGCTGGCGGATCCAGTGAGGGTTAACACTGGCGGATCCAGTGGGGGTTAACACTGGCGGATCTAGTAAGGGTTACCACTGACGGATCCAGTGGGGGTTACGACTGGCGGATCCAGTGAGGGTTAACAGTGGCGGATCCTGTGGGGTTAACACTGGCGAATCCAGTAGGGGTTAACACTGGCGGATCCAGTGAGGGTTAACACTGGCGGATCCAGTGAGGGTTAACACTGGCGGATCCAGTGAGGGTTAACACTGGCGGATCCAGTGAGAGTTACCACTGACGGATCCAGTGGGGGTTACCACTGGCGGATCCAGTGGGGGTGAACACGGGCGGATCCAGTGGGGGTTAACACTGGCGGATCCAGTGGGGGTTAACAGTGGCGGATCCAGTAAGGGTTAACAGTGGCGGATCCAGTGTGGGTTACCATTGGCGGATCCAGCGAGGGTTGACACTGGCGGAACCAGTGAGGGTTAACAGTGGCGGATCCAGTGGGGGGTCCAGGAGTGTCCTCCGACGCCCTCCCAGGGGTTGCTTTGACTGGGGGTCATGGTGATCCTCGAGTGTAGCTCAACTCTAAAGTAGACCCATCCCCTCCCCTCCTTTGTTTTCAAAAATGTGGACCCGCCCTTGACGTTGTGTGAAAGTTCCTGCCCCATGTTAACATATCCGCATTCCCAGCCTAATACTCAACTGTTTTACTGCCAAAACTGATACAATTACATGGAACAATGGGGCTGGGATATTTCTCACTGCCGTGTCTGCTTCCAGGGGAGATCCATCCCCACTGCCCACCCCAGCCACATTTCCGCCTCACGACCACACACTCCTTCCAACTTCTAGCCCAGCCCAGCCCAGCCTCTCTGTATATCTTGCAGTAATAGCCTGTGCCAGGCACCAGACGAGATACGCAATCCTACGACACTAGACGGGGGTCTACACGGCGGGGTCTAGCCCTGTAAGTGGGAGGTTTAGCGGTGAGGAAGTTGGGGCGGTAAAAGCTGGTATGGGACGTGAGCGGTAAAACATCGAATAGCATGGCGGGTTCGGGGTAAAAAGTGGAAGGTGAAAGATTAGGACCACTCTCTCTTGGTCTTGGCCACTGCCCCCTCACTCCCCCCCCACCCCCCTTCAGTAGCCTCGGCCATGTTGGCGCCCAGAGGGTGAGTTCCTTCGTCTGACGATCGGCGGCATGACTACGAAATCCCCCACCAGAGGGAGGCACGATAACCGGATCTTTCAGTTATTTATGCGCGTAGGTCCCGCAAATTGAAAAGAAAATGGCCCAATATGCTGCAATGAAAGATTAGCATTAATATTTACAGAACTGTAACCTTCAGTTAAACCTGTTTCAAATAGAATGCTAATTACGCAAGAAGCTAATCGTTCGTTAGAAGCAGATCGTTTTTTAGGCTCTTTGCAAAACATGTTTTTAGTGTAACATACAACATTGATTTTCTCGTAGCCTTGCAGAAATTAAACCCACAGCATAATGATTGACATTGCAGCCACCACACCTTCCATTCACAAATATGGTTGTCGGGGTAACGAACGGTTTTCGCGTCGTTCATTCCCTATCCCCTCCACCCCATTATGGTGATCCCCACCGCCCCCCCCCCCCCCCCACACCCCATTATGGTGATCGGGCTACAGTAAATGTCACTCGTTTCTATTTTGATACGTGCTGGCCCTTAGAAAACATAACACAGCTATGTCCGCGGGGCAGACCAACGTGGATGGTGCTTGCATCTGTTGGTGTGACGCACAACAGTAAGTGTCAACGAAACAGATAGCGCCACGGTTTAGCGGAGTCATACAACAAGGGCAGTGAAAGGTGCACCGGCCCAGTTAGTACCTAGTGTAGTGGCAGTTACGGCGTCGGTGTTATTTCCTGCACTAGAAGCATTTCAAGGAGTTCCTGGCACCTTTAACCCCTTCGCTAGCCTACCATCTGCACACCACGCGGTGGGATAGACGGGGGGGTGGGGTATTCATGCATGCATGGTACCTATGTTACCGCCCATCAGTGGGTCGAGGTTGGTCATAAGAAGGGGGGAGAGGGGGGGGGGGCAAGGGATACTTGCGTTCCTCGGGACTGGGCTTTTCATTTCACCGTGAACTGGGAATGAGGAAAATAATTCTTCGTGAGCTCGGAATGAGGAAAATAATTCTTCGTGAACTGGGAAGGAGGAAAATAATTCTTTGTGAACTGGGAATGAGGAAAACAATTCTTTGTGAACTGGGAATGAGGAAAATAATTCTTCGTGAACTGGGAATGGCGTATTAGCCGACCGCCGTGATCAGAGATTTTCATTAATCGTGAACTGGAAATTTGAAACTTAAATCACCGTGAATCGGGAAATCGTCAATTTAGTATCGTGTATCCGCCCTTCCATTGCATGCGGAGAGTTTTGCTTTTAATTCATTGTGACCTAGGAATAAAGACATTTATTCTTTGTGACCTGGGAACCCCCCCCCCCCCCCCATAAGAAGCAGAGATCCTTGGGAATGGACCTCGATTCTCTTTGCGTGGTTGGGGTCGGCTTGGGTGGGCTTCGCGGAAGAGAAGGCTAAATCAATTAAACAAAAACTGCCGTAATTTTTTGTTGGGGGGGGGGGCGAGTAGGGTGCAAGCATACTCTGAGAGGTATTGTGCGGGATGCGCCCTTTAGAATCCTCACCAATCGCCCCCCTCTCCACCAACACCCCCACACCTCCCACTAGATCCGCCCCTAAGTCTGGGAAAAGTGTACGCCAGACGTTGTCCAAACGCTGCATACCCATACAGGACCAGCGCCACTCCGGCAGTCGATCTGTTACAGATGGCCGCCGACATCACCAAGCAAACCATAAATATCTTCTGTGCGGCCCAGTCAGGCTGTAGACAAACGCCAGGCGATGAAGGAGGGATCAGCCACGGTATCCAACACAAGATATGTCTATCTTTAGAATCCTGCCCGCGTTAATTCGTCGTCAGCCAATAAGCGATCGAGAGGCCGATTGACTGATAGTCAATGGCGGCTTCCGGCATCTCTCGCGATCTGTGATTGGTGTGTTTGTGTTTAACACGTCACGGGGCACCGGGGGCCGCCATGTGCTCTGTTACTATGGCAACCGTGATGTGTGGCCGCGTAATGTGTTCAGGATTAATATTGGGATGTGGAGAAGGAATGACATGCCTATTAGCAACTGGCTGACCCCCTGGATTGAACAATGGCGTCGATATGGCAATGGCGGATATAGGATTGAGCTGCCTAACCCCCCCCCCCCACCCCCCACCCCAGCAGCTCCGCCACATCAAATTGGATGTTGCGTGGGATGGTATTATATATAAAGGGCTTGTCGTGAATATAACTGCATCACGTATATATATCATTGTTGGCACCGCTGATAAAATAAATACCATTACCGTTGTAGGCATGCCGTTACCATGACTACATCGCTGTTGATATATGCGATGTCATAAAGCAATATCCCTGCTGTAGGCATGCTGTGCATACCGCTCTCCCACTGGGACTGATGAACGCGGATAGGCCAAGGGATATGCCTAGGAGGGCTGCCCTTGCTTTGTACACTTCAGCAATCTGCAGTTTGAGTCTAGACAATCTTTGATGTAATTACGAAATGCCTCCCCCCCCCCACCCCCCTCCCCACCCCACACACACACACACACATTCACATCCTTCGATAGATTGTCGACGACGTGGTTGTCAGATTTACAGCCGTATAGGTCAACAAACTTGCCTCCCCACCCCCCCCCCCCCAATGGCGAACATTTTTCTTAGCCGACGGGATGTTTGATGGTTATAGAGCCCTAGGCATTCAAGGATAAGGGATATCACGTTACTCCCTGTCATTATAGCAGTTATTAAATGAGAAAAACAAAGGGCCTACTCTATTCACTTACGCCGAAACGACACTCTTCCGATAATATCTAATACTATATCAACTGCCTCCATACAACTGATGTGGTCACATCTTGGCGACAAGCTACGTGTTTTCGCCGTCTTCCGGTAGCCTTTAATCTCCATATGCCTTCAAGCAGCAGGGATGTACAGGTGTGGTCTTCTCGCAAGGGAAGAGGCGGAATTATCGCCGGGTTGGCACGAGCTGCTTAGGAAGCGGTAGAGCTTAGATGCATGGAGGCTTAGAATGGGGTATTAGGCCATATGCCGTCGGCGGGCCACACACAACCACTCACGGGGAGGTGCTCGATGGCAGATTTACCAGGTTCTGCATGGTGGCGTCCCAGCTGCGGGAGAAGGCTGCGAATGCTCCGTGTATCCATTAACCTGGTGAAGCGGTCGAAGGGTGAAGGCCTTGCCCACACTGACAGCCAGCCACCTTCCCTTAACCCCAACATCTGGCGTTTGATCATCGCCAACGGTGCAGCTCTCGCAGAGTTAATATAATAGAGGTGGAGACCCTGTCTGAAAGGTAATCGCCACACGGTATCGGCGGTTATTCTTAGGCTGCTGATAAGCACCGGCCACAGGCCATGCTACAGACTACAACGGGCCACAAATTGCCTTCGAGGAACGCCAGGACTCCCCGCTACTATCTATCTGACCCACCTTGCACTGTGCTCCTTTGTTCGCGGGGAGCGCCATTAATAAGCATCGGTCTCTGAACGGGACACATTTCTTTTCTCTCCGGATACGTGGGTGTTATATACCGCAAGGCGGCTCCCCGTAGCTTATACAAGTCATCGACGCATTGCTCCTGTCCATCTGGGAATATAATTAAACACAGCGCAACCTAGCGGGCGAGAGTGCGCGGGTATGTGGTTAAGCACCGTACGAGCGTACGACAGAGATCTTACGCATTGCCTCGCACAGCTGTCGACAGGCTGGATGAGGGCAAGGGCTCAGGTCAAAAGTACATTTGTTATGGGGCAGATATGGGTAACACGTTCATGGATAGGCAGGTGCGGGATAAATAAATCTACCGGAACATACTAGACAGTCCCGCTGCTGACAGGAAAGACACGTCCGTTCTTCCGTTCGGTCATAGGCCTACATTGATTCTACTCCGTCACATCCCTATGTTATTTCACCGTGTGTACTGAGACCAATAAATATATAATGGAATTGCCTAATTGTGTGATGACGCCGTTACCATGGCAACACGAGCCTTAACGATACGAATAAGGTCAGTCGAGGTGGGGTGCACAGGCAAATTATTCAAGCAAATACGCGATGCTTTTATATGCCATTAATCACAGGCAAAACTAAGACAAAGTTGCCTTATATACTGTATCTTACTGAATAATAGGTTGGAAGGGTGGGTGTTGGGCTAAGGAAACTAAGGAATGCAGTATAATCAGCGTAGTACGGATGCTGTATCTGTATGTTACCAAGCAACGGTATTATGACGTCATTATGAAACGTCGTTAATTAATCAATTAGCGAGAGACCGATTAGAAGCTGTCTTGAGATTTGTGATAGGCCTAGGGGTAATGGCCGATTCAAAGAGGGGGGGGGGGGGGGTCTTGGGGCCTTTGTACCCCTTCTCCCTCCTTCTGTGTGGTCTACGCCCTACCTCCCCCCCCCCCCAAACACACACACCTTTCGGTCCTAAGTACCTAAAGTAAGGGCCACACCTCGTTTCAAATCCTTCACTGATGATCCGCTCTTGGAACTTCTTGTGTGATATGTTTATACTTTGACAATCAATGTATATAATATAGACCATGTGGATGCCAAGGAGGGAGGGCGGTACGACCCCCCAACCCCCCTCCCCATCCACTACATAGTTGCTTCCTCATGTTTCCGCAGATGACACTGAAAGTCTGCGACACCGGCAAGAAACCTGGTTTCTCTCGGCATGATTTCTATTTGCAAGAGAGACACTAGGATGCAGAGAGAGAGAGAGAGAGAGCAGGGTATTGCCAGATCACAGCTACCCCCCCCCCCCCCACCGCGCCCCGCCCAACGCCTCCGGTTAAAACTTTATATGCGGATCACGACCGTTGTCAGACCAGCCACAGACTGACCCCCCGTAAATACCGTCGTAAATACCAATATACCCATCACATAAAGGTTACAGAACGATAAATAATCGTGTTGAGATATAACAGAACCATAACTTTTCGGAAGGGTATATTAACTAAAGAATCCTGCACGCCACGAGAGAGACCTTCGCAAACACAGAGACACGAAACCAGCCGCGAAACGTACCTTTCTGCCGGCCATTCTGGATCCGAAAATTGGCTAATCCTAGTGTCTGAATCGGGAGATCGATGCGACGGTTTACCGGGCTTGTTTCAGGAGGGCTGTCTGTCGTCCTTGCTGTTCGGGATCGTTGTTGTCGAGTCTGTCAGTGTGTGAGGCGGGCAGGGCGGCGTGACGTAGTCTGGTTTAGAATGGCCGCTCTCTGGAACTGTTGATTGTTCTGGATCGAGGCTGCAACGGCCTGGAAATGCAGGGGATCCGGGTACGGAGAGGGGAGAAGGTGGGGGTGTCGTGGGTGGGGAGAGGCTCTAGAAAACGCCAAGGAACGAGCAAGAAGAAAAAGGAGGCGGGATGGGGTGGGGTGAAGAAGAAGTGGAGTAGTGTGGGTCGCTGCTGTGGGAATATTGGGGGCGGGCAGTGGTGTCGGATGGAGGGGTTGGAGGGGGAGGGGGGCATACTCCTTGCGTGGGTGGGTGATGTCAGAGAATACGATTCGAGAGAGAGAGAGAAAGGTGGGGAGGGTTGAGGGTCGGGTCGGGTAGGCGTTGGCGGAGATGGAACCAGGGTGGGGGAGGGATTTCGTTGGTCGAGTATTTGAGGCGGGAACGGCTGGTAAGCTACTGCATCCCGTTTCAACCTCCACCCCCTAGGGCCCCCGCCCGTTTCCCGGATGGTCTAAGCCCCTCCCGCCACGGCCCATGCGGCCGCAGCCTGTATCTATCTACATTAGCACCCTGTCGGTACTCCAATAGTCTAGATAGGTTTCAGCCAGCACTCCTCGTCTTTTACTCAACGCGCAAGGGATAATTTATCAAGCTCCCTTTCATAAGTATCCGCCACCACTAATACATCTCGCATCTCCTCTACTTATCCACCACTCCAGCGGCACCCATTCACCTTCGCCCAGTACCCATACACTAAAACGTGCCCTGTCTAAAGGTGCCATCTTTCTTTGCCCCCGGTTCGAACCCACTATCGCTGGCAGCCATGGCCACGCCCACCGAACCTGGCCCTCCTGCCGATCACGCGCTCACCTTGGGGCTCCACCACCCACTCCCCTCCCAATGCCCCTTCCCTCCACTTTTTCCACTGCCTCCCTCCTGCCCCTCCCCTCCCCTTCCCCTCTCAGCCTGCTTCTCAGATACCGCGCTCCACGTCCGCACCACTCCGTCGATGTGGTGTTTTCTATCCGAGCAGGACCGCAAGAACCCGCCACGTACCCCACACGACCCCTTCCACCAACCGCCCAATCACTATTTTTCGCTGGACGTGCCGAGTAGAAAAGTGATGCGTCGACGTGAGGGAAGACGGAGGTTGCGGAAGTGTGTGTGGTGGATGGGCTAGGGGAGGCACAGAAGTGGAGGGGTGGGGCGTGAATGATATACACAGGTGTGGTTTCAGGAGTGGAGGGGTGGGGCGTGAATGATGTATACACAGGTGTGGTTTTCGGTCGGCCCCCCTGAACGACCTTCACATAGCGAACGCAGCCACAAGAATGGACGGTCGTATCGAATGGCGACAGAATCATTGACATGGTAACGCTGCGAGAGAGAGGCAAAACCCGATAACAGGATGGGCGCCCAACGCTAATTGCCCTGCAGATTGCCATCGAGGTTTGAGAGAGACGGCCAACGCGTCAATCTCACAACCTGAGGGGGCCTTTTTCGACACGGCGACACGCGACATTGGGGCTGCCTTAAAATCGACATGCGACGTAAGATTTAACGACGTGCGACATGGCCCTCTTCCTAAAATCGACATGCACCTCTTCTTTAAATCATGGCTACCCCCCCCCCCCCCTCCCGCTCAACACACACACACACCACCCCCCTCATGGGCCCGAGATATGGCGTCATCAGATGGCAGTTCTGACGTCATCAGAGGGCAGATTTAATAACCTAAGAGGGCAGGTCTAACGCCTTAAGCGCGATAAAATCCAAGTTTTCCGGAGAGTTCACCCATCTCCGGTCGTAAATGTGTTTTCAGAAAGCTTTTCCACCCAAACTGGCTGTTGTCCAAATACTGTCCCAGCCCGTCTTTGCACCCCCCCCCCCCCCACCCCGCACCTTCCCCTCCTCAATCACCCTACGTAACAACGATCAACAACAACTATTACAAAGAAAGTGAACTACAATGTATTTTGCCCTCCATCACGGCAATAAAACCCATCAAAAATACCCTGATTTGGCGACAATAATATAGTATGTACCGGGATCCAGATCGTCGTAGTCAAATAAACGCTTCCCTCGCCCACCCAACCCCACCCATTCGCCACATCCCCAACGATTTTGATGTGAAATCATTGACACCTCTGGGGAATCTCGCTATGTCATTACTGTTCAGCTCTCGGGTGGACCCGGCTGTATGGGTCTCAGATATAGGCTTATTCAACCACAAGAATCAATACCGCATACCGGTAATAAATAGCCATTATATATAACTTCACAATACACTCTGTCGCGTTGTGTGGGCGGCACGGATGCCAACCAGGAAGCTGCGAATCTTTCATCTTGGATGAGTGGGATGGGGGTGAAGGTGGGGGGTCCAAGATTCCGTCGTCATTTTTCAGATCTTAGGTTAAAGAGGCTATGATCCCACTAACGAACCTCGTCCGTCCGTCATCGTGCAAAGAAAAAAAATGGCTTCTTTAACACGGGCAGATTTTGCGCCTTCCCATCTACCACCATCGGGAAGCTAGAGATATTTACTAAAGACCACAGCCTTATCCTGTTTAGAGGTATCGGTATATGTGGCGGGATGTGGAGACTGTACAACTACTACACTCTGACACCCGGAACTCTGAGTGGGTGTGATGTCTGGTGGCAGAGTGGCTGGACCAACGGCCAGGAACGAGGGCTGGTGTACCTGGTGACTACGTGCCCACCCACCTCCGCCGCCCACCCTCCTGGGACATGGGGCGGGGTGGGCGGTAAAGGAAGGGGGCGGGGTGGGGGAAGTGTTTGTGTGTCTCCCCTCCCCGCCAGTCTGGCACACCGGATCAGCCTGTGATACCTTGCCACGGTCCATGACGGAGGTCGACCGACGGTTGCCATGCGTGCACCCCGCTCGGGTTTCCATACCGACTGCCGCTCCCGGAATACGATACAACACTCTCCACGCCCTCCCCCCCCACCCGCCCACAGCACCACACCCCACCCCTCACCGGATCGAGACGTTTCTATCATCTGGAGGAACCCACCGGCACCTTCCGCACACTTCCCATCCCGTGAGCGCCTCGCCTGCCGCCCCCCCCCCCCCACCCCCACACCCGCCTAATCCTCTCATGCTCACCTGGGCTGCTCGGCGCCAGGGAGATATCAACCACGGATAAGCGTGACGTCATTATCTAGGGCTATCGTGTTACAGTGAGCGCCCAGAATAGTTCGTTCCGGAAGGCCTCTTGGAGCCCGCCCTGGCAGCGCCAGCCGGCTTCACGGTGCTCCGTTAGTGGCACCAGCCAGGCAGGAAGCAACAGGGAACGAGTCAAATCAACCAGCGGCTTCTTGCCACGAGAGAGCGATTACCTTAATTTACCTTACATTACCTTAATTTACCTTACATTACCTTAATTTACCTTACATTACCTTAATTTACCTTACATTACCTTAATTTGCCTCACATTACCTTTATTACCTTCTAGTACGTGTCTCTGTACCTGACATTATATTTCCATGTACCTGAAATTACATTTCTATGTACATTACATCTCTTTGTACATTACATCTCTTTGTACATTACCTCTCCTTTTACATTACCTCTCCTTGTACATTACATTACAGTAGGTGTCTTAATGCCTTCTGACACAAACTGTCGACATCTGACTGTCTTTGAGACGAGGTTTGAGGATAGTATAATATCCTGCGTTAAAAATCATGTTTATAATCTGTATTTGTTGTACACGATGTTGTGAGCCGGCAGTGCGGAAAAAATACATACCTTCATATCCATATACGTCATCCTGTACATTACATCTACATTACAGCCTTTTTGCATGGAAGACGTCATAACTGGTATCTGAGGGACGTGATAAACATCGTCATTCCTGTTTGACGGTCATGACAACTATTTTCTGTTTGAGGGTCATGATAACTAGTTCATGCATGAGGGTCTTAGTAAGTAGTTCCTGTTTGAGGGTCATGATAACTAGTTCATGCATGAGGGTCTTAGTAAGTTGTGCTTGTTTGAGGGTCATGATAACTAATTCATGCATGAGGGTCTTAATAAGTAGTTCCTGTTTGAGGGTCACGATAACTAGTTCATGCATGAGGGTCATGATAACTAGTTCATGTATGAGGGTCTTAGTAAGTAGTTTCTGTTTGAGGGTCTTGGTAACTAGTTGATGCATGAGGGTCATGATAACTAGTTCATGCATGAGGGTCTTAGTAAGTAGTTTCTGTTTGAGGGTCTTGGTGAGGTAACTAGTTGATGCGTGAGGGTCTTGATAGCTAGTTCATGTTTGAGGGTCACGGTAACTAGTTCCTGTCATGACAACTATTTCGTGCATAAGGGTCTTGGTGACTATAGTTCCTGTTTTAGGGTCATGATAACTATTTCGTGCATGAGAATCTTGGTAACTGGTTCCTGTTTGAGGGTCATGATAACTATTTCGTGCATGAGGGTCTTGGTAACTATAATTCCTGTTTGAGGGTCATGATAACTATTTCGTGCATGAAGGTCTTTGTAACTATAGTTCCTGTTTGAGGGTCATGGTAACTATTTCGTGCATGAGGGTCTTGGTAACTAGTTCCTGTTTGAGGGTCATGGTAACTAGTTCCTGTTTGAGGGTCATGATAACTATTTCGTGCATGAAGGTCTTTGTAACTATAGTTCCTGTTTGAGGGTCATGGTAACTATTTGGTGCATGAGGCTCTTGGTAACTAGTTCCTGTTTGAGGGTCATGGTAACTAGTTCCTGTTTGAGGGTCATGATAACTATTTCACGCATGAGGGTCTTGGTAACTAGTTCCTGTTTGAGGGTCATGATAACTATTTCACGCATGAGGGTCTTGGGAACTAGTTCCTGTTTAAGAGTCATGAAAACTCTTTCACGCATGAGGGTCTTGGGAACTAGTTCATGTTTAAGGGTCAGGACAACTATTTCACGCATGAGGGTTTTGGTAACTAGTTCCTGTTTGAGGGTCATGATAACTATTTCGTGCATGAGGGTCTTGGTAACTAGTTTCTGTTTGAGGGTCATGGTAACTAGTTCCTGTTTGAAGGTAATGATAACCGTTTCGTGCATGAGGGTCTTGGGAACTAGTTTCTGTTTGAGCGCCATGATAATTCTTTCACGCATGAGGGTCTTGGTAACTAGTTCCTGTTTAAAGGTAATGATAACTATTTCACGCATGAGGGTCTTGGGAACTAGTTCCTGCTTAAGGATTATGATAACTATTTCACGCATGAGGGTCTTAGGAACTAGTTCCTGTTTGAGGGTCTTGTTTGTATGAAAAAAAACCATTTCTGGTGTTGACAAATGTTGGCAGCTGTGATTCGCGGGTGAACCGCTCTCGTTTGTCATGACATCTCTTGCTGGTCTGTGGTGGCGGTAACTGGAGATTAGAGTAAAACTGCTAAATCTGCGATCGCCGGACACCCTGGGACCATGCAGTAGGAAGGCCGCCACGCATCCATGGCAACAAGCAAACTCAGCCTCAGTGCAGACTCATTGTCAGCTTCTCCTGGCCGCGGTGGTGATAGAGACGTGGGAAGTGGTGGCGGTCGACGGTGGCGCCACCTATCGGCGCTGATTGTTGTTGAGTCGCTAGTCACCGTACCAGCCCAATCTTGTGCCCTATTTAATCCGCTTTCGCCCCTCATACGTTGAATGTTCGAGAGAGCGAGAGAGATACAGGGAGGGAGATGAGACGTACATGATTCGGGGTGATGACAACCGACGCGTTTCCCGTGACTGGCTAAAGAGTCAGGAAATGAGCGGCAAAGTGGCGGGAGACGCCAGGTAAACCGGAAGACGATTGGAGGCTGTGTGTTCTCATGCACTAAAACACCACACGGACCACGAAGCCGCGCTAAAAATCGCGTGTGTTTCCGGTGTTTAGAGCCCGAGCGAGCTGTGTTCGAGGCCGATAGTGACGTTAGGGAGAAGAGGTGGGGGGGGGGTGGGGGCACAGCGCGGCGAAGGCGACGTCCCCAATTGGTGACGTCATCATTAAGTCGGGATGTGGCTGACTGCGTGTGGCTGTAGGTGGGATAGACGATCACGGCGTGCTGCGGAGAGACGCTTCACGTCACGTGATGATTCGGGCCGGGAGCCGACCCGGAGACTTTGGTTTCCCTTCGGCTGGAGCCATCTAAGTGGCTGCGGCTGATATGATGATGAGGGTGGGAGGGAGGACCGGCTGCGTGTAATGAATCAGATTAGGCTTTCCAACCCCAACGGTGATGGGCGCTGTGACAAATAATATTAGACTTCCAACACACGCGCTGATGTTAGGCATAATATGAGTGTGGTCCTGCGCGGGGTGGGGGGGGGAGGCGGTGGGGAGACGAGTAGGGAGTAGAGGCGGGCGGGGGTGGGGGGGGGGGAGGTTGAGGTGGTGGGGAGTGGTGGTGCTTGAGGGGTGGGTGGAGTAATCACCCTGAGACGCTTTGGGAAATCCCTTTAAAAGCCCCCTGCGCAGTCGCCTGGGCTTTCAGATGGGTTGAGACGATGGTTTGATACGAGTTTGTTGCCGTGGGTTACGCTTTGTGGCGCCCAGACATAGATACCTGTCCGCGACGGCCTCTCGAAATAGATGACCGGGTCACAACGTTGGGCAATGTGCTGTCAGGCTAGCGGGCAGGTGAGTGGTTCTCCTTTTTCTCACCCAGTGTCGCTTGTGTCGAGCCCCGCCCCTGTAGTGACATTGTCAACATCTACACGCGTGTGATGATCCGAACCAAGCATAGTGTTATTGTACTGACAAACCACATACATATTACTGAAGGACATGTTGAATGTTAAACGATCGAGATGTTTAGTCTTAGTAATCTATTGATTATGTTTAATTAGTGCTACTGTTGCACACTGTGAATAAAACGTGAATCAACATTTGCGTTGTGAGGAGATTATATAATAGCATATAGACGGCAAGTGTTTAGAAACACTAACATGCGGTGAGAACAGGTGGCCGGGTGAATCAAACCTTCGTCGCTAACGCTGCCGTTGGGGTGGACACGTGTATATCAATAAGTAATAAATTGATGGAAATTTCAACGAAACCCACGTTACACGTAACAGATCTTCAAACGAAGAAAGTAGTGGACGTATTATCTATAATACTTGCCTTGCTGACAAATCATGTAAATACTTTCAACACTTACATTATTTATGTATGTGATGTGCTTATGAAGACGCACTATGACTTTTATTATATTACTATTACCGGTAAAAAATATTTTAAAAAAAGAAGATATTTTAGTATGTTATCGTGGTGTGTGGGTACCCTTAGTCGGTCTATTGCCCACAAGCGGATCCCCCCCCCCAACCCCCTCCCGCCGTGCTCCCAGAAACTTAGCAGGGGCGGTATTCATAAACGACACATAGCTTGCACATGAACAATGTATTTTCGTCGTAGTCTAGCTCACCAGCTCGTTGTAGTGGTGCTCGTGATCAAGAAATCGTAATCAATAGAATTTTAGCCCTTTCTGTTTTAATTCAGAAAATCCACTTCTTGGGTGACTACTTTTTAATTGTGAACCCGATAATCGTTCGACAACTGTTCCACTTAGCTCTAAGTCGATTGGCGTGGCCTATGTGTGGTCTGTGAAGACGACCCACGTGCCCAGCTCATTTCCATATTGACCGCACGTCAAGAGAGCATAGAAGGCGGAGCCATTTTATACCACATTATCAAATTAAACCACATGCGGAGGTCCAGGGCTGCAGGGTTGATAAACGTTGTAATGTAATATGTGTAATGCAAAGTTCGAATCAGTGAAAATATTGACGAATATGTCATTAAGCCGACCCTATCCGCAAACGTGTGCTGTTTTGAAAGGGAAACAAATGTTCGTAAGGAATGAGATTTAATGTGTATGGTATTTGTTCTGGAGTTATTATGCTTAACTTCTTATATTGTGTTTGATCTATATACATGTAGGATATGTGCGAATAGAGATGTGTAGCACTGAGTCAAACCATTCCTACTAGCCTCGGCTAGAGGGATCACCCATTTAGCCGAAGAGGTAGAGTGGTTGACTTGAGATCGGGAGATCGAGAGTTCGACTCCCGCTGGGGACCAAACCGGCCCCCGCCGTTACAATGGAGCCCCACGTCGGGCTCCAATGACACAGACTAAAACAGCCGGTGTGGTTCACTCATTACATTTATTTAACAAATGTATACAAAAGATTAAGATTGCATACAAAAGATTAAGATTGCGTGGTAGTCTTTCCAGTCGGACCACCGTGACCAATAAATATCAGCCTGCCCCGAGCTGGGACGGAGCCATAGTCACGAGTCAGAATCCCTCACGTTTATATACCCGCTATGACAAGGAAGGGATGGGACAAGACGCATTTTAACGCTGGCGGATTGGCTAATACAGGCCAAGATGCTAATGAAACACCTTACGGTGGCCGCTCCCTCACTGTCAAACTCACTTTCATACTCACTTATCACCAACCCGGCGCACCTTACGAAAAGCAGTCACACACATATTCACTCACACTCAATCACACAGGCGCTATGGCAAGCCGACTTTTCATATCGGTCACAATCAAACCAGGAAATAGATGGAGGCAGACCATTTCATGAACTGACAAAACTACACCCGACGTCGATGGGATCGGCTGTTGCTCTTCGTGCAATATTGCAGTTCGAACCAATGTCCAAAAATTATTAACCAAATTAAACTAAAACAGATCTCAGACTGGCACTTGACGGTTGTAACCTGGTAACTCTTGACGATGTGCAACTTGATTGTGTATGTTGCCGTAGTGCGGAGAGACAGCGCCTATGTCTCGCACATAGTGTTTGTTTACGTCGCGCACATGCATTGTCCATGTTTGTTTATGTCGCGCACATGCATTGTCCATGTTTGTTTATGTCGCGCAAATGCATAACAGTCATGAGAGTACATACATAAATTAACACCGTGAAATTAAACAGTACTTGCTCATTGTTTGTGTGCATCAGCTCTACAGATTTATTCATTGTTGGCTAGGTATAATAGTTGTTCTTTATGCAGATGTCACGAATATCGTCTGACAATGCGCACTTTAGTAAAAAGTGAGCTTGTGACTCGACTTCATGCACCCCGACGCGCTGACAATGGACGCATTTAAGCCTTTCTTGGAAGGGTAAATTTAAAAGATCGTTTTCGATCAAGTTATGGTTCGCGCATCGGAATCTGCTATATAAACGCTACGTAAACGTTTAAATCTTGTATGTGTCAGGTAGCGCTCTGGGTTAAAGCAATATATTTTGACTCACAGAGATATAAAACATATAATCTTGCGATACTTTTAGTCTCGATCCTAAAATGTAAAAAAATCTAAGATGGCGTATGTAAGTAGGTTGCTTTAAAATATTTATATGCCAGCTTTGTATTGTGAATATCTCGAACTCGCTGGGAAACCTCTTGCATGAAACAAATTGGGTCCCCAACTCTTTATGCGTGCTCATTGCCTCATTGCTAGCAACTTAACCCAGTATTTAGTGGCTGGTTCGGCGTTGTAACCCTTACCACCAAGATATATTCACGAAGTTTACTTTGCACTGGTTCCACCAAATCCGCCGTATTGAGATCCCATATTTCTGATCCATATATCGTTATTGGGAGCACCATAGTGCCAAACATCGTCAGCAAAAGGCTGATGTCTAGACCGCCTGATTGAATATCTAACTGTTTAATGACAATTACTGCTTTCCCAGTAAGATCCGACCGATACTGAAGGGCAGTCCATACTAGTTTAGGAGTGAAATGTACCCCTAAGTATTTATACACAAATACAAAAGCTATTTGGTTCCCAGAAAACATCCGGTCCCCCATGGTCCCCCATTTCCAAAAAACATGACTTTAGTTTTCTTTCGATTTACCGACATTAACCCCATTTATGGCAATGATCTTCAAGTGCACGTATTTCTCCTCGACATGTGCCAACAGTATCGGCCATATTCGACAAATCTTTAGAGTACATCCAGGCTAGTTAATTCGCAAAATATTCGTCTATAAATATACCCTTTGCAGTTTTGACCTCCCAACATATTAAAACAACAGTAATTTTTTTATATTAGTGACGTGTTTATTTTACAGATTAAATGATGCAGGGTAACCTCTTGTCGTTATTTGATCTGTTACATAAGGGACAAAGCCGGAGGCTCTGTCTTTGTTAGAGACGTATTTATTTTACGGATTAAACACTGATTGCGCTCAACAGGCATGGTAATATAGTAATCAACGGCTTGTAAACTGGCCAAGCCGTTCGGCTTTATTGATTTATGCCTTACTTGACTCTGATTGATGTTGAAGGTGTTCAATACCAACAGTTCAATACCAGAAAGTGTATAAAATGTTGTGAAACTTGACCATGTGAAGGGTCGCCATCCACCTACGCCCCCCTCCCCCCCCCCCCCTCCGCCAATGTCACCGCCACATTGTTGGCGCCAGTGATAATCCCAGTGATAATAACACTAACTGTTGCTATTGGGGAATTTTCTCTAGTGGGACCACCCCGCTAACGAGACCACTTTTGCCCAGTCCCGTAAGTGGTCTTAATAGCGGAGTTCCATTGTATATTCATCCAGAATATGAAAGAAATAACAACGGATTGAGTAGACAGCCTTGTCGAGTTCCCAAACTGCAGTTGCAAAATTCTATATAGAATATGCATATATTATATAGAGACCATAGTTTTCTATAGAGACTTTAAGACACGGAGACCTCTGCCGTGTATACCAATTGAGACCAAGCCTGTGCCACGGGTGTACATATACATGAGGGCCTAGACCAAAACGCCGGTGAAAAATCTACATAAAGGCAATAAAAATGGCCATCTGATGGTGACAAATACTTATAAACAACTGCTTGCATAATGGATGCTTGATATATAGTAGATCGTCCTTTCCCGAAGCCCGCTTGGCACTCGTTCATGTTATCACCTTGCTCAGCCCAGGTTGTCAGTACACAATGCACAATATCTTTATCTACCCTTATATTATCATGCTTGCGTACACCTTGTTATTTACCTGCAGACCAAATAAGTGACAGCACACCCGTATTTGATGCCTTTCTCTCCATCACGTATGGTATTTATATGTGATCACTGTGTTCTCGGCTAGACAACCTTTGACATCGGTTAAGTTATCTGTTACATGCGTCGTTTGTCTCTCGTACCTAGGGGTGTGGAAGCCGCCCAGATGGCCACACCTTACTGTGTGTAAGGCTAAGGGTGTGGAAGACGCCCAGGTGGCCACTCCTTACTGTTTATTCTCAACCTGTTGAAGGTTTATTGTTTACAGTTACCTTTGCTGAAGAATCTTCCGCGTAAACCAGTTGAGGATAAAGAAACGCGTTTGTAGTTTTGTTGAGGTTTGTGTTGAATCTGTTGACGTCATCATGCAAACCAGTGTCAACGAGGTTAAACTTATTCAAGAAGTTGAAGTAAAGTTGTTGAGGTTTCCCATTTGAGAATAAACAAACGCGCTATAGCAGGTTTACGTTTAAAGTTTGAATAAACTTAAACCTGTTGAGAATAAACAAACGCGCTCGTCATTAATTTCGGACATAAATACAGAAGCCAAAACAAGAAATGCAGTAAAGTGACAGCAGTGTATTTCTAACGTTACAGTAAACTTGCAGGAGAAATACAACTATAACCCGCACTCACATTATGACTCAAACTTTAACGTCGGTTTCTAAAGCTGCTCATCTGACTAGTTGTCTACTGTTTGGGTGAATCTGACTGGATCTATTTGTCTGATCTTATTGACTAAGAATTACAAGAATCCCACACGTTCCCTCGCCTTTGTGGCAATAAATATTCATAACCATCGATTTTAATTTTGACACACTATATACTTGAATTTATGCAATCAATAAGGAAATACATCGTTCTGAAGCGTAATATTGAAAGTGTTCATCCAGAGACAAATTGCTGTATGAGTAAGTTTACGAGTGAAGACTAAATATTGACAAAAGTGCCATACACCGATAACGACATGACATAATGATAATGAGGTATTATATATACAATCTGAAACAACCGAAACCATGACTTAATAATAATATTATGATAAGTTTATTATCTGTAAGTCTCTAAGTACAAATGTATCCGAGTAAACAAGTAAATAAGATAAATGTTAAAACTGTTTTCCCTTAATTTGTACGCATCGCGGAGAATAGCACGATATTATATAAGGTAGGTGTATCTATTAACGTCATCACATCAGTGATGTGATGACGTTATTATATGAACTATTGGCATCTGGCAATATACACGTATTGCTGTACGTTTGGTATTTCCTATTGCTTGTTTGGCGCTTATTACTGTTGAATAAATCACTGTGATTGGCAGAACGTGCCGCGGCTCATTGATAGCCTGTCGTTATGTCCTAATCAGACGTCTCACCGGATGTGACTTCTCGAGCCAAAGCTCATGCTGGTGAACCATGTAACTGCGAATGCAGTCTCGTCTGTGTCGCCAGAGCTTCATATATTAAGTCCATATATATTGATCTCCTAGTTAAAGAAGGAACTAAGAAGAAGGAAGCAACCCTAGTTCTATGGCTGTATGACGGGTAGAGTTTTGCCAGTCTAACAGCAGTAAAACTAAGCGACATGAGGAAGGGGGCGGGGGGGGGGGGGGGGGGGCAAGGGGTATTTCCGTTCCTCGGAAGCAGCTCGCTCTTGTCGCTGTAGATTTCGCCCTCGCTTTATTGGTTGGGTCACACTAATTGAAATTCGTTATCTCTCATATTATTTACAACGGGGCCAATCAAAAATTCTGATTGGAAAAGTACCCAATTAACTTTTACATGAATGTAAGTAATAACACTAGAAAAGATACTCACTGGCGGGACATTCATGCGTCTTCATTTTTGAACCTCATACTCAAAGGTGGCAGCTAACCAGAGATGTAAAAAAAATTAATGCGAAGTTGGCAGTCGAGTTCTTCATGAATCGATACTTGCTGAAACACTTGCCATGAAACTACGTTATATATTCTTATACCCGTTAAAAATAACTGCTAGTATACTTTGACCCGTATAGAGCGGTGCCAATCCACGCTGCCACTTTGAAATCTGGTGTATTTAACGCATAAAAGGAAAATCACACGAGTATCAAATTTTTGTTCATGCAAAAATTAATGTCGTAATTTGTTTATTCATATTTAATATATACTTGCAGTTGTCTTTCGCTGGTGTGAAGGAAATGATGCATTTACAACAGATTTATGTCAATTGGCGTTGTATATGGTAACTATATTCCAACGTACAAAACTGAGGCTATTTGGTTATAAATAAACTAAACCGAAAAAAGGGACAATCTGTTGTCGGCTCTTTCGTTCTGATAACGGGGCGAATCGTGACAGGTACGGCAAGGCAGGTGTATGTAACCAGGTAACGCGCCCCGAACGATTGCCATGGCCTTGACCCTGCTAATATTAGACCTCAGCAGCCTGACACAAACACATCCTCGACATCTACATACACTGAACGGCCACACCCGACAATATAGGATTCAGCGCTGCCGCTAGCCGGGGCCTGGTACATCACACACCGTTATCACCTCCCAGCATAATCGGTGCCCACAGCTACCCCCTTTTATTTGTCTTAGTCCAGCAAAGCCTCTAATGTATACCCCTTATATGACACTACATTCATTGGTGTGTATACAGATGATACAGAGAACGGACTCGCATAAATTAACACAATCTCACAGGGTATCATCTCGGAAGCGATACAACGCAAGTAATAAACAGAATCCTGAATAGTGTAACCATTAAAACAATCATGTACCCAAACACTTCTCCATGTAAGCCAAAACAACGTCATAATTCACAAACTTCATGGTCCGTTTTTTTAATTTAAGCGATAGAAAACTATTTTCTAATGTATTTATATCTTATATAATTCAGGCTAGTGAAGATCAGGCGAATGAAGCAATATCAAAGTATAGTTTGACTGAACCTAATGTGGTTTGTGAAAAAGAAAATCACCTAGATTATGTTGGCATATGTTACCAAGCAGATATATATCCTACTTGCTAGTTGCATGATAAGTTAGCCTGACGCCTATTTTTTTTCTTTGCAGATTCACGTCTGAGCGTCGGATTACGGATTACGCATGCCAATGAACGATTTTATATCATTGCGATTTCGTTGGAAGTAGGCTAACTGGACATAATAACTGAACAGCAGTTTTGTTGAGCCCAGGCCTAGAATTGCAGCAGTTAGCTCTCTCTTTCCGTTTATTATTTGTCCCTTTGCATATAATGACTTTTTGGCGTGATCCAAAAGACGGAATTCCTGGAGGTGAGCAATATTTCACTATTCCGCGTCTTGTGTTGACCAAATCACCGATTCCCATCACGGACAGGAGAGATTTCCAGAAAACAATTGATGTTTTGCAACAGATCCACCAAAATGGCCCTTGCGTGCAGAACACCAATTTTCTTACAGTAGATGTGAAACAATATGTTCGCGGTGGTGACAGCCACCGTCATAAAGCCGGTGTACAAAGGACCAAGACACATGATTCCCGTGTCCATCATTATGTTAGAGGGGATAGTGCAGCTTCTTCTAAAGTAACGCAGACCGCCTTGATGGAGCGGGAAGGCAGGCCAACCGCACCGCAAGAACTGAAGGAAACAATCACTTCTGTCACCATGGCAACAGCAAACAATAGCGAGTCGTCTGAGCAACCAATGACGTTCCCTTTCTCCATGACAACCAATTATGCTAACAATACAAGGGGATGTATTAATGGCGCCCATACGGAGCAGCAAAACAAACAAGTGAGAACACCTATTGATATATTTCGTTCGATTAGTAAACACAGAAAACTGAATGATGAGAAGACGCAAAGAGAAAAGAAACGGGGGACTTTTAAGAGAAGAGGAAGAGAAACAATTATCCACCCTCTACTTAAAGGCGACGAATCTGGTATGAGAAAGATGAGTAATCAACATTCCATGGGTTACAACATGCCTCCTCCAAAGATGGTTCCAGCTGAGGGTTATCAGCAGGGGTCGATATCTAATGAAGGTGAGGTGGATCTGCCCGACTCATTGGGGGATGTACCAGCGCCTAATGACAGTGATGGGGCGACCCGGTATGAAAAATCGATATCCAAAGCATATGATATGAGCTTTGTTGGATCAGAGGCAGAGGTAAGGGCATGTCGCGCAGTAGGCTCGGCAGCTGTCAGCACTGTTAGCGGGGAGAACCAGGGTGGTACTGGGTCAGTTCTGCAGCCGCCACAGACTGGCGCCCCACCGTCGCCGCTGCACGGCCTCGTTAATCAGCTGACGGACACACACCTGGGTACGACTGGCAGCCCCCCTCCGTGCCACCACCTCTACCCTGGCACAGGAGAAGGTGGAAGCGTGGTCGTGGGTGAGGGAAGGGAGTGGCAGATTTGTGGTGACACACCTGTGTCTCAGCTGCCAGTCGGGGCCGCTAGAAGCGACTGTGATGGCCCTTCGCCCAGTGGAGGGGGTTCGCCGTGGAGTGTAGGGGCCCAGCAGTACGGCCTCCCAGTCGACGGCGGTCAGACGGTCAGCGAGGAAGGAGATCCACGGGGTAATAATAACAACATGGCGACCGACATCACCAGCAAAGAGGGCTACGCTGTCCTTGCCACCAAGGAGTCACCGCTACCCAGCAAATCTGAGTTCTTAGTGGGCAATCAAGTGCTGGAAGACTCAGCAGGGGACCGTGAGCGAAAGGAAGTGAACTGCAACGGGGTGCACGTAGCGCCGCCTGGTGTCCAACAGAAACAACACGAAGGAGACGAAAATATCACTGATACTGAGACGTCTCTCCAAGGAGACCAGAGAGGAGTGACCCCTACCGGCGTGGACACATTCATCGAGAGTGAGCCACAGGATACGTCTGTCGCGGCGAATACCGCGGCGGAAGCGGAAGCGACAGCGGACACCCCGAGGACGCCACGTGACGCGGGACACCCGCGGGACCCGGACATATCGTCCATCGGACAGCTCACGTATAACGAAACGTCTCCGGAGGCATCTGCCGCCGGTGTAGACGTCCACGGTATCAAAGATGGCGATCCAGGGGGTGACAGCGACGCCGATAACGTCACGGATGAAGAGGTCGGTGATGCTACTTCCAGCGCAGACGAGCTGGAGAAGCTGCGTTCTGACGCCGAAGAGTCCGAACCGCCGGTGTATGGCGCCGGCAGCCGCCAAAGCCGCGCCGAGAACGAGGACGCCCGGCATTCCCCTCAGGCCGACGGCACCCAGCGCGACGAGGAAGAGTACGGCGGCGAGGATGGCAAGGTGGAAGAGTACCACGGCGAGGATGGACAGGTGGAAGAGTACCACGGCGAGGATGGACAGGTGGAAGAGTACCACGGCGAGGTGGAAGAGACCTTCGATCTCCCGTACCAGGAAGAAACTGGTGAATACTACAACAACACACGTGACAACGATTGCCATGACGAAGTTTTCGACGACGTCAACGACGGCAACAGTGGAGACGAAAGTAACGTCCGTGGTGGCGATAGCGGCGGTCCAGCCTCGGATGCCGACGACGGGAAAGACAGAGAAAACGCCCCGCGGATGGTTGGCGACAGGGAGGCCATTGGCGATGAGGGCGGAGATGACCACAGGGACACGGGCGTGGGCAACGACGTAGAAATGGATAATGACGAAACACTCCGCAAAAATACTTCCGCGGGCGACGGTCAAGAAAATACGTCGAGTCGAACGTCTGAGCAACATGTGAGCGATTCCACTGACGACGATGCGTATTCGGATGACTTTGAAGACGCCGACGATCCGTCGTGTCAAGACGCAGATCCAGCGGTGCCAGAGAAGACACATCGCAAAGCAGACAAGGAGGAGGAGGGAGAGAAAGTTGGCCAATTGGACAGACAATTGAACATTCAAACGGATAGCGTTCTCAACCCCCGAAATCCCCTCCCGCCAATCGGCACTGATGTACCTAGCGTAGAAAGCCTCCGATCCGCACCTGTGAAAAAAGGTAGGTCCGGAGTGAACCCCAAACAGATTCGTAACGGCAGAGCACGTCCCGGTGCGTCTATTAGCAACAGGACCCGGCGGGGCCAGGTCGCCGTCCCCTTAAAGCATCCCTCCACAAAAACCACCCCAAGGCAGGGTAACGAGAGAGCGGTTACCAAGGCAGCGGCTGGTGTAGTCAAGCCAGTCGTCAAGGAGGCGCCTGGCGGGGGTAAGTCTGCCCCTCTGGGGCGATGGGCCACGAAAGACCATCCCGTCGGTGGCCCCACCCACACCGCGCCAGGGCACAGGAAAAGCGGGGTTCCAACCCAGCTGAGATCGACAGCCATTTGGCAGGAGGGCAAGCTGCACATCACCCTACGGGGTCCACCTAACCTCCTCCCGCCAATCGGCGGGAAGCAGGTGGAGATTGGGACCAAACCAAACACGGAGGTTCAACAAAGCCAACAGAAGGCCCCTCCAAACATGAGATGCTCCGCAGGTAACATCCATATCGCGGACTCCAACGTCATATTCACGCTCGTTCCCGACGATCTCCGACTGAAGGGAACGCTTGGAAGCCACCGGAACTCGGCAAAGATCCGGGGCGGTCAGCCCATTCTGCCGGCCGCCCACCCCAAGCGTTCCCACCCGATCCTCAGCCGCAGGCGCATGTCTCCTGCCGATAGAAACGTGGTGCAGACCCGCGCCATGTGGCCCGCCTTCTACACGGCCCCTCCCCCCACCAGGGGTAAGAGTCAGTGGAAGGAGGCTTCACTACGGTGAGGGCCAACCGCACGCGAAAAGCAGCCGCTCGTCTTGCATGTTGGAATACGTATGTCGAAGATGGATAATTAACGAGAAAAATGTTTGACCGTGTTTCATTCTGTGTGACATTTTCTCGCATAAACATCCTTTGATGGTTTAATGACTTTAGCGAGAAAACGTCTAGTCGTTTCCAGATTTCCTGAAATTTTGATTAATAATTGACCCAAAGGAGATTTGAAGTTTATACAACTGTTACAGTTATAACAGGTTCAGTGAATATGGATTTGCCACGAAATTGTACTGAACAACTTATTTTTTTATTTTTCTCCTCGTGTTCATTTGTTACGAATGTGGTTATGTCAATCGTAATTTTGCCACGTAGTGGTCATGACGCCCACAACATGCATACCCTAGTCAGTTGTTAATTTGCAGATGAGACCGAATACCGTACAACTGCAACAATCAGCAATGTTTGTGAAAACCACCACAAATAAAACATACCGGTATATACCGCAATATAAGCTTATACAATTAATCGATCTTGCACAGAAGGCAAAACTTCAGTCGTAGATGTGAGAGAAGCATGGAGACATTATGCTCAATTGATTTTGTGCTGCCTCCTTGTGACTAGTCGTATGTAATATACATTGTTTAACTGTTATGTATATCTTAGTCTGCGATTTATATGCGTTTATCCATTTATACCAGAGGAAAGAAAGACTTGAAATTACCTTGCTCATATGACGTGGTGGACTAGTAAATATATATTTACTGGTGTTTACAGTATTAGTTTATCGAGTGAAGAATTGTAGTCAGCGGGTTCACTTAATTGGTTCAAAGTGACAAATCGTTCATCGCTTGAAGGCATTTTTTATTGTTGTTTTATATGCCTTGGGTTTACAGGAAGCCATTTTGCTTTTTAAAGTTAAATATACATAATATAACATTATTAATGTTGTTATGACTTCGTTGCTGTTGTTGAGACGAAACAAACTTGACTGTCTTGGTACGTTGTTGCCCTGAACTATTCTCGACACAATCTTGAACTTATGAACTTGATTTATTTTTACTATGTAATGCAATCTACCCAAAGACAAAAACCATGATATTGTATCTAGGTAATACGTGTCTACCCAGACAGAAATACATTATTGTGTTAAGGTAATACGCGTCTACCCAGACAAAAATACATTATTGTATTCAGGTAATACGCGACTACCACGACAAAAATACATTATTGTGTTCAGGTAATACGTGTCTACCCAGACAGAATATAGGTCATGTGTGTCTACTCGCATACAGGAAGACATGGTATCTGGGTAACACGTGTCTATCCAGACAGAGATATTTCACAAATAAATTGTCCTAGCAAATGTTTTGTTTTCCTCTTTTCTTCCTGGTGGTTTCATCTAACGTATTGGTATCCCCTTAGATACCCATGTATCTAAGGGGATAGATACCCATGTATCTAAGGGGATACGAAGTGACGCACCCCGGTGACATACACACCAGTCAGGCCCTACGAGGCGACATACCCAACGGTTAGACCTTACGAGGTGACATACCCACCGGTCAGGCCGTACTAGGTGACATACCCACCAGTCAGGCCGTACGAGGTGACATACCCACCAGTCAGGCCGTACTAGGTGACATACCCACCGGTCAGGCCGTACGAGGTGACATACCCACCGGTCAGGCCGTACGAGGTAACATACGCACCGGTCAGACCGTACGAGGTGACATACCCACCGGTCAGGCCGTACTAGGTGACATACCCACCGGTCAGGCCGTACTAGGTGACATACCCACCAGTCAGGCCGTACGAGGTGACATACCCACCAGTCAGGCCGTACTAGGTGACATACCCACCGGTCAGGCCGTACGAGGTGACATACCCACCAGTCAGGCCCTACGAGGTAACATACGCACCGGTCAGACCGTACGAGGTGACATACCCACCGGTCAGGCCGTACTAGGTGACATACCCACCGGTCAGGCCGTACGAGGTGACATACCCACCGGTCATGGCCGTACGAGGTGACATACCCACCAGTCAGGCCCTACGAGGTGACATACCCACCAGTCAGGCCGTACGAGGTGACATACCCACCAGTCAGGCCGTACTGGGTGACATACCCACCGGTCAGGCCGTACGAGGTAAAATACCCACCGGTCAGGCCGTACGAGGTGACATACCCACCAGTCAGGCCGTACTAGGTGACATACCCACCGGTCAGGCCGTACGAGGTGACATACCCACCAGTCAGGCCCTACGAGGTAACATACGCACCGGTCAGACCGTACGAGGTGACATACCCACCGGTCAGGCCGTACTAGGTGACATACCCACCGGTCAGGCCGTACGAGGTGACATACCCACCGGTCATGGCCGTACGAGGTGACATACCCACCAGTCAGGCCCTACGAGGTGACATACCCACCAGTCAGGCCGTACGAGGTGACATACCCACCAGTCAGGCCGTACTGGGTGACATACCCACCGGTCAGGCCGTACGAGGTAAAATACCCACCGGTCAGGCCGTACGAGGTAACATACCCACCGGTCAGGCCGTACTAGGTGACATACCTACCGTTCAGGCCGCACCAGATGACATACCCCCCGGTCAGGCCGTACGAGATGACATACCCACCAGTCAGGTCGTACGAGGTGACATAGCCACCGATCAGTCCTTACGAGGTGACATACCCACCGGTCAGGCCGTACGAGGTGACATCCCCACCGGTCAGGCCGTACGATGTGACATACCCACCGGTCAGGCCGTAAGAGGCGAAATACCCACCGGTCAGGTCGCAAGAGGCGACATACCCACCGGTCAGGCCGCACGGTGTCACACACTCACTGATCATGCCTGCTTGGTGCCAAACGGCCGAGAGAAAAAGTCGTATTCAAGGATATTCGAATCAGTTGACGTGTTTAAACGGGAGGTATATTTTTATGTATATATGATTCCCTATGTGAGACCCATATTGCCTTTGAAGGCAGCGACGAGTGACGTAGCCAAATCACGTGTTTAGTCTGAGTGCCGAGAAGTAGGGCAAGTACGTTTTGTCACGGCTCAGACACGTGCACGCTTTGTTAAGAATTGGGCACGTTCGCGAGAACGTTTTGTTAAGAATTGGGCACGTGCACGAGCACGTTTTGTTAAGAATTGGGCACGTGCACGAACACGTTATGTTAAGAATTGGGCACGTTCACGAGCACGCTTTGTTAAGAATTGGGCACGTGCACTAGCACGTTTTGTGAAGAATTGGGCACATGCACGAGCACATTTTGTTAAGAATTGGGCACGTTCACGAGCACGTTTTGTGAAGAATTGGGCACATGCACGAGCACATTTTATTAAGAATTGGGCACGTTCACGAGCACGTTTTGTGAAGAATTGGGCACATGCACGAGCACATTTTGTTAAGAATTGGGCACGTGCACGAGCACGTTATGTTAAGAATTGGGCACGTTCACGAGCACGCTTTGTTAAGAATTGGGCACGTGCATGAACACGCTTTGTTAAGAATTGGGCACGTTCACGAGCACGTTTTGTGAAGAATTTGGCACGTGCACGAGCACGTTTTGTTAAGAATTTGGCACGCGCACGAGCACGTTTTGTTAAGAATTGGGCACGTGCACTGGCATGTTTTGTTAAGAATTAGGCACGTTCGCGAGAACGTTTTGCTACGAATTGGGCACGTGCACGTTTTATTAAGAATCGGGCACGTTCACTAGCACGTTTTGTTAAGAATTGGGCACATGCACGAGCACATTTTGTTAAGAATTGGGCACGTGCACGAACACGTTTTGTTAAAAATTGGGCACGTGCACGAGCACCTTTTGTTAAGAATCGGGCACGTGTACAAGCACGTTTTGTTAAAAATTGGGCACCTGCACGAGCACGTTTTGTTCAGAATCGGGCACGTGCACTAGCACGTTTTGTTAAGAATCGGGCACGTTCACGAGCACGTTTTGTTAAAAATCGGGCACGTGTACGAGCACGTTTTGTCACGGATCAAGCACGTTTTGTCACGGATCGAGCACGTTTTGTCACGGATCTATGACACTTAATCGAAAATGATATGTCAAATAAAATATGTCAAAACCGCGGGCGATCTTCCGACAGATGGTTTGTCATATGTTCCAGCCATCGACGTATGTTAGAACCCAAAATATCAGAGTGTCGAAAACGTCAGACATTGGTAGAATAAAATACGCAGTTTTAAGTTTGAATTCCACCATACCGATTATTGCCCAAACAATAGTGCGTGGTGTTTCCGAATGTGACGGGGCGGGGAGACTTGTGGCTAAAAAAGTGATTGATTGACAATTATTGACCTCTTGGGGGCCGAAATTCGCGACGCCACGTAGCGTCTATACATGAGCTGAACCTTTAGTTTAACTGGACGACTGACTGATCCACGAATTAGGGCGAAAGAAAACAAGGAAATAAAGAAGGTTTCTAGGAGATAAAGGTGCCAAGGGATAGGCCCGATGGGCGGGGGCGGCAAGACCCCACATTCCATCGTTTATGGAGTGCTGATCCCGATCTCCCGGCAGAGGACGTTCCGCTTAAGCTATAGTCCTCTGCTCCATGTCAAATTTAACCAGCAAAGTTATCCTTCATACGCCAAAATTAAAATGAATCTGATCGAAGATATATCCCCAGTTTGACATCAAATAGACAACTATTTGGCATTTACTATACTGGTATGGTACCGGAGGAATTGATTCGTGTTTGATGAATTAGAAGCCATATGCTTCTTGTGAACTATGTTATCGAGTTCGATCAAGCTGTACTAGGTCAAAGGCATAAAGCGCTTTGAACTTTGACCCCGTGTTATTTTGAAATATGTTTTCGCTTTATCCTTCCATTGTGCGTGTACTAAGGAGGAATATGTGTATTATTAAAATTCTGCAAATAATCTTAAATTCAATCTAAACAACCGTCTGCACCATTCGTGACTCCAGTACTGTCGAGGTCAAACGTGAGATTGTCGGTTACGTGGAGCAGAGGTAATGTGAGGAACGAGCTAGCTCCCTCTGCTGGCACAGTACCGTGCTAATCCATGCTCGATCGTTGCTCGAACGTTTTCAGATAACGTTGTCCGACATGCATTTCAGTCCAATATTAAAATTTTGCCTTCTGTGAGAAACAACTGTGTATATGATGTATTAATCAGAAGCATGTTTGCCAAATACAATCAATTACATATTGTTTTCATGATGTCTAATTTTTCAGGTAACGTTGTCCTAAAATTGGGAAACCGTCCACTCTCGACTTCTCACAATTTTTTATTTATAACAACTGCTACACGCAGCCAAGTTTTATTAGTCACTACACGTGGCAAAGGTTTTATTTTTATGGGATAAATGCTAGAAAATCAGTATTACTTCAATGTTTGCGACGAATGTTGTAACAGCGTTGTCCTGATGTTAACTTTGAGATGACGTGATTACAACCAAAACCCAACGTGTGCAAACGTTGTGTGTTTGCGGGGATGAAATGGCGATCGAGGAACAGCGTGAAAATCAACATTTGCTCCTGGATGGTGGAAGCCGCTGGTCTGGCATTTTCGTCACTATGATGTTTCGAGTTCTAACAAACGTATATGTGCATTCCATGCGTATCATCATTACAAAAGTCTCGAATTTAAATCGGCCCATATAATATTCTGAGTTTCATCAAAGAACTGACGTTTTGAGTTGCAGTGGTGGTGTTAATTACGGCACTAGTCCCGCCACAGATAGATACGCACGGCTACTTTCGCGACAAAGCCGCGTCTCAAACTGGCGTTTCGGATAAATCTTGGCAGCAGCGGCATAATCTGATAATGAGATCTAATGATAGGTTTATATTCATATCCATATAGAGTTATATAGTTTTCAGTCCTATAAAGCCTGTCAATTGTCTCTTTCATGCTGTCATCCAATATGTAATGATTTTTTTAGTCTTGCTATAACTGGGACAAGTCGGTGTTGACGGTGTCCAAATCATATATCACAGTGTTTTGCGCATATCCTTAATTTTGTTCCATATTTGAAAGAAAAGGGGCATAATTAGGTTATATGGGCTTTTCGTTTCACCGTGAACCGAGAATGAGGAAAATAATTCCTCGGGAACTGGGATTGGGGTATCGACAAGTTACATATCATGCATCTCCCCGCCGCCCCCCCCCCCCCCCCCCAACCCCCTTCCACCCCCCTACACCGCCCGCGATGTCATTGGTTGGCATCCGTCCGTCTGCGAAAGGCGATGGATTTGCAGCTTTGTTTGGTTTAAGTTATAAGATTCGTAACGCGGCATTTACGCTTATGACTGAGTAGGCCTAAGCCTATCTGTGATCGACAGAGTTTCCGCAGTCATCGCAACGGTGACCTGTCGATAGATCTTGGTTTGTGCTCGCTGGTGGCCAGACGCCTAGATTGGCGTTTCATGTCCAGTTTCACAAACCATAGCGAGTCGTGGTGGGCCATTCCGTCACGCACGACACGTGCCCATCCCCTCTTTTGGGATGCCAGATCTTCCTGCATTCATACCACCCGCGATGTCACGTAGTTACAAAACGTACGTTGTGCGCATATACCTCCAGAGAAATGGCGTCTGTGTTTCCGTCGGTCAAGGTCAAGGTCGTGAACTATGCGGAGACAGCGGGCAGACGAAGCACGAACTTGTGGTCCCAAACGTGTTGATCACATCAGATATGACAACGATGATTGTTCAAGTGTCGGCCCCAACGACTAAGAAGACACGTCTACAAATGCTGGGGATATAAGAGTCATAGTGATCAGGCCTTTCTCATCTACTAGCTGCTTAGTGAGGTAAGCTGTGTATTATCGCTCATTGTTGACTTGTTTATTGTTGCCAACCCGTTTCGCGTTTTGGTGTCTCGGCATTTTGAATTTGGTTTGTTCATCAAGTGGTAGATGTAGTGCTAAATCACTCAAGTTGTTGCTTTACCAGTGCCACAGTGGTGAGTGGCATTGTACAGTTGTACAATCATTGAATCAAAGTCATAAATGCAGCAGACTCACCTTTCGGCCCATATTTTTACATGAATTTGCCGCGATCGCTCTGAAATTCACTGACGTGAAAAAGCAATACAGTGCAATTTTAATGATACCAAACTTATGTGTGTACTGTGCGGTTATCCGTTTTTAAGACACAACCAATATTTCTTCATGCTAACATTCTATTGGCAGCAAACATAGTTTTGTAGATGCACATCTTAAGATGGCATAGTTGCCATGGCTCCGAACGTGCTCTGAACAATACATGCTCTATATTTGCATCAGCCATGCATGCCATGGCAACTATAGAGCCTTTCATTGTCTGTGATTTAGTCTATTCGTGACAAAGTGTCTGCTGCCAATGGAGTGTCAGCATAGAGAAATAAGGGGGGTAAGTGCCAAGCCATGGTAGTCATTGGTTGAGAGGTCACACCATTTCACTGATATGTAGGCCTACTCGTAAATGGTAGCACCATGAAAAGCTTTCTGCTCACATTACATAATCCAACCCATACTCTTAATTATGATAACCATATATCCTAGAGCCCTGGTAGCTAATACAAGTGACAACTGGTGAGTTATTTTTCAACTCATGAGTCAACTAATTCAGGCGTGGTGATGGGCTTAACAACAGGCTGGCCAGGTGAGAAATATCAAACCACTACAGAATAACCATGACATCATCATGAGCTGCAATACACTACCTCTATGACTTGGGCAGTGGTTAGCGTTTAATTGATGATTATACTCCGTTATCAGATTCATAGACATATATCCTTCTGGGGCTGAACTCCTTTGGTTTCATAGTTTCAATACAAAAACATTCATCGCTGGTCTTGGCTTTCCCTGTGAAAGATGTTTTGATTGAAAATGATATATTGATATTCTTAGCATATAAGTATACATATATGTATTATATCATAGGCAATAAAAACCTGTTGTTCTTAAGCCTCTCTTAAATTATCAACAAAAAGTATTAAAGTAGAGAAAAAGCCTGCATGACATACCAGGAGTGTTAGTGGCAAGCATCTGATTGTTAGATCATGCTTTAAAGCTATTTGAACAATTGTTTCCTGCCAATTAAAAAATATCTGCATAGTAAACTCTAACATGAAAGATGATGTTTTTCCATTTAACAAAACTGTTACAGTGGCTTCAAAATGTAATAATAAACATATTGCAGAACAGGTATGTTTTACTTGACAGCTGACAGTAAGTTGGAAGCTTTTTTTGAATTTATAGATGGCAGCAATCTTTATTTAGAGTCACTAGTGTGTTCTTCCCCTTATTAGCCACTCATTAAATAAAAATCGTTGATCATAATCAGTTATACTGAGATGTTAAGAGAGCATGTGTTTGAGGCAACATCCAAGGTTGAGATGTATTTGAAGAGTGTCTAGAATAGCTATGGGGAGTGGACAGGGTATTAGCCAGAGATGGATCTGCCTGCTCAACAGATGGGTGGGAAGTTTTGATTTTGGGCAGGCAGTTTTTCAGGTACATTGGCACTCAGCGGCTATTTACCCGACCAAAAAGTGTCTTTTGGTTGTGATATCTAGAAGAATATCATAGCACTCACAATTTTATACGATGACAAGAACTGCTGTTGCTATTGAATTGTAAACCATAATGGGTCCTGCATTTCGACCTACTGGCCCTCTGTGTTGGCTCCTGAACTCCTACCTACTGGCCCTCTATGTTGGCCCTGTGTGTTGGCTCCTGCATTCCAACCTACTGTCCCTCTTTGTTGGCCCTCCTATCTATTTGCCCTCTGTGCTGGCTACTGCATTCCTACCTACTGGCCCCCTGTGTTGGCTCCTGCATTCCTACCTACCGGCCCTCTGTGTTGGCTTCTGCATTCCTCCCTACTGGCCATCTGTGTTGGCTCCCTGTGTTGGCTCCTGCATTCCTACCTACTGACCCTCTGTGCTGGCTACTGCATTCCTACCTACTGGCCCTCTGTGTTGGCTCCCTGTGTTGGCTCCTGCATTCCTACCTACAGGCCCTCTGTGCTGGCTACTGCATTCCTACCTACTGGCCCTCTGTGTTGGCTCCTGCATTCCTACCTACCGGCCCTCTGTGTTGGCTCCTGCATTCCTACCTACTGGCCCTCTGTGTTGGCTACTGCATTCCTAACTACTGGCCCCCTGTGTTGGCTACTGCATTCCTACTACTGGCCCCCTGTGTTGGCTACTGCATTCCTACCTACCGGCCCTCTGTGTTGGCTCCTGCATTCCTACCTACTGGCCCTCTGTGCTGGCTCCTGCATTCCTACCTACTGACCCTCTGTGTTGGCTCCTGCATTCCTACCTACTGGCCCTCTGTGCTGGCTCCTGCATTCCTACCTACTGACCCTCTGTGTTGGCCCTCCTACCTATTTGTCCTCTGTGCTGGCTCCTGCATTCCTACCTACCGGCCCTCTGTATTGGTTCCTGCGTTCCTACCTACTGGCCCTCTGTGTTGGCTCCTGCATTCCTACCTACTGGCCCCCTGTGTTGGCTACTGCATTCCTACTACTGGCCCCCTTTGTTGGCTACTGCATTCCAACCTAATGGCCTTCTGTGTTGGCTACTGCATTCCAACCTACTGGCCCTCTGTGTGGGCTACTGCATTCCTACCTACTGGCCCTCTGTGTGGGCTCCTGCATTCCTACCTACTGGCCCTCTGTGTTGGCTACTGTATTCCTACTACTGACACTGTGTTGGCTCCTGCATTCTTACCTACTGACACTATGTGTTGGCTCTCGCATTCCTACCTAATGGCCTCCTGTGTTGGCTCTCGCATTCCTACCTACTGGCCCTCTGTGTTGGCTCCTGCATTCCTACCTATTTGCCCTCTGTGTTGGCTCCTGCATTCCTACCTACTGCCCTCTGTGTTGGCTCTCGCATTCCTACCTACCATCCCTCTGTGTTGGCTCCTGCATTCCTACCTACCAGCCCTCTGTGTTGGCTTCTGCATTCCTACCTACCGGCCCTCTGTGTTGGCTCCTGCATTCCTACCTATTTGCCCTCTGTGTTGGTTCTCGCATTCCTACCTACCGGCCCTCTGTGTTGGCTCTCGCATTCCTACCTACTGGACCCCTGTGTTGGCTCCTGCATTCCTACCTACCAGCCCTCTGTGTTGGCTCTCGCATTCCTACCTACCGGCCCTCTGTGTTGGCTCTCGCATTCCTACCTACTGGCCCTCTGTGTGGGCTCCTGCATTCCTACCTACCAGCCCTCTGTGTTGGCTCTCGCATTCCTACCTACTGGCCCTCTGTGAGGGCTCCTGCATTCCTATCTACTGGCCATCCCAAGGAGATGGCCCTGCATTTCTTTCTGTCCCTGTGAGATGGTCCCTGTATTCCTTATAGATCCTCTTGTTCCAAAAAGGATGTCTCTGCTGACCCAGTCGTTCTGGCCATTTGAGACCTCTTGAGACGGTGCCTTTATTCCTACACAGCCGGCCGTTATATCATACCTGCTTACTGAGACAAGAATCATCACTGCCCCAGAGTAGCACCGTACTCTTCAACACTTCATCGTCGTGATGCCATAACCAGAACAACTCCATGGCGCTGGCAAGTAACCAGACGCTGGCAAGTAAATCTCCGTGTCCCGCCGCCAAGCCAGCGGAAGAAGGCCTCGTCCGCCAGCCCGGCCCGGCCCCCCTTGGGCCGAACCTCAGCCTTACTGGCTGCCCCTGACTGGTATCGCCGATCCGCACTCTGTGTGGATAGGATCATTCAGTGTCTGCGCGTAGGGCGGCCTCGGGACTTCTGGGGCTTCCGCTAGATGGAGCCATTGTACTTCCTGTGTATCCTGCCGTGATAAGTGCAGAACTGTTTCACTCGCTCGGAGCCACCGCGTAACCTACGATATCATGATACATGTATAGGACGTAGATACCAGCTCACACAGATTCTGACTTTTTACGCTTGCAGTGCCGACTCAAGCGGGATTTCTTCTCGCCTCCGGTGTGACCTGAATACTGCATTTGTTATTGTCTGGAAAAGGAGAGATCCCGGTAAGTTGTATTGTCAGTTGGGAATGATCCAGATATCTATATTAAGGCTGCCCCTGGTTGCCGCTCCACTAGCTATCAAGGTGACTTCATGACAACCGCAACATGTGGTTAGTCAACAACTTGTTTTTCTCCATTCAGCGGTTTGATATCGACATATATGGGTAACCCAATAGGTTCCCATCCAGGATGTACATGAACTCCGGACCGTAGCCACTCGGGGTGTAGGCCGCCTGCATTTAATCCAGACGGCGACCGCCACTGTTTGCCAAGCACGAGCACGAGCGGTCTGTAAATATATCTACCAATATTACATGGGTAGAGGTTCGATAAGTAAGTAGGGGTGGATATATACCATCTGTAAATATATCTACAAATATTATTTGTTTAGCATACCATATGGTGTACAAACCGTGGTGCACTTTTAAATTGATTCATGTAGTAATATATATTGCAGTCCCACATCAATATGTATCTATTAAATACTGGTATGGTGGTCTCTTAACAATGTGCCTGTGAGCGAGGCTGTAGGCTATAGTAGAAGGATGCCGCGGGGTATAACTCAGTGTGACTGCAGGCTAGAGAGGGGCCATGTCTCGGGGTAGCACAACCTGTGTGTCAGTTGTAGTGCAACTGTAAGCTATAGTGGAGCCATGTTGTGGGGTAACACTCTTTGTGTCAGTTGTAGTGTGATTGTAGGCTCTGGGGGAGCCATGTCTAATGGTAACACACTGTCTCTGTGTCTTGAAGTGTGGCGGTAGGACGTAGAGCCTAGGAGCCATGTGGGGGGGAGGGGGGGTAACACACTGTCTTTGTGTCTGGGAGTGTGACTGTAGGACGTAGAGCCTAGGAGCCATGTCGCGGGGTAACACACTGTCTTTGTGTCTGGGAGTGTGACTGTAGGACGTAGAGCCTAGGAGCCATGTCGCGGGGTAACACACTGTCTTTGTGTCTGGGAGTGTGACTGTAGGACGTAGAGCCTAGGAGCCATGTCGCGAGGTAACACACCGTCTTTGTGTCTGGGAGTGTGTCTGTAGGACGTAGAGCCTAGGAGCCGTGTCGCGAGGTAACACACTGTCTTTGTGTCTGGGAGTGTGTCTGTAGGACGTAGAGCCTAGGAGCCATGTCGCGGGGTAACACACTGTCTTTGTGTCTGGGAGTGTGTCTGTAGGACGTAGAGCCTAGGAGTTATGTCGCGGGGTAACACACTGTTTTTGTGTCTGGGAGTGTGTCTGTAGGACGTAGAGCCTAGGAGCCATGTCGCGGGGTAACACACTGTCTTTGTGTCTTGGAGTGTGTTTGTAGGACGTAGAGCCTAGGAGCCATGTCGCGGGGTAACACACTCTTTGTGTCTGGGAGTGTGTCTGTAGGACGTAGAGCCTAGGAGCCATGTCGCGGGGTAACACACTGTCTTTGTGTCTGGGAGTGTGTCTGTAGGACGTAGAGCCTAGGAGCCATGTCGCGGGGTAACACACTGTTTTTGTGTCTGGGAATGTGGCTGTAGGACGTAGAGCCTAGGGGCCATGTCGCGGGGTAACACACTGTCTTTGTGTCTGTGAGTGTGACTGTAGGACGTAGAGCCTAGGAGCCGTGTCGCGAGGTAACACACTGTCTTTGTGTCTGGGAGTGTGTCTGTAGGACGTAGAGCCTAGGAGCCATGTCGCGGGGTAACACACTGTTTTTGTGTCTGGGAATGTGGCTGTAGGACGTAGAGCCTAGGGGCCATGTCGCGGGGTAACACACTGTCTTTGTGTCTGTGAGTGTGACTGTAGGACGTAGAGCCTAGGAGCCGTGTCGCGAGGTAACACACTGTCTTTGTGTCTGGGAGTGTGACTGTAGGACGTGAAGCCTAGAAGCCATGTCTCGGGGTAACACACTGTCTTTGTGTCTGGGAGTGTGACTGTAGGACGTAGAGCCTAGGAGCCGTGTCGCGAGGTAACACACTCTCTTTGTGTCTGGGAGTGTGACTGTAGGACGTAGAGCCTAGGAGCCATGTCTCGGGGTAACACACTGTCTTTGTGTCTGGGAGTGTGACTGTAGGACGTAGAGCCTAGGAGCCATGTCGCGGGGTAACACATTGTCTTTGTGTCTGGGAGTGTGACTGTAGGACGTAGAGTCTAGGAGCCATGTCGCGGGGTAACACACTGTCTTTGTGTCTGGGAGTGTGACTGTAGGACGTAGAGCCTAGGAGCCGTGTCGCGAGGTAACACACTGTCTTTGTGTCTGGGAGTGTGTCTGTAGGACGTAGAGCCTAGGAGTCATGTCGCGAGGTAACACACGGTCTTTGTGTCTGGGAGTGTGACTGTAGGACGTAGAGCCTAGGAGCCATGTCGCGGAGTAACACACGGTCTTTGTGTCTGGGAGTGTGACTGTAGGACGTAGAGCCTAGGAGCCATGTCGCGGGGTAACACACGGTCTTTGTGTCTGGGAGTGTGACTAGGACGTAGAGCCTAGGAGCCATGGCGCGGGGTAACCCACTGTCTTTGTGTCTGGGAGTGTGACTGTAGGACGTAGGGCCTAGTAGCCATGTCGCGAGGTAACACACGGTCGTTGTGTCTGGGAGTGTGACTGTAGGACGTAGAGCCTAGGAGCCATGGCGCGGGGTAACCCACTGTCTTTGTGTCTGGGAGTGTGACTGCAGGGCGTAGAGCCTAGGAACCATGTCGGGGGGTAACACACGGTCTTTGTGTCTGGGAGTGTGACTGCAGGGCGTAGAGCCTAGGAGCCATGTCGCGGGGTAACACACTGTCGTTGTGTCTGGGAGTGTGACTGTAGGACGTAGAGCCTAGGAGCCATGTCGGGGGGTAACACACTGTCTTTGTGTCTGGGAGTGTGACTGTAGGACGTAGAGCCTAGGAGCCATGTCGCGGGGTAACACACTGTCGTTGTGTCTGTAGGACGTAGAGCCTAGGAGCCGTGTCGCGGGGTAACACATTGTCTTTGTGTCTGGGAGTGTGACTGTAGGACGTAGGGCCTAGGAGCCATGTCGCGAGGTAACACACTGTCGTTGTGTCTGGGAGTGTGACTGTAGGACGTAGGGCCTAGGAGCCATGTCGCGAGGTAACACACGGTCTTTGTGTCTGGGAGTGTGACTGTAGGACGTAGGGCCTAGGAGCCATGTCGCGAGGTAACACACTGTCGTTGTGTCTGGGAGTGTGACTGTAGGACGTAGAGCCTAGGAGCCATGTCCCGAGGTAACACACTGTCGTTGTGTCTGGGAGTGTGACTGTAGGACGTAGGGCCTAGGAGCCATGTCGCGAGGTAACACACTGTCGTTGTGTCTGGGAGTGTGACTGTAGGACGTAGGGCCTAGGAGCCATGTCGCGAGGTAACACACGGTCTTTGTGTCTGGGAGTGTGACTGTAGGACGTAGAGCCTAGGAGCCATGTCGCGAGGTAACACACTGTCGTTGTGTCTGGGAGTGTGACTGTAGGACGTAGAGCCTAGGAGCCATGTCGCGAGGTAACCCACTGTCGTTGTGTCTGGGAGTGTGACTGTAGGACGTAGAGCCTAGGAGCCATACTCCCACCTGCTATATATTTACCCGGCTCATAAAGAAATAGTGCTCGCTGTCTGTATTAATGGTCTTCTTGCTCGTTAGTTGTCAAAAACTTTCCCCACCTTTCATCCCTTAACTTCTTCAGCAACGGATCTTGTAAGCGACTGGCTTCGGTCGATCAGTCAATCGAGGCCACGGCGACCTGGGCGGTGTACTCGCTGCGAGTCGCTCTAATCACTTAACGCTTGATCAGACATCCACTTAGCCGTAGGCTGATGCCGTGCCAGAAGCTAAAGTTTATTAACATTAATGCCATCGGACCGATGTCTCATGAGAAGGCTGAGCCCTTGCCCGTCGCCTCACCCCCCCCCCCTCCCCCGCCTGCCCCCCCCCCACCCCGCCTACCCCGCCGTCTGGCGGTGACAGGGAAGTGAAAAAATAGGAGGGAATGAAAATCGATGTCACAGCGCCCGACGACACGCGGCTTTACACCGTGTGGACCCCGGCTGCCTCCCGTGGCGTCCTCTCTCGGGACACCGTGGACGCCCGACGCTGGTCGCTGTCAGACGCATAAAACACGCTGCTTGGGATTACCTGGGGCCGAAGTAATAGGCTGTCGTCACCAATAGGTCATCATCAGCTTGGCTTCTCCTCAAGGGGCTGCGGAGCGGGTCCTTGATAGACTGGAGGAGTGGAGGGGTGGGGTGGTGGGGGGGGGGGTGGGGGGGGGCGACTGGATAGGCTTAGGGGATGGAATCAGTAGGCCGGGCCTAAAGGATATGATTGGTTGGACCCACAGGTGATGGCAGGTCTAGTTGGCGGAAGGTCTATGGCCGCCATGTTTTTTTTTGTCCCTTTTGTCAGTAGGGTTGGGTGAAAGGGATGAAGGAGGGAAGGCCTGGTAGAGGGCATGTCTGTTGTTCCTAATGACTACCCTCCACTCTGATGTTGACGGTTGTATAATGCTCAACAAGTCCCACTCTTTCGCCGTGCTTGCCATGACTTCCTGTTGACACGACCTGTAGGCAGTACCGTGTAAAGCGGCAGCCGATACACGCAAGCGTCTCGTCTCGGCAAGCAGTCAATGAGGGTTATGACTTCAAGTTTGCTGAAGGTCAGTACAGTACCCTTCACCAGTCGAATGCAAGGCTATGTAAGACAGCGTTATCCTTTCGCTCTATACGATGGGATATTTATATGTGATAAGTGTCAGTGGTTCCTCAGTATGAACATATCGACCTCTATCGGCGGCGGAGGGAGCTACAGAGGGAGGGGGAGGGTGATGCCTACATTCCACACTCTAGCTGTATGGGCCAACACATACCTGACGTAATCAGGTACACGGCACGCTCGCCATGCGCATTCATCGAAAGGCAATTAAGTCTTGGTCCAATTACTCTTGAACATGGTTCTCATGGATAAAGGACCTCGGGGTTAAACATCCATAGGAACGCTGTTCACTGTACACAAGCGATGGCCTGTAGCTGCATATACGGTCGACCAAAGATGGCGGATGATATGTCAGCTGAGCTGCCAATTCGCGGTAAGACCGTAACAAATATGGCTTTGCGTGGTTAGCTGTGTTGTCCTTCCGATACAACTTTCCTTCAAGTTTGTTGTGCTTTAACTTGTACCACTATTTATTTGCATTTTTAGAACATTTGAGCGTTTTTGCAATTATGCCCGTACCATCTCTACCGATCTCTACAGTTACGGTCAGCCACACATGTACCGATCTTACAGTTACGGTCAGCCGCACATGTACCGATCTCTACAGTTATGGTCAGCCACACATGTACCGAGCTCTACAGTTACGGTCAGCCACACATGTACCGATTTCTACAGTTACGGTCAGCCACACATGTACCGAGCTCTACAGTTACGGTCAGTCACACATGTACCGATCTTACAGTTACGGTCAGCCACACATGTACCGATCTCTACAGTTACGGTCAGCCACACATGTACCAAGCTCTACAGTTACGGTCAGCCACACATGTACCGATCTTACAGTTACGGTCAGCCACACATGTACCGATCTTACAGTTACGGTCAGCCACACATGTACCGATCTTACAGTTACGGTCAGTCACACATGTACCGATCTCTACAGTTACGGTCAGCCACACATGTACCAAGCTCTACAGTTACGGTCAGCCACACATGTACCGATCTTACAGTTACGGTCAGCCACACATGTACCGATCTTACAGTTACGGTCAGCCACACATGTACCGATCTTACAGTTACGGTCAGTCACACATGTACCGATCTCTACAGTTACGGTCAGCCACACATGTACCGATCTCTACAGTTACGGTCAGCCACACATGTACCGATCTTACAGTTACGGTCAGCCACACATGTACCGATCTCTACAGTTACGGTCAGCCACACATGTACCGATCTCTACAGTTACGGTCAGCCACACATGTACCGATCTCTACAGTTACGGTCAGTCACACATGTACCGATCTCTACAGTTACGGTCAGCCACACATGTACCGAGCTCTACAGTTATGGTCAGCCACACATGTACCGATCTTACAGTTACGGTCAGCCACACATGTACCGATCTCTACAGTTACGGTCAGCCACACATGTACCGATCTCTACAGTTACGGTCAGCCACACATGTACCGATCTCTACAGTTACGGTCAGCCACACATGTACCGATCTTACAGTTACGGTCAGCCACACATGTACCGATCTCTACAGTTACGGTCAGCCACACATGTACCGATCTCTACAGTTACGGTCAGCCACACATGTACCGATCTCTACAGTCATGGTCAGCCACACATGTACCGATCTTACAGTTACGGTCAGCCACACATGTACCGATCTCTACAGTTACGGTCAGCCACACATGTACCGATCTCTACAGTTACGGTCAGCCACACATGTACCGATCTCTACAGTTACGGTCAGCCACACATGTACCGATTTCTACAGTTACGGTCAGCCACACATTTACCGAGCTCTACAGTTACGGTCAGCCACACATGTACCGAGCTCTACAGTTACGGTCAGACGCACATTGCGGCAACCCCCAGTTTTAGTTTCGGGTAACATCAGTGATCTCTTCATGACGTTACTCCCATGTAATTAGAACATTTGGTTGCTATCTTGTTTTCACAATAGCAGCCTAATAACTTTATTGGCCGATGTAGAACATTTGCAAGGTAAGTTTCAAACAAATGACAATAATTAACTGACACTCTCTTCTTTGGTTGACCCTATCAGCAGTTTCGGGCAGCCGTTCGCGTACCGTGACTGTTGTAAAGAATAGTAAGAGTTTTACTCGCGGCCTGTCAAACATGCTGGTGGCCCTGACCGTGAGGCGACAGGACAGGCGTTAAGAGTGACATATATACGCGTTGGCGGGTTTAAACATTTTCTCCGGTGCTGTACCGGTACTGTCGTTGCTGTCACCGCTGGCGGCGCCACGGTTCCGTGTACCCTGGACGTCATTAATAGTAGCACGCGCTGTGGCCTATCATGGCATTCCCACAGGCAAGAGACCACGTGCCCTTGCCACGTGACAAAACCTCAGAATCTTTATTATACTCATAATTTAGCGTATTGTGACTTCCTTTTTTTCCCTTACCGTTTTTTGACTTCGGTGGTGTGCAACGCACGCTTCACGTGTAATGACCTTCATTATATATATATCAATGCATATATCAAAATGTTCAGGCACCGTCTTTGCGATTGGGTCATCATAACCTGCTGAGTCAGCACGGTTTGCCGCTGGGTTAGCGGGGGCTAGGGCTGGGGCAGCCCGGCTCATTGCTGGGTCGATCAGAACGGCTTGTTGCTGGCTCATGAGGCTTTTTGCTGGGTCAGCAGGGCTTATTGCTGGGTCAGCACGGCATATTGATAGCTTAGCACGGCTTTTTGCTGGGTCAGCACGGCTTATTGATGGGTCAGCAAGGCGTATTGATGGGTCAGCAAGGCGTATTGCTGGGTCAGCAAGACGTATTGCTGGGTCAGCAAGGCGTATTGCTGGGTTAGCACGGCCTGTTGCTGGGTCAGCACCGCTTACTGCTTGGTCAGTCAAGGTGGGGTCTGTCGGCAACGGCACTCAGAACGAACCTGGCACCATTGCGGGCGCCCTTAATGAAGCTTTGCGTGACAGGCCTAGCTGTTAGACGTGTGCTCCCAATCATGTGTGTTTATTTATGACATTACAGGGCGTCGTCATGTCGGCCGCGGCGGAAACAGGAGACGAGAGCCCCACACCAGCGACCGCCCTGCTCCACCCACCACACGCAAGTGGCAGCCAAGGCACCACAGGGGTCAGTAACCTTGCCTCTTGCTCTGTCCTCACTGCCTGACCGCATCTCTAGAACAGTCCTCACTGCCTGACCGCATCTCTAGAACTGTCCTCACTGCCTGACCTCATTTCTAGAACAGTTCTCTCTGACTGACCGCATCTCTAGAATTGTCCTCACTGCCTGATCGCATCTCAAGAACAGTCCTCACTGCCTGACATCATCTCTAGAACTGTCCTCACTGCCTAACCTCATCTCTTGAACTGTCCTCACTGCCTGACCGCATCTTTAGAACTGTCCTCACTGCCTGACCTCATCTCTAGAACTGTCATCACTGCCTGACCTCATCTCTAGAACAGTTCTCACTGCCTGACCTCATCTCTAGAACAGTCCTCACTGCCTGACATCATCTCTAGAACTGTCCTCACTGCCTAGCCTCATCTCTTGAACTGTCCTCACTGCCTGACCGCATCTTTAGAACTGTCCTCACTGCCTGACCTCATCTCTAGAACTGTCATCACTGCCTGACCTCATCTCTAGAACTGTCCTCACTGCCTGACCGCATCTCTAGAACAGTCCTCACTGCCTAACCTCATCTCTAGAACTGTCCACACCAGCGACCGCCCTGCTCCACCCACCACACGCAAGTGGCAGCCAAGGCACCCCAGGGGTCAGTAACCTTGCCTCTTGCTCTGTCCTCACTGCCTGACCGCATCTCTAGAACAGTCCTCACTGCCTGACCGCATCTCTAGAACTGTCCTCACTGCCTGACCTCATTTCTAGAACAGTCCTCTCTGACTGACCGCATCCCTAGAATTGTCCTCACTGCCTGATCGCATCTCTAGAACAGTCCTCACTGCCTGACATCATCTCTAGAACTGTCCTCACTGCCTAACCTCATCTCTTGAACTGTCCTCACTGCCTGACCGCATCTTTAGAGCTGTCCTCACTGCCTGACCTCATCTCTAGAACTGTCATCACTGCCTGACCTCATCTCTAGAACAGTTCTCACTGCCTGACCTCATCTCTAGAACAGTCCTCACTGCCTGACATCATCTCTAGAACTGTCCTCACTGCTTAGCCTCATCTCTTGAACTGTCCTCACTGCCTGACCGCATCTTTAGAACTGTCCTCACTGCCTGACCTCATCTCTAGAACTGTCATCACTGCCTGACCTCATCTCTAGAACTGTCCTCACTGCCTGACCGCATCTCTAGAACAGTCCTCACTGCCTAACCTCATCTCTAGAACTGTCCCCACTGCCTGACCTCATCTCTTGAACTGTCCTCACTGCCTGACCGCATCTCTAGAACAGTTCTCACTGCCTGACCTCATCTCTAGAACTGTCCTCACTGCCTGACCTCATCTCTAGAACAGTCCTCACTGCCTGACCTCATCTCTAGAACTGTCCTCAATGCCTGACCTCATATCCATAAATGTCCTCACTGCCTGACCTCATCTCTAGAACTGTCCTCACTGCCTGACCTCATCTCTAGAACAGTCCTCACTGCCTGACCACATATCTAGAACTGTCCTCACTGCCTGACATCGTCTCTAGAACAGTCCTCACTGCCTGACCTCATCTCTAGAACAGTCCTCACTGCCTGACCTCATCTCTAGAACTGTCCTCACTGCCTGACCTCATCTCTAGAACAGTTCTCACTGCCTGACCTCATCTCTAGAACAGTCCTCACTGCCTGACCTCATCTCTGGAACTGTCCTCACTGCCTGACCTCATCTCTAGAACAGTCCTCACTGCCTGACATCATCTCTAGAACTGTCCTCACTGCCTAGCCTCATCTCTTGAACTGTCCTCACTGCCTGACCGCATCTTTAGAACTGTCCTCACTGCCTGACCGCATCTCTAGAACAGTCCTCACTGCCGAACCTCATCTCTAGAACTGTCCTCACTGCCTGACCTCATCTCTTGAACTGTCCTCACTGCCTGACCGCATCTCTAGAACAGTTCTCACTGCCTGACCTCATCTCTAGAACTGTCCTCACTGCCTGACCTCATCTCTAGAACAGTCCTCACTGCCTGACCTCATCTCTAGAACAGTCCTCACTGCCTGACCTCATCTCTAGAACTGTCCTCACTGCCTGACCTCATCTCTAGAACTGTCCTCACTGCCTGACCTCATCCCTAGAATAGTCCTCACTGCCTGACCTCATCTCTAGAACTGTCCTCACTGCCTGACCTAATATCTAGAACTGTCTTCACTGCCTGACCTCATCTCTAGAACTGTCCTCACTGCCTGACCTCATGTCTATAAATGTCCTCAATGCCTGACCTCATCTCTAGAACTGTCCCCACTGCCTGACCTCATCCCTAAAACAGTCCTCACTGCCTGACCGCATATCTAGAACTGTCCTCACTGCCTGACATCGTCTCTAGAACTGTCCTCGCTGCCTGACCTCATCTCTAGAACAGTCCTCACTGCCTGACCGCATCTCTAGAACTGTCCTCACTGCCTGACATCATCTCTAGAACAGTCCTCACTGCCTGACCTCATCTCTAGAACAGTCATCACTGCCTGACCTCATCTCTAGAACTGTCCTCACTGCCTGACCGCATCTCTAGAACTGTCCTCACTGCCTGACCTCATCTCTAGAACTGTCCTCACTGCCTGACCGCATCTCTAGAACTGTTCTCACTGCCTGACCTCATCTCTAGAACTGTCATTACTGCCTGACCTCATCTCTAGAACAGTTCTCACTGCCTGACCTCATCTCTAGAACTGTCCTCACTGCCTGACCTCATCTCTAGAACAGTCCTCACTGCCTGACCGCATCTCTAGAACTGTCCTCACTGCCTGACATCATCTCTAGGACAGTCCTCACTGCCTGACCTCATCTCTAGAACAGTCATCACTGTCTGACCTCATCTCTAGAACTGTCCTCACTGCCTGACCGCATCTCTAGAACTGTCCTCACTGCCTGACCTCATCTCTAGAACTGTCCTCACTGCCTGACCGCATCTCTAGAACTGCCCTCACTGCCTGACCTCGTCTCTAGAACAGTCCTCACTGCCTGACATCGTCTCTAGAACAGTCCTCACTGCCTGACCTCATCTCTAGAACTGTCCTCAATGCCTGACCTCATCTCTAGAACTGTCCTCACTGCCTGACCTCATCTCTAGAACAGTCCTCACTGCCTGACCTCATCTCTAGAACTGTCCTCACTGCCTGACCTCATCTCTAGAACAGTCCTCACTGCCTGACCTCATCTCTAGAACTGTCCTCACTGCCTGACCTCATATCTAGAACTGTCCGCACTGCCGGACCTCATCTCTAGAACTGTCCTCACTGCCTGACATCATCTCTAGAACAGTCCTCACTGTCTGACCGCATATCTAGAACTGTCCTCACTGCCTGACATCGTCTCTAGAACAGTCCTCACTGCCTGACCTCATCTCTAGAACAGTCCTCACTGCCTGACCTCATCTCTAGAACTGTCCTCACTGCCTGACATCATCTCTAGAACTGTCCTCACTCTGTAACCTTATCTCTAAAACTGACCTCATCTCTAGAACTGTCATCACTGCCTGACCGCATCTCTAAAACTATCCTCACTGCCTGACCTCATCTCTAGAACTGTCCTCACTGCCTGACCTCATCCCTAGAACAGTCCTCACTGCCTGACCTCATCTCTGGAACTGTCCTCACTGCCTGACATCATATCTAGAACTGTCCTCACTGCCTGACCTCATCTCTAGAACTGTCCTCACTGCCTGACCTCATATCTATAAATGTCCTCAATGCCTGACCTCATCTCTAGAACTGTCCCCAATGCCTGACCTCATCTCTAAAACAGTCCTCACTGCCTGACCGCATATCTAGAACTGTCCTCACTGCCTGACATCGTCTCTAGAACTGTCCTCACTGCCTGACCTCATCTCTAGAACAGTCATCACTGCCTGACCTCATCTCTAGAACTGTCCTCACTGCCTGACATCATCTCTAGAACTGTCCTCACTGTCTAACCTTATCTCTAGAACTGTCCTCACTGCCTGACCTCATGTCTAGAACTGTCCTCACTGCCTGACCGCATCTCTAGAACTGTCCTCACTGCCTGACCTCATCTCTAGAACTGTCCTCACTGCCTGACCGCATCTCTAGAACTGTCCTCACTGCCTGACATCATCTCTAGAACAGTCCTCACTGTCTGACCGCATATCTAGAACTGTCCTCACTGCCTGACATCGTCTCTAGAACAGTCCTCACTGCCTGACCTCATCTCTAGAACAGTCCTCACTGCCTGACCTCATCTCTAGAACTGTCCTCACTGCCTGACATCATCTCTAGAACTGTCCTCACTCTGTAACCTTATCTCTAAAACTGACCTCATCTCTAGAACTGTCATCACTGCCTGACCGCATCTCTAAAACTGTCCTCACTGCCTGACCTCATCTCTAGAACTGTCCGCACTGCCTGACCTCATCCCTAGAACAGTCCTCACTGCCTGACCTCATCTCTAGAACTGTCCTCACTGCCTGACATCATATCTAGAACTGTCCTCACTGCCTGACCTCATTTCTAGAACTGTCCTCACTGCCTGACCGCATCTCTAGAACTGCCCTCACTGCCTGACCTCGTCTCTAGAACAGTCCTCACTGCCTGACATCGTCTCTAGAACAGTCCTCACTGCCTGACCTCATCTCTAGAACTGTCCTCAATGCCTGACCTCATCTCTAGAACTGTCCTCACTGCCTGACCTCATCTCTAGAACAGTCCTCACTGCCTGACCTCATCTCTAGAACTGTCCTCACTGCCTGACCTTATCTCTAGAACAGTCCTCACTGCCTGACCTCATCTCTAGAACTGTCCTCACTGCCTGACATCATCTCTAGAACTGTCCTCACTCTGTAACCTTATCTCTAAAACTGACCTCATCTCTAGAACTGTCATCACTGCCTGACCGCATCTCTAAAACTATCCTCACTGCCTGACCTCATCTCTAGAACTGTCCTCACTGCCTGACCTCATCCCTAGAACAGTCCTCACTGCCTGACCTCATCTCTGGAACTGTCCTCACTGCCTGACATCATATCGAGAACTGTCCTCACTGCCTGACCTCATCTCTAGAACTGTCCTCACTGCCTGACCTCATATCTATAAATGTCCTCAATGCCTGACCTCATCTCTAGAACTGTCCCCAATGCCTGACCTCATCTCTAAAACAGTCCTCACTGCCTGACCGCATATCTAGAACTGTCCTCACTGCCTGACATCGTCTCTAGAACTGTCCTCACTGCCTGACCTCATCTCTAGAACAGTCATCCCTGCCTGACCTCATCTCTAGAACTGTCCTCACTGCCTGACATCATCTCTAGAACTGTCCTCACTGTCTAACCTTATCTCTAGAACTGTCCTCACTGCCTGACCTCATGTCTAGAACTGTCCTCACTGCCTGACCGCATCTCTAGAACTGTCCTCACTGCCTGACCTCATCTCTAGAACTGTCCTCACTGCCTGACCGCATCTCTAGAACTGTCCTCACTGCCTGACATCATCTCTAGAACAGTCCTCACTGTCTGACCGCATATCTAGAACTGTCCTCACTGCCTGACATCGTCTCTAGAACAGTCCTCACTGCCTGACCTCATCTCTAGAACAGTCCTCACTGCCTGACCTCATCTCTAGAACTGTCCTCACTGCCTGACATCATCTCTAGAACTGTCCTCACTCTGTAACCTTATCTCTAAAACTGACCGCATCTCTAGAACTGTCATCACTGCCTGACCGCATCTCTAAAACTGTCCTCACTGCCTGACCTCATCTCTAGAACTGTCCGCACTGCCTGACCTCATCCCTAGAACAGTCCTCACTGCCTGACCTCATCTCTAGAACTGTCCTCACTGCCTGACATCATATCTAGAACTGTCCTCACTGCCTGACCTCATCTCTAGAACTGTCCTCACTGCCTGACCTCATATCTATAAATGTCCTCAATGCCTGACCTCATCTCTAGAACTGTCCCCAATGCCTGACCTCATCTCTAAAACAGTCCTCACTGCCTGACCGCATATCTAGAACTGTCCTCACTGCCTGACATCGTCTCTAGAACTGTCCTCACTGCCTGACCTCATCTCTAGAACAGTCATCACTGCCTGACCTCATCTCTAGAACTGTCCTCACTGCCTGACATCATCTCTTGAACTGTCCTCACTGTCTAACCTTATCTCTAGAACTGTCCTCACTGCCTGACCTCATGTCTAGAACTGTCCTCACTGCCTGACCTCATCTCTAGAACAGTTCTCACTGCCTGACCTCATCTCTAGAACTGTCCTCACTGCCTGACCGCATCTCTAGAACTGTCCTCACGGCCTGACATCATCTCTAAAACAGTTCTCACTGCCTGACCTCATCTCTAGAACTGTCCTCCCTGCCTGACCGCATCTCTAGAACTGTCCTCACTGCCTGACCTCATCTCTAGAACTGTCCTCACTGCCTGACCGCATCTCTAGAACTGTCCTCACTGCCTGACCTCATCTCTAGAACTGTCATTACTGCCTGACCTCATCTCTAGAACAGTTGTCACTGCCTGCCTGACCTCATCTCCAGAACTGTCCTCACTGCCTGACCTCATCTCTAGAACAGTCCTCACTGCCTGACCGCATCTCTAGAACTGTCCTCACTGCCTGACCTCATCTCTAGAACTGTCCTCACTGCCTGACCTCATATCTATAAATGTCCTCAATGCCTGACCTCATCTCTAGAACTGTCCCCACTGCCTGACCTCATCTCTAAAACAGTCTTCACTGCCTGACCGCATATCTAGAACTGTCCTCACTGCCTGACATCGTCTCTAGAACTGTCCTCACTGCCTGACCTCATCTCTAGAACAGTCATCACTGCCTGACCTCATCTCTAGAACTGTCCTCACTGCCTGACATCATCTCTAGAACTGTCCTCACTGTCTAACCTTATCTCTAGAACTGTCCTCACTGCCTGACCTCATCTCTAGAAGTGTCATCACTGCCTGACCGCATCTCTAGAACTGTCCTCACTGCCTGACCTCATCTCTAGAACTGTCCTCACTGCCGGACCTCATCTCTAGAACTGTCCTCACTGCCTGACCTCATATCTATAAATGTCCTCAATGCCTGACCTCATCTCTAGAACTGTCCCCAATGCCTGACCTCATCTCTAAAACAGTCCTCACTGCCTGACCGCATATCTAGAACTGTCCTCACTGCCTGACATCGTCTCTAGAACTGTCCTCACTGCCTGACCTCATCTCTAGAACAGTCATCACTGCCTGACCTCATCTCTAGAACTGTCCTCACTGCCTGACATCATCTCTAGAACTGTCCTCACTGTCTAACCTTATCTCTAGAACTGTCCTCACTGCCTGACCTCATGTCTAGAACTGTCCTCACTGCCTGACCGCATCTCTAGAACTGTCCTCACTGCCTGACCTCATCTCTAGAACTGTCCTCACTGCCTGACCGCATCTCTAGAACTGTCCTCACTGCCTGACCTCATCTCTAGAACTGTCATTACTGCCTGACCTCATCTCTAGAACAGTTGTCACTGCCTGCCTGACATCATCTCTAGAACTGTCCTCACTGTCTAACCTTATCTCTAGAACTGTCCTCACCGCCTGACCTCATGTCTAGAACTGTCCTCACTGCCTGACCGCATCTCTAGAACTGTCCTCACTGCCTGACCTCATCTCCAGAACAGTTCTCACTGCCTGACCTCATATCTAGAACTGTCCTCACTGCCTGACCTCATCTCTAGAACTGTCCTCACTGCCTGACCTCATATCTATAAATGTCCTCAATGCCTGACCTCATCTCTAGAACTGTCCCCACTGCCTGACCTCATCTCTAAAACAGTCCTCACTGCCTGACCGCATATCTAGAACTGTCCTCACTGCCTGACATCGTCTCTAGAACTGTCCTCACTGCCTGACCTCATCTCTAGAACAGTCATCACTGCCTGACCTCATCTCTAGAACTGTCCTCACTGCCTGACATCATCTCTAGAACTGTCCTCACTGTCTAACCTTATCTCTAGAACTGTCCTCACTGCCTGACATCGTCTCTAGAACTGTCCTCACTGCCTGACCTCATCTCTAGAACTGTCCCCACTACCTGACCTCATCTCTAAAACAGTCTTCACTGCCTGACCGCATATCTAGAACTGTCCTCACTGTCTAACCTTATCTCTAGAACTGTCCTCACTGCCTGACCTCATATCTATAAATGTCCTCAATGCCTGACCTCATCTCTAGAACTGTCCCCACTACCTGACCTCATCTCTAAAACAGTCTTCACTGCCTGACCGCATATCTAGAACTGTCCTCACTGCCTGACATCGTCTCTAGAACTGTCCTCACTGCCTGACCTCATCTCTAGAACAGTCATCACTGCCTGACCTCATCTCTAGAACTGTCCTCACTGCCTGACATCATCTCTAGAACTGTCCTCACTGTCTAACCTTATCTCTAGAACTGTCCTCACTGCCTGACCTCATCTCTAGAACTGTCATCACTGCCTGACCGCATCTCTAGAACTGTCCTCACTGCCTGACCTCATCTCTAGAACTGTCCTCACTGCCGGACCTCATCTCTAGAACTGTCCTCACTGCCTGGCCTTATCTCTAGAACCTTTTAGTTCTTTTTAGGCCTTGCTTCTCAGGTGATAAGTAACTGGACGTGACGTATTAGCCGGATTACGTTTGACCTTTGAACTATATAGGCTCCGTCATATACATGGCTTTCTGAAAGACGGTGTCAGTGGGGTGTAAATATGCGGTCCGCAAATCTACTTATCTTGACGCAGGAATGAAAATAAGCCGTAGATAACGTCTCTGGTTGAAACGTCTGTGAAGGCCGCCTCTCTCATTCTAAATGTTATGTTTTCCTAAGGGGTCGGGTGAAATCTGGGACACCACGTTACCGCTGCGGCAGGAAACTCAATTCCTTATTCGTTTGGGGACAGCGTGGTCGCGTGCTGCGACGGCTAATGAAAAACATGACTCACTATAATTTAATAGCCCAGGTAGACGGTCGATGTGGCCTGGGGCTCCGGTCAGGGCTCCATTAGCTTGTCGCCATGTTTTATAACAATAAAAAGCACATCAAAGCGCTATCCCAGACAGAAAAATAGGAAGTAGGAAGGGTAGTTTTCGTACCAAGATTTCCATCTGAAAATGCCATTGGGAAGGGATATAACATAATGCACTGGCTGTAACTGCACACTGTGGATCTTGCACTGTACCGAAGGCAATTAGAATTAAACACGAGTACATGTAATGGTAATTCATGCTTTGATTAAATTTGACATATCTAATAGATAATTTTTCTATAATTTGTAGTGTGTGGCAAGTGCTTTGCTGGACTAAGGGGCAATTATTTTGTGATGATTTCCCCGATGTCAGTGACCTGACCGAGGATTTCACCCGAAGCCCGGTAGTTAAATGGTTTCTCGTTATTGCTGTTGGGTGGTAATGAAGGTTGTCATTCATGGATACAGAGCCCCTGAGCTACACGGCTTTTGGACACATACCTTTCACCTGTTAATAGATAAGGGCTTTTACAACTCGTAATGTCGCGTCTTATTTGTTAAAGACATAACTTTTTGGGTACATATCCATATGACCCTGCTTCTTTGCAATTGTAAGAAATAATGAAATAATATTGAGAATATGCATTACACATCATTGGTAATATGGAGAGTAGGGATTACACTATTCATCATTGGTAATATTGAGAGTTGGGATTACACTATTCATCATTGGTAATATTGCGAGTAGGGATTACACTATTCATCATTGGTAATATTGCGAGTAGGGATTACACTATTCATCATTGGTAATATGGAGAGTTGGGATTACACTATTCATCATTGGTAATATTGAGATTTGGGATTACACTATTCATCATTGGTAATATTGAGATTTGGAATTACACTATTCATCATTGGTAATATTGAGAGTTGGGATTACACTATTCATCATTGGTAATATTGAGAGTTGGGATTACACTATTCAGCATTAGTAATATTGAGAGTAGGGATTACACTATTCATCATTGGTAATATTGCGAGTAGGGATTACACTATTCAGCATTAGTAATATGGAGAGTAGGGATTACACTATTCATCATTGGTAATATTGAGAGTTGGGATTACACTATTCATCATTGGTAATATCGAGAGTAAGGATTACACTATTCATAATTAGTGATATTGAGAGTAGGGATTACACTATTCATCATTGGTAATATTGAGAGTAGGGATTACACTATTCATCATTGGTAATATTGAGAGTTGGGATTACACTATTCACCATTGGTAATGTTGAGAGTTGGGATTACACTATTCATCATTGGTAATATTGAGAGTTGGGATTACACTATTCATCATTGGTAGTAGGGATTACACTATTCACCATTGGTCGTAGGGATTACACTATTCATCATTGGTAATATTGAGAGTAGGGATTACACTATTCATCATTGGTAATATTGAGAGTTGGGATTACACTATTCACCATTGGTAATGTTGAGAGTAAGGATTACACTATTCATAATTAGTGATATTGAGAGTAGGGATTACACTATTCATCATTGGTAATATTGAGAGTAGGGATTACACTATTCATCATTGGTAATATTGAGAGTTGGGATTACACTATTCACCATTGGTAATGTTGAGAGTTGGGATTACACTATTCATCATTGGTAATATTGAGAGTAGGGATTACACTATTCATCATTGGTAATATGGAGAGTAGGGATTACACTATTCATAATTGGTAATATTGAGAGTTGGGATTACACTATTCACCATTGGTAATATTGAGAGTAGGGATTACACTATTCATCATTGGTAATATTGAGAGTAGGGATTACACTATTGATCATTGGTACTATTGAGAGTTGGGATTACACTATTATGCACTGGTAATATCGAGAGTAAGGATTACACTATTCATCATTAGTAATATCGAGAGTTGGGATTACACTATTCATCATTGGTAATATTGAGAGTAGGGATTACACTATTCATCATTGGTAATATTGAGAGTAGGGATTACACTATTCATCATTGGTAATATTGAGAGTAGGGATTACACTATTCATAATTGGTAATATTGAAAGTAGGGATTACACTATTCATCATTGGTAATATTGAGAGTAGGGATTGCGCTATTCATCATTGGTAGTATGAATTGTAGTGATTACAACAGAGTACTATTGTGAGCATGGTTTACAGTATGTAAGTATGTTTGAAAGTGGGAGTTACCGTAATATTGTGCGTAGGGACTAGAGGGAGTAGCAATTACAGACTTAAACGTTCAGGAGGTACTTCATGTATTTTGTACTCATTGTAGACTGATGGCGGGGGAGAATTCGAGCTTAAAGAAATAAATACCGTGTCTGATGGCGACCCACCGGACCCCGCCAATCCATCGGAGGCTAGAACAGCGAAAGATCCAGATGACCCAGATACCTCGGAGCTCCAGACATCGGCCCGTCGTGAGGGCGTCGATACCTCGCTCACAGCGACACACGGCATCCCCAGTGACACCCCGCCTCAGCAAGGCACACATGCCCCCAGCGACACCTACATGGAGACATCCATTGATTCATTAAGGGGGCCGCGGTCTAATGGCCCGTCTCCGGAACGGACTACTTCTCGGGATCAGCCGGAGTCTGATCCAGAAAACATGCTGACCCGGTCTGACCCAGGCGTCAAAACGACACCGGCGCAGGAACCCAAAATCCCTAACCACACCAACCGGGTGAACCACAGCGGCGCCGGGAATAAAACCATCACGTCTGACGTCACGAAATCTCGGACGCCCTCGCGCAAATCTCGCGCGGGGAGCAGCGGCAGTTCGAGCCGTTCTTTGCGCGGCCGACAACGGCGTGGGAGCTCCACGAGCAATGAGGATAATAAGGAACCGAACGACCCGGCCAAGCCCAAGGTCAAAGTCCTTCGCGACGTCTACACTCAGGAGAAATTCGACGCCACCAACGCCCACCGGCCGCGCCACACTAAGACCTTTGGCGAGCGCCTGCGAGAGGTGCGAGCCAAGTGCCGGTGTAGCAAGAGCTGTATACGCGGGGCGCTCCACAAGATCTTTCCCTTCCTGCCTATCATGGCCGAGTACGAGCCCCGGACAGACCTGCCGCTCGACCTCATCGCCGGACTGACGGTCGGCATCATGCACATTCCTCAGGGTAAGGTGACGTCACCTCCACTGTACTAGTGTATGTACACTTCATATCTTTGACCACGCTATGCGGCCACTGTTTTGTTCTGGTGTGACTTAATTCCCGACCGCTCAGTTTACAGCTTATCATTCTGCTCAATATAACGTTCTATATTGTGTGTACGGCCTATTCAGCATGACATTTCCTTTCAGATATGGCGTACTGCCTATTCAGTATGACATTACTTCAAGATATGGCTTACGGCCTGCTCTGTATGACATTTACTTCGAGGTATGGCCTACGGCTTGCTCAATATGACATTTCCTGCCATGCATGGCTTACGGCCTGCTCAGTATGACATTTCTTTTCATGTATGGCTTACGGCCTGTTCAGTATGACATTTCCTTCCAGGTATGGCTTGCGGCCTGCTCAGTATGACATTTTCTTTCAGGTATGGCTTACGGCCTGCTCAGTATGACATTTCCTTCCAGGTATGGCTTGCGGCCTGCTCAGTATGACATTTCTTTTCAGGTATGGCTAACGGCCTGCTCAGTATGAGATTTCCTTCCAGGTATGGCTAACGGTCTGCTCAGTATGACATTTCCTTCCAGGTATGGCTTACGGCCTGCTCAGTATGACATTTCTTCTCAAGTATGGCTTACGGCCTGCTCAGTATGACATTTTCTTTCAGGTATGGCTTACGGTCTGCTCAGTATGACATTTCCTGTCAGGTATAGCTTACGGTCTGCTCAGGTTGACATTTCCTTCTAGGTATGGCCTACGGCCCTCTCAGTATGACATTTCCTTCCAGGTATGGCTTACGGCTTGCTCAGTATGACATATCCTTCCAGGTATGGCTTACGGCCTGCTCAGTATGACATTTCCTTCCAGGTATGGCTTACGGTCTGCTCAGTATGACATTTCCTGTCAGGTATGGCCTACGGCCTGCTCAGTATGACATTTCCTTCCAGGTATGGACTACGGCCTGCTCAGTATGACATTTCCTTCCAGGTATGGCCTACGGCCTGCTCAGTATGACATTTCCTTCCAGGTATGGCTTACGGCCTGCTCAGTATGACATTTCCTTCCAGGTATGGCTTACGGTCTGCTCAGTATGACATTTCCTGTCAGGTATGGCCTACGGCCTGCTCAGTATGACATTTCCTTCCAGGTATGGACTACGGCCTGCTCAGTATGACATTTCCTTCCAGGTATGGCCTACGGCCTGCTCAGTATGACATTTCCTTCCAGGTATGGCCAACGGCCTGCTCAGTATGACATTTCCTTCCAGGTATGGCCTACGGCCTGCTCAGTATGACATTTCCTTCCAGGTATGGCCTACGGCCTGCTCAGTAACCTGCCTCCAGTCTACGGTCTTTACGTGTCTTTCTTCCCCGTTATCATCTACTTCTTGTTCGGCACTTCGAAGCACATATCCATCGGTGAGTGTACACCTGCAGTGGCTCCGTATAAAGTCATACAATTACATTTAATTGGTACAGGAGAGAAATCGCTTAGACACTTACACTGATGTCTATTATGATTATGCTTCATTGAGATTGCATGCACGCGGAGCATTCACCTATAGGAGTTAACCTTCATCCTCTATCGCTCCCCTCAAGATGGTTCCAAATTTTTTAAGTTGGAGTTTTCCGCTGGACATATGTTTTGAGGATTATTTGTTGCTTGGTTTTTAATTATCTTATGCATGAAACATTTACCATTTCATTTCTTACCGATTAGAGATGTATTCATCGAACATTAACCCGGTATTTCTGTCTCATCCAGGTACGTTTGCTGTTGCAAGTTTAATGGTCGGTACGGTAGTGGACAAAGCGGCATGCGGTCCCTCATTATCGCCCAGTCCCTCCTTATCGCCCAACACGACTGGCCTGCCGGAGACGACCACGGCGAGCGGGTTGTCGGCGTCCAGCGCGGACTACGGAGTCTCCAACACGACACTAACAGCTGGGGACAGTGGTGTGCCACTCGTCATGTCTGACGCCGAGCTCCAGTGTCGACTAGGCGTGGCCACGGCTGTCACTTTCCTAACTGGCGTGTTTCAGGTATGTATATATAGGTGTGTACGGTGTACTCGTTCGCTAGGTGGCGCTATGGGTGGCCACGGCTGTCACTTTCCTCATCGGCGTGTTTCAGGTATTTATATATAGGTTTGCACGGTGTACTCGTTCGCTAGGTGGCGCTAGGGGTGGCCACGGCTGTCTCTTTCCTCACCGGCGTGTTTCAGGTATGTATATATATATAGGTGTGCACGGCGTACTCATTCGCTAGGGGGCGCTAGGGGTGTCAACGGGTGTTTCTTTCCTCACCGGCGTGTTTCAGGTATGTTTATATATATAGGTGTGCACGGCGTACTCATTCGCTAGGGGGCGCTAGGGGTGTCAACGGGTGTTTCTTTCCTCACCGGCGTGTTTCAGGTATGTATATATAGGTGTGCACTGTGTACTCGTTCGCTAAGTGGCGCTAGGGGTGGCCACGGCTGACACATTCCTCCTTCACCACTGCATTCATTCGCCAGGTGGCGCTTTATATTTCGCCACTGCATGCAAGCTGAAACAAAATAGGCCAACCATCTGCCGTGTATAGGAATTGGCCTTGTTTTTGCCTAGCTGAATATGACGATGCAAATAATTAAAGAAGATATTTTTCTCGACAAAAAGTCCGTACAATGAGATTCGTGGCGCTGACTGACGTTGTTTGTCCCGCTGTGTAGCTGGGGATGGGTGTCTGCCGCATGGGCTTCCTCACCATCTACCTGTCCCAGCCCCTGACCCGAGCCTTCACCACGGGGGCCGCCGTCCACGTCTTCACCAGCCAGATCAAGTACGTCTTCGGCATCTCCGTCCAGCGCTACACCGGGCCGCTCAAAATCATCTATGTAAGTAGACAAACAACCTTTACTTCCTTGTAAAACTTTCTTATAAAAAGCGAATCTTCATGACGCCTGGGTGCGACATCGTCGTGATCTCTGTGGCTCTAGCACTCTCGAGTCAATGGAAATTCCTGAAGTACAAACTACACATCCATTGTCTGATGCTGACGGACGGACGTTAACCGATGTCGGAGGCAAGGAGACCTTACGCTGCTATGGGTTCTTGTCTATTTGTGTGCTGCGGTAATGTAAAGGGCGATAGATGGGGACGCAGTATAACGTACTGTCGCCAATGCTGGACCGCGGTGCCACATATCACCATCTAATAGTGACTGACGCATGGCTGTCATATGTCATCGAGTACTTGCACTTCAGTTAATTAGCTGGATAACTAACGATGTCTGAACACTGTCTGATAACTAACACTGTCTGATAACTAACGGTGTCTGAACACTGTCTGATAACTAACACTGTCTATCTAACACTGATAACTAACGATGTCTGAACACTGTCTGATAACTAACACTGTCTATCTAACACTGATAACTAACGGTGTCTGAACACTGTCTGATAACTAACACTGTCTGATAACTAACGGTCTGAACACTGTTTGATAACTAACCCTGTGTGATGACTAACGGTGTCTGAACACTGTCTGATAACTAACACTGTCTGATAACTAACACTGTCTGATAACTAACGGTGTCTGAACACTGTCTGATAACTAACACTGTCTGATAACTAACACTGTCTGATAACTAACACTGTCTGATAACTAACACTGTCTGATAACTAACGGTGTCTGAACACTGTCTGATAACTAACGGTGTCTGAACACTGTCTGATAACTAACGGTGTCTGAACACTGTCTGATAACTAACACTGTCTGATAACTAACACTGTCTGATAACTAACGGCGTCTGAACACTGTCTGATAACTAACACTGTCTGATAACTTACGGTGTCTGAACACTGTCTGATAACTAACACTGTCTGATAACTAACACTGTCTGATAACTAACACTGTCTGATAACTAACACTGATAACTAACGGTGTCTGAACACTGTCTGATAACTAACACTGTCTGATAACTAACACTGTCTGATAACTAACACTGTCTGATAACTAACGGTGTCTGAACACTGTCTGATAACTAACGGTGTCTAAACACTGTCTGATAACTAACGGTGTCTGAACACTGTCTGATAACTAACACTGTCTGATTACTAACACTGTCTGATAATTAACGGTGTCTGAACACTGTCTGATAACTAACACTGTCTGATAACTAACGGTGTCTGAACACTGTCTGATAACTAACACTGTCTGATAACTAACGGTGTCTGAACAGTGATAACTAACACTGTCTGATAACTAACGGTGTCTGAACAGTCTGATAACTAACACTGTCTGATAACTAACGGTATCTGAACAGTCTGATAACTAACGGTATCTGAACAGTCTGATAACTAACACTGTCTGATAACTAACACTGTCTGATAACTAACACTGTCTGATAACTAACGGTGTCTGAACACTGTCTGATAACTAACGGTGTCTGAACAGTCTCATAACTAACACTGTCTGATAATTAACAGTGTCTGAACACTTGTTTCATGTTTCAGAGTTACATCGACTTCTTCAGTAAGATCACGACGACCAACGTGGCCACGCTCATCATGTCCCTCATCTGTCTGATCCTCCTGTTTGTCACCAAGCAGTGGATTAATCCTATAGTCAAAAAGAAGATTAAGATGCCGATGCCTATAGAGCTCATCATGGTGAGTGGTGTTAAGAGAAGGTGTAAATAATCCATGTCAAATTGCTTCTGCGTGGAATATGATGAAGACGTTGATGATATGTAAGTAATGAGAATACAAGGTCTGTTTCCTTTGTCACGGCTAAATTGCGGTCAGCGCCTCTATAGCGCCGGTCACACACGGTCAACCTGGTCGGAACCACAATGCCAAGACATGTAGGTTCTATACAACATTTGCGTAACTAGGGAAGTGATAAATTGGTCTTGCGACCCCGGGTTCATTATGTATATGTAGGCTATGGGCTTAAGCGCAGCTGCTTGGTTGTCGATGATCGGTATGTAAAGCGCCCTCTCTTGGCCGACAGGTGGTGTTTGGCACACTGGCCTCCGCGCTGGGCCACTTCAACGAGCGGTACAACATGCAGGTCGTGGGAGTGATACCCACAGGGTGAGTACAACTAGCGCCCTCCCTGGCTAACTCGGAGGATGCCGCTGCGGTCGACAGGCAGCGTGCTCGACTACACACCAACCACTTGCGGGTTTGAACCCCACACCAGCCATTTGTACACTCCTAGTGGAAGCCATGTGTACACACCTAGTTGAAGCCATGTGTACACGCCTATTTGAAGCCATGTGTACACGCCTAGTTGAAGCCATGTGTACACGCCTAGTTGAAACCATGTGTACACGCCTAGTTGAAGCCATGTGTACACTCCTAGTTGAAGCCATGTGTACACGCCTAGTTCAAGCCATTTGTACACACGTAGTTGAAGCCATTTGTACACGCCTAGTTGAAGCCATGTGTACACTCTAGTTGAAGCCATGTGTACACGCCTAGTTGAAACCATGTGTACACGCCTAGTTGAAACCATGTGTACACGCCTAGTTGAAGCCATGTGTACACGCCTAGTTGAAGCCATTTGTACACACCTAGTTGAAGCCATGTGTACACGCATAGTTGAAGCCATGTGTACACTCTAGTTGAAGCCGTGTGTACACGCCTAGTGGAAGCCATGTGTACACTCCTAGTTGAAGCCATGTGTACACTCTAGTTGCAGCCATGTGTACACGCCTAGTTGAAGCCATGTGTACACGTCTAGTTGAAGCCATGTGTACACGCCTAGTTGAAGCCATCTATACACACCTAGTTGAAGCCATGTGTACACACCTAGTTGAAGCCATGTGTACACGCCTAGTTGAAGCCATGTGTACACGCCTAGTTGAAGCCATGTGTACACGCCTAGTTGAAGCCATGTGTACACGCCTAGTTGAAGCCATGTGTACACGCCTAGTTGTAGCCATGTGTACACTCCTAGTTGAAGCCATGTGTACACACCTAGTTGAAGCCATGTGTACACTCCTAGTTGAAGCCATGTGTACGCTCCTAGTTGAAGCCATGTGTACACACCTAGTTGAAACCATGTGTACACTCCTAGTTGAAGCCATGTGTGCACACCTAGTTGAAGCCATGTGTACACTCCTAGTTGAAGCCATGTGTGCACACCTAGTTGAAGCCATGTGTACACGCCTAGTTTGTAGCCATGTGTACACACCTAGTTGAAGCCATGTGTACACTCCTAGTTGAAGCCATGTGTACACACCTAGTTGAAGCCATGTGTACACACCTGTGACATAGGACACTAATCTATTGGACAGGTATATCAACTAAATTTGCATTGTACTATAATTAGTGATGCATTAGTTCTGGCACAGACTGGATGAGTACCACGACCGTTTCTGTCGGCTAACGTGTATATTGTTCTTACTACTTTATAAGGCGTTTGCCTGGCCACCAACCTTCTAACGAGGACCGAGGCCATATTATGTAACCTCACATGTTCGCCAGCGTAATTCTGAGACTGTTAAACTTAAATGCATCAACACCCATATACTTCCGGAATATATAGTGTATCATTAGTGTATCAGGTCTGTGCTTTTATTCCCAGCATTCCTCCCCCGGCCGTGCCCCCCATGTGGAGACTCGGTGACGTAGCCGCGGACGCTGTGGGCATCGCCATAGTTACCTTCGCCATCAACGTCTCCCTTGGCAACCTGTTCGGTCGCAAGCAGAACTACAACATCAATGCAAACCAGGTAAAGACCGGCCTGGGGCAAATATTGTATGACGAGAGCGGGCAAATTGTGGCGTGTGTACCGTAAAGCTAATGCACTCTATCATCTGGGACACATTGTATTACCAAGGCCTGACTATATATATATACTCTGGTAAGAGAAGATTCAAGAAGATAAGATGAGATCAAAGAAGATAGGATTTGATCTAAGTCTTCTTTACCATGGCCTTTATGCGTCCATAAATGAAATGGACCGACAGTGTTAATGTGATGTCCTGTCCATGACGTGTATTTATTCATTGATTGATCAATGTGATGTATGATATATTTCACCACATGGTTTGGGTTTGTGCATTATGGCGACCCTTCTACGAAAAATCTGAATAAAATATCGAACGTCTCTTTGATTCAATACCATGACGTAGCTAGCACAAACAGCTTCATGGTCAGGGAGAGAAGTTAAAGTCTTTAAAAAAGTAAAGAGATATTAATATTCAATATTAACAGTTTTTATAGCAGGATGTACAGTAGTTGTTACGGTAATCTTCTCTCTGACAGGAGCTCGTGGCCTATGGACTGACCAACAGTGTCAGCTCCATGTTCAACTGCTTCGTCAGCGCGGCCTCGCTGTCCAGGAGTCTGGTGCAGGAGTCGGTCGGGGGACAAACTCAGGTGTCTACCTTTCACTTCTCGTCTTCTCCTTATATTGCTGGACGTATATGCGCAGCTTTTGTCTTAAATTGAATCGAACCTTATTTAATCGAGTCTCGAGTGTGTTATTTATGTTCTATTGCGTCATAACTATTAGCTGTATTGCGATATTAATATTCACCAAGACAAGTGTATTTGGGTCCTCTGAAGAAGGAACTATCACATAATACGGACATTAATAATTAATGTTAATGTGTGTTTCTGGTCGTGCTCTTTAAACTATGGGTTGTTTATTTGTTTACAGCTGGCTGGCCTGGTGTCCTGCGGCCTCCTGCTGGTCGTGCTCTTTGAACTACTTGTTGTTTATTTGTTTACAGCTGGCTGGCCTGGTGTCCTGCGGCCTCCTGTTGGTCGTGCTCTTTGAACTACGGGTTGTTTATTTGTTTACAGCTGGCTGGCCTGGTGTCCTGCGGCCTCCTGTTGGTCGTGCTTTTTGCTATCGGACCGCTCTTCCAAGAGCTCCCCAACGTGAGTCATCAGCGTGTCCCGTCAGATAGCTGGAGCAAAGTAGCAATTTCGCACTTAATGCAGATTATCATATTTTCATCAACACTGAAGTCAGTATTAATTAAGGTTGCTTTATCTGTACCGTTATGAACTGATGCATGTCAGTGATAAAGGACATGTGTTTTCGCGTTATCAAATTCATGATTCTTGTTGACATGAACATCAAGGCTAGAGATCAGTTATGCCGTGTACGATACTGTACACGGTCCGCGCCTTGTTGCAGAATGTATTGGCGGCCATTATCATTGTGAACCTCAAGGGGATGTACATGCAGTTGGCCGATCTCAAGCTGCTCTGGTTCATCTCCATGTATGACTTTGTAAGTAGATGTTTTATCTGGCTTGTGACCTTCGTTGCTATGGTTAATGTCTTGTATCTGGCTAGTGACCTTCGTTGCTATGGTTAATATCTTGCATCTGGGTGGTGACCTTCATTGCTATAGAGAATATCTTGTATCTGGGTGGTGACCTTCATTGCTATAGAGAATATCTTGTGTCTGGGTGGTGACCTTTGTTGCTAAGGTGAATATCTTTCAGAGTATCTGGTTGGTAACCTTCGTTGCTATGGTGAATATTTTTAGTATATCTGGCTGGTGAGACCTTTGTTGCTATGGTTAATATCTTTCAGTGTATCTGGCTGGTGACCTTCGTTGCTAGGGTGAATATCTTTAAAGCGGCAGTCCAACCTAATTTATTCGCGATCTGCACTGAAAATTTACATCTTAAAATAAAATTGGCGAGTTTTGACGCTTCGTTTCGGTCGACCGGTAAGGAGAAAAAAATTAAGTCAACCCGCCCCGATCAATGTCGAGAAGCGCGCCATTTTGCCGGAGCAAGTGATAAATATTTTGACCCTTGATGTGGCGCCACCTTGAGTTTTAACTCGAAGTTAACTCTTCACAGTGGAGGTAGCCTTCAGGGGAAACGCATGAAACGAGAGATCAGGACCGCGATTTGTGGACGAATTGCGGCAGTTCCAAGCCTTGGAGTAGACCACGAGCGTAGGGGTTTTATAGAAAACTACGATCCAAACAAATTGATATACGTCTTGCGACAATTGTCTTCGTAAAAAAGCCATGATTGGAGATTGGAGCAATTTTTATTAGCTATGATCACGCGCTCTTGTTTTGCTCACACTGTAGGCGTCATTTCCGGTTTGAATATAATTAGAGTATCGCCACCTGATTGGTCAATCGGATACACGCAAAAAGGTGAGAGGCCAGGAAGGCGGTTCCCTTTAATGTATCTGGCTGGTGACCTTTGTTGCTAGGGTGAATATATTTCAGTGTGTCTGGCTGGTGACCTTCGTTGCTCTGATGAATATCTTTAGTGTACCTGGCTGGTGACTTTTGTTGCTATGATTACTATCTTTCAGTGTATCTGGCTGGTGACTTTCGTTGCTGTGGTGCTGCTGGACGTAGACTTGGGGCTTTTGGTTGGGGTCGGGTTCTCCCTTCTTACCGTCATCTTCAGGACTCAACGGTGCGGTATGGACATGTTGTGGGACATGTCTTTAAAGTCCACTGAACTAACGCATAAAAATAACTAATTATGCACGTCTTATTTCTGTCTGTTATTCTTATATTGGTTTAGTTTAATGGCTCAGATTCATTTATTTCATAATTGTAGCAAGAGGTCATATGGCTATAGCGGTGTTGTACTAGTTCACTTGGTGTAAATTCATTTTAACTCGCAGGTAGAACAACATAGGGTCCCCATTATCAGTCGCTACAGAGCGAGTCAAGACCGCTATGAATTCATTGTAAATTAACCGTTAATTTGTTTTGTTAAACAGCAATGAGGCTTTATGCTACTAATTTTAATTTTTTTTTAGCCCATACACCTGTATTCTTGGTCGAATTCCTACGACGGACATTTACAAGGACGTCAGCGTTTACGACGTGGTATGTATATTTCACATTGCTCATCCGCTTTACGACGTGGTATGTATATTTTACATTGCTCATCCGCTTTACGACGTGGTGTGTATATTTTACATTGCTCATCCGCTTTACGACGTGGTGTGTATATTTTACATTGCTCATCCGCTTAACGACGTGGTATGTATATTTTACATTGCTCATCCGCTTAACGACGTGGTATGTACATTTTACATTGCTCATCCGCTTTACGACGTGGTGTGTATATTTTACATTGCTCATCCGCTTAACGACGTGGTATGTATATTTTACATTGCTCATCCGCTTTACGACGTGGTGTGTATATTTTACATTGCTCATCCGCTTAACGACGTGGTATGTATATTTTACATTGCTCATCCGCTTTACGACGTGGTATGTATATTTTATATTGCTCATCCGCTTAACGACGTAGTATGTATATTTTACATTGCTCATCCACTTTACGACGTGGTATGTATATTTCACATTGCTCATCCGCTTAACGACGTGGTATGTATATTTTACATTGCTCATCCGCTTTACGACGTGGTATGTATATTTTACATTGCTCATCCGCTTTACGACGTGGTATGTATATTTCACATTGCTCATCCGCTTAACGACGTGGTATGTATATTTCACATTGCTCATCCGCTTAACGACGTGGTATGTACATTTTACATTGCTCATCCGCTTTACGACGTGGTATGTATATTTCACATTGCTCATCCGCTTAACGACGTGGTATGTATATTTTACATTGCTCATCCGCTTTACGACGTGGTATGTATATTTTACATTGCTCATCCGCTTTACGACGTGGTATGTATATTTCACATTGCTCATCCGCTTAACGACGTGGTATGTACATTTTACATTGCTCATCCGCTTAACGACGTGGTATGCACATTTTACATTGCTCATCCGCTTTACGACGTGGTATGTATATTTTACATTGCTCATCCGCTTTACGACGTGGTGTGTATATTTTACATTGCTCATCCGCTTTACGACGTGGAATGTACATTTTACATTGCTCATCCGCTTTACGACGTGGTATGTATATTTTACATTGCTCATTCGCTTTACGACGTGGTGTGTATATTTTACATTGCTCATCCGCTTTACGACGTGGTATGTACATTTTACATTGCTCATCCGCTTTACGACGTGGTATGTATATTTTACATTGCTCATCCGCTTTACGACGTGGTATGTACATTTTACATTGCTCATCCGCTTTACGACATGGTATGTATATTTTACATTGCTCATCCGCTTTACGACGTGGTGTTTATATTTTACATTGCTCATCCGCTTTACGACGTGGTATGTATATTTTACATTGCTCATCCGCTTAACGACGTGGTATGTACATTTTACATTGCTCATCCGCTTTACGACGTGGTATGTATATTTTACATTGCTCATCCGCTTAACGACGTGGTATGTACATTTTACATTGCTCATCCGCTTTACGACGTGGTATGTATATTTTACATTGCTCATCCGCTGAACGACGTGGTATGTATATTTTACATTGCTCATCCGCTTTACGACGTGGTATGTATATTTCACATTGCTCATCCGCTTAACGACGTGGTATGTATATTTTACATTGCTCATCCGCTTTACGACGTGGTATGTATATTTTACATTGCTCATCCGCTTAACGACGTGGTATGTATATTTCACATTGCTCATCCGCTTAACGACGTGGTATGTACATTTTACATTGCTCATCCGCTTTACGACGTGGTATGTATATTTTACATTGCTCATCCGCTTTACGACGTGGTATGTATATTTTACATTGCTCATCCGCTTTGCTATGTAGTATGTGTATTTTACTTTGCATTGCGCCAGGAAGATGGCGATTAATATTCACGGTCTGGCTGTAATGTTATAAAAGTGTCTATTAAGCGTACTCGAGTTAAGTGTCACACGAAGTGACCGTGACCATTACCGCGGCCATCTGGCTCAGTGGGTTAGAGCGCTCGCATTGAGTGCTCTGGTCACCTGAGAGCCTAGCGGCACGTGGATCGATGGTTCGAGCCCCGCTGTGGCCATGTCTGTGTGGTCGCAGAGATAAAGATCCCATGTCCTTCTTCGCAAAGAGTAGGGGCTTACCCCCGGGGACATGGCTCCACTCTCCCTTCCTTCTCCCATTGACGCGATATGACCAAAAGTGGTTAAAGCGTCCATAATATACAACCAGCCAAACAAGCCCCCCCCCCCCCTGGGGAAATATCGATACATCCCGTGTCACGCATAAACAACGGTCATTTACGACAGGCGGTGTAACTCCCGCCAATACCGGGAATTTCTGAATCCGTTAATCCGACATATTCGTAATCCGACATATTCGTAATCCGACATATTCGTAATCCGATATTAATTCTGGTGAAAGCAAATGTGTCGGATTAACGAGGATAACGCGTTACTTAATGGCTCACTTCCAGGCTCAAGAGTTGCCCGGCGTGAAGGTGTTTCGCTTCGAGGGTTCGCTGTATTACGCCAACGCCGAGCACTTCGCCCACAAGCTGTATCAAAAGACCGAGGTGCACCCCGCCAAGCTGAAGCTGGCTCAGATCCGGGCCCAGAAGAAACGGGTCACGTATGAGAATAAAATCATACTCTACACCAAAAAACTGGATAAACTGAGACGGCGGGTGAGTGGTCGATTTTGTATTTTGACGAAATCGCAAATACAGTTCAGACTTGCGATTATGTGAAAAGAGGGGCATGCTTTGCAATTGTTAGGAAATGGAAAGTAATTGCTACATTTCGTGATGCATGCGAAGTCAAGTGTAAAATTACATAATAACACGCTATGTGCAAATTATTCATATCAAATGTCAAGGATGCATTGTAAAAAGAAGTAATGTTACGCGTTTACTGCTTGGGTCTAGTATCTAGGCACTGATTTGTAAATGTTATATATTTCAGGGCAGAAGTCCTGATGTGGAAAATCCACCTGAAAAAGACTTAGAACTAAATGAGCATTTTGATGGACCCGCCTCAAGTCTTACTCACGTGATTGTGGATTGCACTACGATGGGTTATATAGACTACGTGGGAGTGAATACCCTGAACCAAGTAGGTGGTGTACCTTTGTTGTTCCCGTTGAGTGGTGGGCTCTCAATGTGTGAATACCGTGGCCAGGGGGTGGGGGTTAACAGGGGTGAACAACATAGAATGTCATTATCAGCAATGTCGACATGAACTCGGCCCGGTCGGGATATAGGATATATTTATCAGTTTAGAAATTTCGCCTTAAATTAGTTTAATTCCTGTGCGGGCATGGTATCCTTTCGTCTCAGCCGCTGGCTGCCGTGTGTGGTGGCTGAACACAACCCTTTATGTTGCTATTGCAGGTTATAAAAGAATATAGTGATGTCGAAGTCAAGGTGTTTCTGGCTGGGTGTAAAGGTATGTGATGAATATACTCTGTTAAAGACTCATTGGCAGTAATACATCAGTTTGTACATGTACTTCATATGATATTTACAACGAACAAAAAAATACGTAATTATGTTAATATTCGATCATCAGTGATGATATTTTATGAATTATTGGCTTTGTGTAATGTACGTTTTTCCGTGAATCTGTAGCCTCCGTGCGCGAAATGCTGGAAGTGGCGGGTTTCTTTAAGAAGATCCCCAGAGAATCTCTCTTCCTGACGACTCACGATGCGGCTGTAGCCTCTCTGGCTGGAAACCAACCGCTCCTACAACAGGTAAGACATTTCAAAGGCCTGGCTTCACAGTAATGTGCACCCGACGATATGAAGTAATTCCAGGTGTCTTTCTGTGAATATTGTTAACGTACCTTCAGATAGTGGCCTATGTCTGTTTGGTTGCGATGTATATGTTATCAGCTATAGTGTAGAAAAAAAAGTCGTGTCAGTTGGGGTTTTAAAGTCTGTGCAGTTTGTCTAATTTTCATTTGTTGACTTTTGTGTGTTCATACCATGTTTCCCCCTTCCCCCGGTCACGGCCCTCTCGTCTCTCGCGGCAGCTGAAGGCCGACTCCCGCCTGGCCATGTCGTGTGTTCATACTATGTTGCCCCCTCTCCCCGGTCACGGCCCTCTCGTCTCTCGCGGCAGCTGAAGGCCGACTCCCACCTGGCCATGTCGTGTGTTCATACCATGTTGCCCCCTCCCCCCGGTCACGGCCCTCTCGTCTCTCGCGGCAGCTGAAGGCCGACTCCCGCCTGGCCATGTCGTGTGTTCATACCATGTTGCCCCCTCCCCCCGGTCACGGCCCTCTCGTCTCTCGCGGCAGCTGAAGGCCGACTCCCGCCTGGCCATGTCGTGGGTTCATACCATGTTGCCCCCTCCCCCCGGTCACGGCCCTCTCGTCTCTCGCGGCAGCTGAAGGCCGACTCCCGCCTGGCCATGTCGTGGGTTCATACCATGTTGCCCCCTCCCCCCGGTCACGGCCCTCTCGTCTCTCGCGGCAGCTGAAGGCCGACTCCCACCTGGCCATGTCGTGGGTTCGTACCATGTTGCCCCCTCCCCCCGGTCACGGCCCTCTCGTCTCTCGCGGCAGCTGAAGGCCGACTCCCGCCTGGCCATGTCGTGTGTTCATACCATGTTGCCCCCTCCCCCCGGTCACGGCCCTCTCGTCTCTCGCGGCAGCTGAAGGCCGACTCCCACCTGGCCATGTCGTGTGTTCATACCATGTTGCCCCCTCCCCCCGGTCACGGCCCTCTCGTCTCTCGCGGCAGCTGAAGGCCGACTCCCGCCTGGCCATGTCGTGTGTTCATACCATGTTGCCCCTCCCCCCGGTCACGGCCCTCTCGTCTCTCGCGGCAGCTGAAGGCCGACTCCCGCCTGGCCATGTCGTGGGTTCATACCATGTTGCCCCCTCCCCCCGGTCACGGCCCTCTCGTCTCTCGCGGCAGCTGAAGGCCGACTCCCGCCTGGCCATGTCGTGGGTTCATACCATGTTGCCCCCTCCCCCCGGTCACGGCCCTCTCGTCTCTCGCGGCAGCTGAAGGCCGACTCCCGCCTGGCCATGTCGTGGGTTCATACCATGTTGCCCCCTCCCCCCGGTCACGGCCCTCTCGTCTCTCGCGGCAGCTGAAGGCCGACTCCCGCCTGGCCATGTCGTGGGTTCATACCATGTTGCCCCCTCCCCCCGGTCACGGCCCTCTCGTCTCTCGCGGCAGCTGAAGGCCGACTCCCGCCTGGCCATGTCGTGGGTTCATACCATGTTGCCCCCTCCCCCCGGTCACGGCCCTCTCGTCTCTCGCGGCAGCTGAAGGCCGACTCCCGCCTGGCCATGTCGTGTGTTCATACCATGTTGCCCCCTCCCTCCGGTCACGGCCCTCTCGTCTCTCGCGGCAGCTGAAGGCCGACTCCCGCCTGGCCATGTCGTGTGTTCATACCATGTTGCCCCCTCCCCCCGGTCACGGCCCTCTCGTCTCTCGCGGCAGCTGAAGGCCGACTCCCGCCTGGCCATGTCGTGTGTTCATACCATGTTGCCCCCTCCCCCCGGTCACGGCCCTCTCGTCTCTCGCGGCAGCTGAAGGCCGACTCCCGCCTGGCCATGTCGTGTGTTCATACCATGTTGCCCCCTCCCCCCGGTCACGGCCCTCTCGTCTCTCGCGGCAGCTGAAGGCCGACTCCCGCCTGGCCATGTCGATGAGCTCGTCCTGGACGCTCCAGGCGCCCTCCGAGGCCACGCTCCGGATTACCCGCCTCAGGACCCAGGAGAGCATTACGGAGGATCAGGTGGGCGCACGCAGGGGTGGGGTATATGGGTTATAGTGGGGGATTGGTGGGGTATAGGGGCTGTAGTAAGGGTTGGTGGGGCATAGGAGTTTAATTTGGGGTGGGTTTGCTATAGGGGTTATAGTGGGAGGTTGGTAGGGTATAGGGGTTATAGTAGGGGTGGGTGGGGTATAGAAGTTATATTTGGGGGTGGGTTGCTGTAGGGCTTATAGTGGGGGATGGGTGGGGTATATGAGGTATAGTGGGGGGTGGGTGAGGTATATGGTGTATATTGGGGCGGGGTGGGCCAAAGACGTTATAGTGAGGGGTGGGTGGGGTATATGGTGTATAGTGGAAGTCTATAGGCCATGAGGGGTTATAATGGAGCGGGGTAAGGGTGCAAAGGGAAGGGTTTGGGTGGATGTGGAGGCCGAAGAAGAAGCCCCAGGGACATTTACTGCAGCTATGGAAACTACCGAGCATCGTGGATGTTCACTGATGTCTGGATGGAACTGTGATGGAACTGCGTTCGCAATACCACGTTTTCGGTTTAATGTACCAGTTGTGAACCAGCGTGAAAACAGGTGTCCCGCCAGACAACAGACTGATCAGTGATGTTCATCTGTTCAATGGTGATTCTAAATGCGGCAAGAAAAAGTCTTTTGCCAAACAACAGCAGTCGTTAACGGGGAGATCTTACTTAGAAATCTGGCGAAGTTCATTTATCCGGGTACTTGTGGAGTAAAGTGCCATGCAGTGACATCTGTATTTGTTTTGTCGCAGACCATTTCAGTTTGGTTGCCAAACCAAAATGAAATTCAAACAGTGGAATACTGTACATAGTTATGGCAAGTGATTCATTCAGTCGCTGTATTTAGTTTTGTGGCTGTTTTTTGTCTTATTGGCACGCATTTATTGGTGTTTTGTTGCGATGTGTTGGGTAATTTCTGTAAGGATGGTGCTTGATAGTCTACTTTACATTTACTTCTGACACCATTCATTAGTTAACGATATTCAGGCTTCATATCACCACAAATAATGAAGTTTAAAGTCGCTATAACAACAACATACGAACATGCCACCTGAAAAGCACAACGAGAACATAGTTCAGGGATCGAACGATCCACGGCCATGGTTATAGAGATACACGTGGTGGTTATAGAGATACACGTGGTGGTTATAGATACACGTGGTGGTTATAGAGATACACGAGATGGTTATCATAGAGACACGACATGAATGATAAACTATTGAGTATAGAGTTTTAATTTAGTATTTTCCATTGGATTGTCACGTTATGTGTTTTCTTTGATTTGTTTGTCTCAATGTTTGTTGACTTCATGTTACATGTCTTCAGGATGAACCATTGCTCACTGGCGACCGAGGGGCAAGCTTGTAACACATGAAAACACCATGTACCGTACATGCATTGATTATGTAACATGTAACACGTTACAAACGATCAGTAAGTAGCATGATGTTGGGTATCTCTTCACGCTGCGTCCAGTTCCCTTACCCTCCTTTCCTCACAAACATGTGCACCTTAGGTGATGCGTGGCAGGGCATGGTAGTAATGCACACTCAGTACGGGTGTATGTAGACACCCTGTACTGCTGTATGTAGACACCCTGTACTGGTGTATGTAGACACCCTGTACTGCTGTATGTAGACACCCTGTACTGGTGTATGTAGACACCCTGTACTGGTGTATGTAGACACCCTGTACTGGTGTATGTAGACACCCTGTACTGGTGTATGTAGACACCCTGTACTGGTGTATGTAGACACCCTGTACTGGTGTATGTAGACACCCTGTACTGGTGTATGTAGACACCCTGTACTGGTGTATGTAGACACCCTGTACTGGTGTATGTAGACACCCTGTACTGGTGTATGTAGACACCCTGTACTGGTGTATGTAGACACCCTGTACTGGTGTATGTAGACACCCTGTACTGGTGTATGTAGACACCCTGTACTGCTGTATGTAGACACCCTGTACTGGTGTATGTAGACACCCTGTACTGCTGTATGTAGACACCCTGTACTGGTGTATGTAGACACCCTGTACTGGTGTATGTAGACACCCTGTACTGGTGTATGTAGACACCCTGTACTGGTGTATGTAGACACCCTGTACTGCTGTATGTAGACACCCTGTACTGCTGTATGTAGACACCCTGTACTGGTGTATGTAGACACCATGTACTGGTGTATGTAGACACCATGTACTGGTGTATGTAGACACCCTGTACTGGTGTATGTAGACACCCTGTACTGCTGTATGTAGACACCCTGTACTGGTGTATGTAGACACCATGTACTGGTGTATGTAGACATCCTGTACTGCTGTATGTAGACACTCTGTACTGCTGTATGTAGACACCATGTACTGGTGTATGTAGACACCATGTACTGGTGTATGTAGACACCCTGTACTGCTGTATGTAGACACCCTGTACTGCTGTATGTAGACACCCTGTACTGGTGTATGTAGACACCCTGTACTGGTGTATGTAGACACCCTGTACTGCTGTATGTAGACACCCTGTACTGGTGTATGTAGACACCCTGTACTGGTGTATGTAGACACCCTGTACTGCTGTATGTAGACACCCTGTACTGGTGTATGTAGACACCATGTACTGGTGTATGTAGACACCCTGTACTGGTGTATGTAGACACCCTGTACTGGTGTATGTAGACACCATGTACTGGTGTATGTAGACACCCTGTACAGGTGTATGTAGACACCCTGTACTGGTGTATGTAGACACCCTGTACTGGTGTATGTAGACACCCTGTACTGCTGTATGTAGACACCCTGTACTGGTGTATGTAGACACCCTGTACTGGTGTATGTAGACACCCTGTACTGCTGTATGTAGACACCCTGTACTGGTGTATGTAGACACCATGTACTGGTGTATGTAGACACCCTGTACTGGTGTATGTAGACACCCTGTACTGGTGTATGTAGACACCATGTACTGGTGTATGTAGACACCCTGTACAGGTGTATGTAGACACCCTGTACTGGTGTATGTAGACACCCTGTACTGGTGTATGTAGACACCCTGTACTGGTGTATGTAGACACCCTGTACTGGTGTATGTAGACACCATGTACTGGTGTATGTAGACACCCTGTACTGGTGTATGTAGACACCCTGTACAGGTGTATGTAGACACCCTGTACTGGTGTATGTAGACACCCTGTACTGGTGTATGTAGACACCATGTACTGGTGTATGTAGACACCCTGTACTGGTGTTTGTAGACACCCTGTACTGGTGTATGTAGACACCATGTACTGCTGTATGTAGACACCCTGTACAGGTGTATGTAGACACCCTGTACTGGTGTATGTAGACACCCTGTACTGCTGTATGTAGACACCCTGTACTGGTGTATGTAGACACCCTGTACTGGTGTATGTAGACACCCTGTACTGGTGTATGTAGACACCCTGTACTGGTGTATGTAGACACCCTGTACTGGTGTATGTAGACACCCTGTACTGGTGTATGTAGACACCCTGTACTGGTGTATGTAGACACGTATGTAGACACCCTGTACTGGTGTATGTAGACACCATGTACTGGTGTATGTAGACACCCTGTACTGGTGTTTGTAGACACCCTGTACATGTGTATGTAGACACCCTGTACTGGTGTATGTAGACACCCTGTACTGGTGTATGTAGACACCCTGTACTGGTGTATGTAGACACCCTGTACTGGTGTATGTAGACACCATGTACTGGTGTATGTAGACACCCTGTACTGGTGTTTGTAGACACCTTGTACTGGTGTATGTAGACACCATGTACTGGTGTATGTAGACACCCTGTACTGGTGTATGTAGACACCATGTACTGGTGTATGTAGACACACTGTACTGGTGTTTGTAGACACCCTGTACAGGTGTATGTAGACACCCTGTACTGGTGTATGTAGACACCCTGTACTGGTGTATGTAGACACCCTGTACTGGTGTATGTAGACACCCTGTACTGGTGTATGTAGACACCCTGTACTAATGTATGTAGACACCCTGTACTGGTGTATGTAGACACCCTGTACTAGTGTATGTAGACACCCTGTACTGGTGTATGTAGACACTCTGTACTGGTGTATGTAGACACGTATGTAGACACCCTGTACTGGTGTATGTAGACACCCTGTACTGGTGTATGTAGACACCATGTACTGGTGTATGTAGACACCCTGTACTGGTGTATGTAGACACCCTGTACTGGTGTATGTAGACACCCTGTACTGGTGTATGTAGACACCCTGTACTGGTGTATGTAGACACTCTTGGCTATGCTGACTCTTTGCCTGAACTAGAAGCTTAGATATTATTATTATTTTTTTTCTTCTCGACAAGGTATATACGTTCTTCTTCGAGACACCAATGCAATGTTCTTACTCCAGACACCCTGCATGTGTTTACTAATACTGCACAACTCATAGATGTTGTTTGCCTCATTACCTCGTGGCGTAGCACTTTAGTTCTTGACTATAGCATGAGACCGGTATCAGACCCGACAGTCCTTGTGTAGGGTATGTGTCCTGGCATGTGCTTGTTTCCTGTCTGTGTGACTCAGCCCCATACTAAATACTGCAATGTCGTTTGTATTAAGTTATAAACAAGTACTCTAGACAAACAGCTTGGGTAAAAACACCACATTGTGTATATTTATATGTTGAACGAGCCTTACCCGATCAGTTAGGAATGCAGGTAAATCTACTATGTTCGTGTTTAACCACTGACGTAAATTCCTAAAAGCTTCAGCGCTAACTTTGCTTCATTGTAAGTGCTTTCATTGTAAAAGGATTGATTTTGACCTTTAAGCCTAAGCGTCAAACAGTAAGATAACGATACGTACGGACAAGTATGAATTAATGTGTCTCTGTATATCATCGTATTGATTGCCTAGATCTCGCTCATTTTCACGTTGCCACGCTTTTTTCAGATTAACCCAAGTGTTGCTGGCACAGCGAAACCTCAGGCGACGAGATCTCAAGCGACGAGATCTCAAGCGACGAGGTCTCTGACGACAAAACCTCAGGCGACTGAATATCAAGCGACGAGATCTCAAGCGACGAGATCTCTAACGACAACACCTCAGGCGACTAAATCTCAAGCGACCAAGTCGCGTCCGACGGGACTTGGAGCGCTAGACTCTCAGGCGTTAGAATCTCAGGTGTCGGGTCCGGGGGGCGGCCATGGAATGTCTGTTCTGGCCGAATACGAAGAGGATCAGCTGCAGGGTGTGAGACTGTAGCCCAGCGGCGACCTGTCCCCCATCCCCTCCCCCCCCCCCCGCCCGCATGTGGGTGGGTAGGTACACTCTCTAGAATGGTTGTATAGCTATTGTATAGTGGACGCTATTCGTGGCTGCATAGCTAGTGTGAAAAATGTACAATCCCTCGCGTAGTTCCATGGATACTTTTTATAGTGTACAATCCCTCACGTGACTGCATAGCTAGTGTGTATAGTATACAATCCCTCACGTGACTGCATAGCTAGTGTGTATAGTACAGATGTGGCTGCATAGCTACTGTGTATAGTACAGTATACAATCCCTCACGTGACTGCATAGCTAGTGTGTATAGTATAGAATCCCTCACCGGACTGCATAGCTAGTGTGTATGGTATGCAATTTTTCCCGCGGCTGCATAGCTGCATAGTATACAATTTCTAATGTGGCTGCATAGCTAGTGTATATAGTATGCAATTTTTCCCGCGGCTGCATAGCTGATGTGTATAGTATACAATCCCTCACGTGACTGCATAGCTAGTGTGTATTCTATACAATTTCTCACGCGGCTGCATAGCTGATGTGTATAGTAGATAATTTCTTACGTGGCTGCATAGCTAGTGTAGGCTCCCTCGCCTGGTTGCATATCTACCAGGTACACTTGGCCGGTTACATCGCTTGTGTACACCGCCTGACAGTTGCATATATGGCCAGTATGTACGATCCCTGACCACGGTGTGGCCAGTATGTACGATCTCGGACCACGTGATGGCCAGTATGTACGATCCCTGACCACGTGGTGGCCAGTATGTACGATCCCTGACCACGTGGTGGCCAGTATGTACGATCCCGGACCACGTGGTGGCCAGTATGTACGATCCCTGACCACGTGGTGGCCATTGTATACATTCCCCGGTCAGAATCCCCCCTAGCTCTTCAAACAATTCATCTCACAGCCTAACTTGGTTGGTTAGACTGTGTAATGTTCATGTACCCTGGCCTGTTTCTATAGCTAAGGTGTACCCTGGCCTGTTTTTATAGCTAAGGTGTACCCTGGCCTGTTTCTATAGCAAAGGTGTACCTTGGCCTGTTTCTATAGCTAAGGTGTACCCTGGCCTGTTTTTATAGCTAAGGTGTACCCTGGCCTGTTTCTATAGCAAAGGTGTACCTTAGCCTGTTTCTATAGCTAAGGTGTACCCTGGCCTGTTTTCATAGCTAAGGTGTACCTCCTCAGGTGGCTGCATAACTAGTGTGTACATTACTTAGACAAGTTGCTTAGCTGATATAAGCAATCCTCGCATTGGTTGCTCAACAAATGTGAAACGCCCTGGCTTAGTTGTCTGGTTAATGATCGAGAAACACTCCGACATAGTTGCATAGCTAACGTCAGCAATTTCTCTCTGACCTGGTTGCCTAGCTACCGCGACAGGCGTATCTCGTAATGGGATCGCTAGAATCGATTTCCATTTTTTTTTACGTCAACGACGTTATGTCTTCCAGTTTGAGATTATTACGCATGCCTTCCAATGGTAAAGCTGCGATAAAAATGTCAAATCAAATCTTAACATCGGTGTTGTCTCTTACGTCAAACGTCTTGCACAACTCTGTTGTAGTAGTGAAGCTTTCAGACAGGTGGCTCGTGTCTGTTTTATAGTGTGTTATATCCGTGACAAGTGTAGTGTAAAACAATTCTGAAGTCACGAAAACAAGGAAGCTTTTCTCCCCTGTATTGTCTTAGTTATGATCATATAGTTCCCTCCTGTATCGAATCTGGAATATACAGCTCCTGCCATTATACCTGCAAACAGTGTGATAATACAGATGTATCGAACGTGCTATGGGACTGTATAATTTGCAGCGAATCTTTCCCCCATGACGCTTTGTCTGACCTCTACAGCATTCCCCTCACGCCTTCAGTGATATTCCAGTGACCTCAGGCAGGCTAACTTACGTAAGACTCCGCACGGACCTACCGGCTGTAGCTGCAGTAGAGCGCTGGTTAATTAGATGTCATATCACCAGACATCAGAACGAAATGTAACGACAGCCAGCGCGTATCTAATGTTGTCGGCGACATGTTCCACAAGGCAGCGAATTGGTCCTTCTTCCGTGTTAACACGTGGGGTAGCTCATGTATTACTCACCCACAACATATATAGACTGCGATAACCGAGCTCGTGCTTGACGGACCAGCAGCTCAAAATGTATGTAGTATTATTGGATGTTTGGTTTGTACTTTGTGTAGATACTTTAGGGCTGTTCTCAATTGTTTTATCGTTACATACTTGCGACCCGGACGCACCTCGCGGACTGTGCTTGAACTAACAACTGTTACATATTCAACTAAACTGTATTAAGAACACGTATTTTAAATAAATGAAATATCATAAATGGGGGGAAGACATATATTTGCAGTAACTCCACATTCAGGTACAATCTACATATTGTAGCATGCATTATGTACATTGCGGTTGTGTCTGCAGATTTGGGTTGTGTGATAAGATGAGACATTTTCGTCTCTCACAGTATGCTTTGTGAAGATGTTCATGCTGGATAGTTTATGATATGGAGCTAAATGATGCACGCCATCTAAATGGGTTTGTAAGTCTGCGATACGCGTCATCGTCTGTCAGCATACATACCAATTTATCGTCTTTGCTTCTCCATGTTTGCAGTCTTCCACGCGATTTTATATTGGTTATATGAAGAAGAAATATTAGTTATGAATTCAAACGCGTGGGTAAGTACTATTCATTTTGTTTGTTAAATATCTTGTACGCGGTTTGTTACGCGAGATTGCGAGTGTTGCGAGATGTGCACGTATTGGCCAGTACATGGGCAGCCATTGCCATGGAAACCGCTTGAATTTAAAGGTGGGTCTTTCACTTCGGATATTGCGACTTGCCAGACCCCGGTGCTGTTCACAAGCTGTTCACAAGCTGTTCCCCTTGCCAGGAACAATGGCGGCAATAAAACTTACTTTGAAACGTAAAACCATTGTTCATGTTGGATGGTATGCTTGTTCAAGTTTGGGCACGAATCATTTTTTATTGATATAGCTGACGTATACCTCGGGCCGAATGTTTACAACATTATTATATTTGGTGGAGCCGATGGTAGAAGAGATGGACCTATACGCAGACTCGTATCGAAGTCGCCAGTTCCGAAAGTATTACACACATCTAAATAGTATTATTTTATTACTTCTTGTGTATATATAAATACAATTCTGGCATCATTCTCACAATTCACATCTTTGCCGAAGTTCCACCTCAAGATATATGAACACAGACAAACAATAAGCGAACACGACAAAGACACCAAGTGTGAATACATAACAAAGGGAGCACGTAAGAATACATAACAAAGGGAGCACGTAAGAATACATAACAAAGGGGGCACGTAAGAATACATTACAAAGGGGGCACGTAAGAATACATAACAAAGGGAGCACGTAAGAATACATAACAAAGGGGGCACGTCAGAATACATTACAAAGGGGGCACGTAAGAATACATAACACATGGAGCACGTAAGAATACATAACAAAGGGAGCACGTAAGAATACATAACCATGGGAGCACGTAAGAATACATAACAAAGGGAGCACGTAAGAATACATAACAAAGGGAGCACGTAAGAATACATAACAAAGGGAGCACGTAAGAATACATAACAAAAGGGAGCACGTCAGAAGACATACCAGAATAGTAGAGGACGCCCAATCATGCGAGTTTGTACTGTATTGCCACTGAATCCATTGTCACCTGATAAAATATGTAGCATATTAACTTCGTATGACGATCCTTGCCGTCCAGCTTCAGGGGTTCTCACCTTCGCGCTGGCGTTGGTGAGATGAAGGCAAACAAGCAGAACGCATAACAAAGATAAACCCACGAAGACATCTATATAGATATAGATACACCACAAGACCTAAGTCAAATGTGAAGCCATTAAACGGAATACATGTACTTATTTATCCTCAATCTTCCGGAACAATAGTGAAGTTCAACACCGAATTAGACTTTTGCACAGTTATCGACGCAATTTTATCGTTTGACGTCCAACACGGCGCCAAGAGACTAGACTATTAAACATTGTCCGCAGCCTTTCCTTTAAATTTTTGTACACCAGACGGGCCAGGGTTCAGATTTCTTCGATACTTGTTATGTTTAATGTTACGTCATGTTATTCGACTCCGTCGTCATCGTCGCTGAGTTCCCACACCTGAAAGTACAAAAGGTTCAGTTGACGTAATGTTAATTTATGTGCACGGGCGCATACCAATATATATTGATCCCTTCATCAAGTTGCAATACCACGTGGATTACGATGACCTTGAAGAAGTGGAGTGTTTGGTCGCCATGCCCGTACACACACAGTGAAGGTCAGCGCGTTTGAAGCATAACGTGAACGCGCCTCGCTTCAAACGGAGCAAAGCGAGAAGAGCGCAGAGATTCCAAGTGTACATGTATGTATGATATTCTAATAGCCCATTAGTACTCACTACGTCAGAAGGACCAAGAAACCAGAATTGCAGTCACAGGTGTTGCGCTATGTATCTCGACGTACAACCTGGACTGCTTGCTGTTCCCAGAAACAGCGCCCTCTACTGGTATGAAGACCCGTGCTTGATTTGTCTCTCTCTCTCATTCTCCTATCCACGACCGGATGTGACGTCAATAAGCCGTATACCAAACTCTTGTGCCATGTTTTTAGCCTTCGCAACACAACAATAAGCATCTTATCACAGGAATCTTCCCGTTCCGGCTGTAGGCTAGCGTCAGTACAGGCGCTGATACAATGGCATGTGTGTGTTCTTACCTCGATATCCTGTGTCTCCGCCTTGAGCCGCGTCAGGCCGGTCAGGTCCTCCAGATAGCTGGGTTTGTTGAACGCGTTGAGCAGGAACTGGAATCCCTCCGCCCTGTACTGGTCGACCACCTGTCAAAGTGGACAATAGAATATATTTAGCGGGTTGGTCCTTACTTTGCTGTCTGCATACTCAGGACGCTTTAACCACTTCTGGTCATATCGCGTCAATAGGAGAAGGAAGGGAAGAGCGGAGCCATGTTCCCGGGGTAACCCTCTACTCTTTACGAAGAAGGACATGGGATCTTTATCCAGCGACCACACAGACATGGCCACAGCGGGGCGCGAACAACCGATCCACCTGCTGTTAGGCTCTCAGGTGGCCAGAGGGCTCAAGGCGAACGCTCTAGCCCACTGAACTATCGGGGCGGCCCTCACATTACTTGTCCATTTTCTGGGGTGTGGTGCAGAGTAAATGAAGGTCGTGAGGAAAATCTCTCGTCACGATATACGCCATATTGATACTAATACAAATATTTATATCGCACATTCCAGGTCCATTGTCCATTGTTGAGTTGCGTCACATATTAATAACAAAGTTTTCTGACGCCAGGTACACCGTGAAGCTCACCACTTGGCTGCAGGCCGTGCACTTGTCGAAGGCTCGACTCGCAGGCATCACGTGGTGGAAGCGAGACAGGAACCCGCGGATCTAAACACAGAAAGAGACACAGAAAAATCGTCACGTGTAATCAAACATAATGTGATACCAAACAAATTGAATGAAAAGCCATAAAAATCCTCAAGATATCGGCATATAACGTGATTGGCAGACGTTGGTGATCCAAAAGAGAGGGTTGGATCGTTTCGTCCGAGATGGGACAGTTCACCATGATTAGCTCTGGTTTGAGAAATTAAACGTGCAACAAGGAGACTTGGCAATGGTCAGGACCAAACGACCGAACATGAATGTTTCACCTGATGGGGCACGAGGCCGAGCGGCGACTCGGCGTCCTGGGTCACGTGGTCATCTCGGGCACTCGTGTCAGCCGCCGCGAACCCACTGGCGATAGAAGGTCAAGGTCATTCGATTTACATAAAAGACATTTGTAGCTCAATCTGATACAGACAATGGATATTTCATAAAGCATTTCCGTGCGCTACGCCTCAAAGGTTCGAAATCTCTCAATGAGGACAGTACTGAAGTGGCTTCACTATATGTGCGATATTCAATCCACGTACTTTCACACTTCCTATTTATCCCCTATTTGATTACTACAATCATGAACATGAAAGTATCTATAGACGAAACGGGTAATTCCGTCTGACGAAAACTAGCCTAGAGGAGTAGCCATGGTTACGTACCCTTCCGGGTGGACAAGCAGCGACATGAGCAGTTCCACGGCCAGGGCGCTGGTAACCATGGAGATACCTGGCCTGGACACCGTGCACTGTTGGTCCAGGGTTCTGTCCCTCGTCGACTGCTTGGCCAGCCCAACAGACAACATACCACAGAGGGTGAACAACGGGATACAAAGGGCACACGTAGTTATACCTTCAGACTTACCATTCAGTCACCAACGTTTACATGTACATAGATCAGGGAGTCATTCAGTTTTCCACCAGACTCACTCATAAATCTTTCTAAAACAAATATTAACGGCTTAGAATAACAGGACCTGGTAGGCAACACCTTGTCATTTTATTAATTTACCTTTTTTTTCAGTCGTGGCACTGTTCGCAAAAAGTTTAATACGTTGTTTATGTCTCAATTTAAATCTACATCATTGTCGCGGGCGTCGAAATACAATTTATTTGGAAGAAGCATTTTATTTTTGGAATTGATACCATGTGTCGGTCAATAGCATTTGTGATAATGTTTATTGTTGACTTTTACGTACCGACGTTAAATAAAACTTTATATTATCTTATCTTTGGTGGCAAAATTCTCCATTAGGAAGAAAAAATGCTCTCTGACTTAGGCAACACGCCAGCTCCAATCAACACTCACAAACTTGTCCTGCCTACAAATTCAGCATTTGGTTCACTAACTCACATCTCCGGGCGCTACGACGTCGTTGCAAAAGTAACAGCCAAGCTCGTCCCCGGGAATACAGGGACTGCCGCATTGCATTTCGGGAAGACCAGCGCTGGCAGTGGCCCCCTCTACGGTAGCCGTAGCAACGGGCGGTGAGGAGCGTTTTAAGCCATGGCGCACGACAAGAAACGTGTCGAAGCCAAGAGCCGCGTTCATAACAATCTGAAATAAGCCAACTTGAGAGGTGAACTATGAGGCAATACGAGTTGAGGATACCATAGCGACATCAGGCGTAAGAATACATAAACCATGTGCCAGTACAGTAAGTGATACGGACACAGAACATCTGACCAGACATCTAACTTAATCTAAAATGTTCATCAATTACAGTTACTGAACGCGTGAATATTGACTGACCTTGCCCTTGCTGGCGCCAAGGACGGTCGGCAGCCAGCGACTCTCCCGAGTGTCCATCAACAGGAAGATGACGTCATGGTTGTCAAAGAGTTCCTCGAGACGCTCAACGTCACTGCGCGTCTGTTCCACGGCGCCCTCTGCCCGTCAAAGAGATAACATTGTGTATTCTTAGCCATTATATGGTTATAGGCATTTATTCTTTGCCCTTTCGCCTCCTCGTAGCTAGACTTATAATGTAATATTACAGAAACAAAGGACAGGATAATTATTACCAGTGGTATATTAACCACATAGTTTGACTTGCCTGGTACGGTGTGTCCAGGCATTGGAATGGATAGAGACACGTCAACAGCGTTCTGAAAACAGAACGTATCACCGCGATGAAGAAAACACAATCACAGTTATTGAGATTATAGCCGTAATAATAAACTAAAGGATACAAATCATTATTAATAGTAAAACTCAGTTTGCGAAAACTTTAATTTATTATTAATTAATAATGTAATACAATTACAAAAATCGGTCACAAAAGTAACAAAAAACTCAGCATCCAACTGATTTAATCTCGACGCGACAACCCTGTGGAGGATTTCATGTACAAAGTTTACACTACGGGGCTTAGTCGACTGAAGTTACCATGTAAATGATGGGCGATTTTAGCCGACTAAGCCCCGTAGCTGGCTATACTATGAAATACTACGTGAAATAGGCCACTGGTCACTCCGAGGTGGGCAAACAATGTCAGCAATAATCAAAGTAACACAGTATGGTGGTAAATGGGGGGTAGGGGGAGATCGCGGGGAGGGGGGAGGGGGAGATCGCGGGGAGGGGGGCATTTCGTGCAGCCTCACTGACCACGCCCGGGAAGACCCTGCGCAGACCCTCAGCCGCAGCCTGGGACTTGGATTTGCCGCCGTCCAGCGAGTCCTCGAAGACGAAGAGAGACTGGCGCACCGGGTTGGAGTAGGACACCTGTCCATTGTCCACCATCGTGATGTTCCGCACCCCCCAGCCCTGTCAAATTTAAAAACAAATATATTTAGAAGAGGTCATATGGTTGCTCTTACAAAAGTAAGCTGCAGTAATCGCAGACTTGGAAATTCGAAAGACTATATAAACCCCACCCTGACCCCATTCACTTACCAGCACACTCCACCCTGACCCCCTCTCATTGACCCAGCATACCCCACCCTGACCCCCTCACTGACCAGCACATCCCACCCTGACCCCCTCACTGACCAGCACATCCCACCCTGACCCCCTCACTGACCAGCACACCCCACCCTGACCCCCTCACTGACCAGCACATCCCACCCTGACCCCCTCACTGACCAGCACATCCCACCCTGACCCCCTCTCTGACCAGCACACCCCACCCTGACCCCCTCACTGACCAGCACATCCCACCCTGACCCCCTCACTGACCAGCACACTCCACCCTGACCCCCTCACTGTCCAGCACACCCCACCCTGACCCCCTCACTGACCAGCACATCCCACCCTGACCCCCTAACTGACCAGCAAACAGCGCGTCACGTTACACCCAAGCCTGACCCCCTAACTTACCAGCACACCCCACCCTGACCCCCTCACTGACCAGCACATCCCACCCTGACCCCCTCACTGACCAGCACACCCCACCCTGACCCCCTCACTGACTAGCAAACAGCGCGTCACGTTACACCCAAGCCTGACCCCCTAACTGACCAGCACACCACACCCTGACCCCCTCACTGACCAGCACGTCCCACCCTGACCCCCTCACTGACCAGCACATCCCACCCTGACCCCCTCACTGACCAGCACATCCCACCCTGACCCCCTCACTGACCAGCACACCACGCCCTGACCCCCTCACTGACCAGCAAACAGCGCGTCACGTTACACCCAAGCCTGACCCCCTAACTGACCAGCACACCCCACCCTGACCCCCTCACTGACCAGCAAACAGCGCGTCACGTTACACCCAAGCCTGACCCCCTAACTGACCAGCACCCCCCACCCTGATCCCCTAACTGACCAGCACACCCCACCCTGACCCCCTCACTGACCAGCAAACAGCGCGTCAGGTCACACCCAAGCCTGACCCCCTAACTTACCAGCACACCCCACCCTGATCCCCTCACTGACCAGCACATCCCATCATGACACCCTCACTGACCAGCACACCCCACTCTGACCAGTAGACAGCGCGCCACGTTGCACCCCACCCTGACCCCTCACTGACCAGCAGAGAGCGCGTCACGGTACACCTCACCCTGACCCCCTCACGGACCCAGCACACCCCACCCTGACTCCCTCACTGACCAGCAGACAGCGCGCCACGTTGCACCCCACCCTGACCCCCTCACTGACCAGCAGACAGCGCGCCACGTTACACCCCACCCTGACCCCCTCACTGACCAGCACACCCCACCCTGACTCCCTCACTGACCAGTAGACAGCGCGCCACGTTACACCCCACCCTTACTCCCTAACTGACCAGCACAGCCCACCCTGACACCCTCACTGACCAGCAGACAGCGCGCCACGTTGCACCCCAGGGTTCCGGATCCCAGCAGCAGACAGCGGGTATCCTTGATCTTGTCCAGATCCAGAGACGGCAGCAGACGCCATCGCATCAGCTTCAGGTTCAAGTCCACGGCAGACTCCGCCAGTCTGGACCGATAAACAGGATCTAACATACCCAGCTCTCCACAGCTGCAATTGCCATCTGCTATAAACATATTTCTCTTCAATAATTACGACAATTTAAATGGTTAAGGGAGGCAAATAGGAACTTAATAAAAGCGAGAAATACGCAAGTCGGCCGCAGATCAAATCAAAGATGAAGATGAAGCAATGCAATATAGCAGTGACTAAGAAACTTTAACACGTAGAGGCATTTTAAGCCGCTTATGTGGCAATATGTGCACACAAGGTCTAACTTGGACCTCCCGGGAAGACGAATGGATGACACATTCCCCAGACTAGGCGCCCAGGCCCGGTGTGACATGCGGAAGTGTCCCCCCATGCGCAGTTGTACTCCTCATATAAAATACACGAGATTAAGATTTAGAATCTCAAGGGTACATTTTACCACAACTGCCTTTTTCTTTCTATCGGGGTGGCAAGCTTGTGTCCATGTTAACTGACGGGGCCAGTTCAGGGTTACCTTGAAGGATCCATCGATGCGCTGAGGTTTACCATTCTAGGTCCAAGCTTCTGCCGCTCGTTTTTCTCCCAACCTACACACTTCGGACAGTCTGCAAAAGTACACCACAGCATGCAGTCAATATGTCTTCTTGTGACAAAAGAGGAGCCCATAAAACGAGAAAACTAAATGCAAAGCCAACGAAAAATGTTTTGTTGTTAAATGGTTCTGCATCATTATAAATAAAAAGCAAAACATATCATCAAAAACTGTCAATCTTCATATCACTTCTATTCCTCTATATCGATATCACCATTATCCCATAACATCAGCTACACATGTATCGTTTTAGGCAGACTAACACATACACCATCCAGCATATGTTTACCTGTAAGTTCCGCTATACATGGCAAGCTGAGGTTGAAGACTACACTGTGAGCCAGACTTCTCAGTCCATCCTTAAATCGATCTCGTAAACATACTACTTCAATCGTTCCATTCAACTTGGAAGACCTGAAAGACAACAACAAAGGTTAGTCGACGTTACAGTTTTTACCCTTGTTACATGACATAACATACTCTTTACCCGTAAAGGAGCCTCCTGCGCTTTGTTGGTAGTTGGTAAGCAGACTGTGCCGCAAATAAAGATATGCACGCAAAAAGTCATAGGTTCGAATCATGGTACCTGCATCTGGCGCAACTTTCATCCAACCCTAAGTTCATAGTCCCCGGGAGGTTTTTTAGCCAATTTTAGCCTCCATGTGCACAAAGCGGACTGAGACACTAACCAGTCTTTCCTCGTAAACGTCGAATGTGGGGCCATCGAAGTATAGATAACTAGCGTAAAGCTGCAATCCTTGCTTTACCGTAATATACGTTGACCGTAGTCGAGTAACATTAGCATGGTTCAGCCGTAGCTTTACATACCAGTGGTAGGCGGCCAATGTAAGAAGGTTTCTGATTGGCCATCCCGGGTTGGTCTCCAGCGTACACGGATCACAAACACAAAAATAAACCTGGTGGAAATAAGTGCCAAACACACTTTTAGTATATAATAAATTCCCAAAATAGGTAGCAAGAAAACGGGAGCAGCAGGTAAGTCATACAAAGTAAATACATATACAGCAATATAGCTCGGGCATAAAAGAGAAATAACGGCTGAATTTTATCAAAAGTGAGGAAGCAGACCAAGAAAGAAAATGTTTTGGCCTTAATATATTCTAGATGACCAGACAAAAAGGATATGATCATCTGCTTCCACATTCCAATGAAGTTATTACATCATATGGTAAACCCGGTATTCTATGTACTATAGAACTGCGGGACTTGCCTTGGATGCGTTGGCTAAGTAATGGTCAAAGTCACTGAGATCGGCGTACTGTAGAGAGTCCTGAGATTCCACCAACAGGAATGTGCCTCTGTGCTGCGGCACACAGCGCTCATCAATACAACGAATGAGGTCTTGTAGCTACAACACAAACACACAGCTCATCAATACAACGAATGAGGTCTTGTAGCTACAACACAAACACACAGCTCATCAATACAACGAATGAGGTCTTGTAGCTACAACACAAACACACAGCTCATCAATACAACGAATGAGGTCTTGTAGCTACAACACAAACACACAGCTCATCAATACAACGAATGAGGTCTTGTAGCTACAACACAAACACACAGCTCATCAATACAACGAATGAGGTCTTGTAGCTACAACACAAACACACAGCTCATCAATACAACGAATGAGGTCTTGTAGCTACAACACAAACACACAGCTCATCAATACAACGAATGAGGTCTTGTAGCTACAACACAAACACACAGCTCATCAATACAACGAATGAGGTCTTGTAGCTACAACACAAACACACAGCTCATCAATACAACGAATGAGGTCTTGTAGCTACAACACAAACACACAGCTCATCAATACAACGAATGAGGTCTTGTAGCTACAACACAAACACACAGCGCTCATCAATACAACGAATGAGGTCTTGTAGCTACAACACAAACACACAGCTCATCAATACAACGAATGAGGTCTTGTAGCTACAACACAAACACACAGCGCTCATCAATACAACGAATGAGGTCTTGTAGCTACAACACAAACACACAGCGCTCATCAATACAACGAATGAGGTCTTGTAGCTACAACACAAACACACAGCGCTCATCACCACGAGCTGCCCCAGCAACAAAAGCTACAACCATGTTACATTTTTATAATATGTTTTTGTTAAGAGTGACATTAAGCACAACATTTATATTATATAAAGATTGCCATAAAGTATACACTGACGAAAGTACACGTGACGAGAGTACACTGATGAGCGTACACACTGACGAGAGTACACTGACGAGAGTACACTGACGAGAGTACACTGACGAGAGTACACTGACGAAAGTACACGTGACGAGAGTACACTGATGAGCGTACACACTGACGAGAGTACACTGGTGGGAGTACACTGACGAGAGTACACTGACGAGAGTACACTGACGAGAGTACACTGACGAGAGTACACTGACGAGAGTACACTGACGAGAGTACACTGACGAGAGTACACTGACGAGAGTACACTGACGAGAGTACACTGACGTGAGTACACTGACGAGAGTATACTGACGAGAGTACACTGACGAGAGTACACTGACGAGAGTACACTGACGAGAGTACACTGACGAAAGTACACGTGACGAGAGTACACTGATGAGCGTACACACTGACGAGAGTACACTGGTGGGAGTACACTGACGAGAGTACACTGACGAGAGTACACTGACGAGAGTACACTGACGAGAGTACACTGACGAGAGTACACTGACGAGAGTACACTGACGAGAGTACACTGACGAGAGTACACTGACGAGAGTACACTGACGAGAGTACACTGACGAGAGTACACTGACGAGAGTACACTGACGTGAGTACACTGACGAGAGTACACTGACGAGAGTACACTGACGAGAGTACACTGACGAGAGTACACTGACGAGAGTACACTGACGAGAGTACACTGACGAGAGTACACTGACGAGAGTACACTGACGAGAGTACACTGACGAGAGTACACTGACGAGAGTACACTGACGAGAGTACACTGACGAGAGTACACTGACGAGAGTACACTGACGAGAGTACACTGACGTGAGTACACTGACGAGAGTACACTGACGAGAGTACACTGACGTGAGTACACTGACGAGAGTACACTGACGAGAGTACACTGACGTGAGTACACTGACGAGAGTATACACTGGTTAGACACTGTTCTAAGGAGACAATACACTGTAGAGTCTGTGGACCAGACACTGGCACGATCAAGGACAAAATGCCTTCCTGATATAACTAACATACGAACCTGGGCAGCGGAAAACTTGGCCTCCAAAGGGATCGGTTCGGACAACAGCTCTACTCTCTCTGGGGCTAATAGAGCAGGGAAGGCGAACCAGTAGTAGTAGTGGTACTTCTTCAAATCCTGTACAACAAAACAATGAGCATCATAATGGTGTGTTTATATTTTTGTAATGGACTACTTGGCCTTACGCCATAAGTGGACAAGGCCTTACACTGCTACACTCCTTAATACCCTTTATTATACTGAACAAAAGATATCATTGACCTCTTACTTGACCTTACACACAGTTGGCAGGCGACAGACGTTGCCTGTACTTGTATGTATATAATGTCGCGAAGTGACTTACAGCAAACGTTAGGAGAAGAAACCTTGAGAGGAGTGATGGTTGTTCAATAGCTCTGCCTGACGTCATATCATCCCACAGCTGCAACAGACCGTAAAGGTTTGGTCGTCATTGATAAGGGGACAACTCTATCATTAAGGCCCGCAATATACACGATCACAAGGAGAATACAAAGATAGAACATAAAGAAAAGAACATAGTACAAATAAGAATGTTGTTAATGAGACATAATAACGACTATTTGGTTTGTTAGGCAACACGAGGCTTTTAAGTAACATATTCCCATGTTTACCGGTAATCGGTATTCTAGGTTGGTCTGATAAACACCACAACTAAAGAGAAAGCTGGGATCATTATGGCGTGTGGTACCAATATACAGAACAGTTCTTATTGTGTGTAGGTTGTGGAAAGTGCAAAGTGCAGATGAGGCATCTGGAAATGACTGTAAAAAACGGTTGGGTTGTCTTGTATGGCACATAGCAGAGCCCCAGGAGCAGGTAACCCAACGGACATACCTGTCAGTCTGCCGCTTCTCGACCACTGCCTCCATTTGCTCACTTTGTGTGACTCTTTGCTCACCATGTGTGCCTCTTTACTCACATTGTGTGCCTTTTTGCTCACATTGCGTGCCTTTTTACTCCCCTTGCGTGCCTTTTTGCTCACCTGATGTGCCTTTTTGCTCACATTGCCTGCCTTTTTACTCCCCTTGCGTGCCTTTTTGTTCACCTGATGAGCCTCTTTGCTCACCTGATGTGCCTTTTTGCTCACATTGCGTGCCTTATTACTCCCCTTGCGTGCCCTTTTGCTCACGTTGTGTGCCTTTTTGCTCCCCTTGTGTGCTTTTTGCTCCCCTTGTGTACCTTTTTGCTCACTTTATGCGCCTATTTGCTCTTTGCTCAACCTGTGTGCCTTTTTGCTCACCTTGTGTGTCTCTGCTCACCTTGTGCGCCTTTTTGCTCACTTTATGCGCCTTTTTGCTCATCTTGGGTGCCTTTTTGCACACCTTGTGTGCCTCTTTGCTTACCTTTTGTGTCTCTGCACACCTTGTGTCTTTGCTCACCTTGTGTGCCTCTTTGCTCACCTTGTGTGCCTCTTGCTCACCTTATGTGCCTCTTTGCTCACTTTGTGTGCCTCTTTGCTCACCTTGTGTGCCTCTTTGCTCACCTTGTGTGCCTCTTGCTCACCTTGTGTGCCTCTTGCTCACCTTATGTGCCTCTTTGCTCACTTTGTGTGCCTCTTTGCTCACCTTGTGTGCCTCTTGCTCACCTTGTGTGCCTTTTGCTCACCTTGTGTGCCTCTTGCTCACCTTATGTGCCTCTTGTTCAAGCAATGCTCGTTTATCACAGGTTTTAAATTCGTCTACGGTGTTCGTGTTTTTCAGAGACCCATGCGATGGATAGTTCCGTTGTGGAATCTTAGTGCCCCTAAAATGAACAATAAGTCAAATTACAACATGTATTGGTTTATCCAAGTCAAAGTTTGATTTTGTCAAGTACATATGCGCTTGGTTAGACTTTATGCGGATTAACATTAACACTTACCCTGGAGATATTGTTGCTACAGTATAAACAGGGGGCAGACTCAACTCAGGCATAATGAATCATATTTATATGCAGCTTACCGGCATTTGCATTGATCAACATTGATATTGAGTTATTGTAATGTATTTCTGTTTCTGGTAACTGATTTATGGATGGAGTTTTGGAACTTAATAAGCATAACAAGAGTAGTGAATTAGAGCTTCTGGTCATGCAAAAATATCAACAAAATGTTTTTCTTGTAGCAATTTACACATAAACTTGAAGGTAACGATACTCACTTGTCAAAGGCTGTGAATTCAAGATTCAATCGTGGTGGTAAACCATGGGCATCCCCTAAAAAAATAACAATAACATGTCCATACTACTGAGAAACAAATAAGGGATCATCGCTTCAAAAAAGAATGCCAGAAGATCTATTTCAAGATTCTGATTTTCTCAAAATAATTTCCATAAAAAAAAGCCTTTACTGACATTTACTCATCAATTTTACAAGTAATTACAATCACAGGTGAACACAAATTATAAGTACGAACAGAAATATTAAGCTGATCAATGAGAGGGTTATGTCCTACTGGGTTTTCTCGATCAGTGGTTATGTCCCCCGGAATTTTTTTCCCCACATTCATACTGATTCAAAATTGGCAGAATATGCTACAGTAAGATTGTATGCAAAAAATAACTTGAAAAAGTTTAACATTACTTAATATGTGTACATTTGCTCTCAATTAATTTGATCTGAAAACTTACCATTCGAGTAAAATCCTGTCAAATCTTTGATCTGATCATCAAGACCATAGACATCAAGCTTTAGCTGTGAGAGTCTGTGCCAAAAGCCGCCATCTAAAGCGCTGGAGAATGGTACAAACTGAAGCTGATGATGTCCGGTTGCCATCTTCACTTGTAAACTGTAATCCTTTAGATTTGTGTACCTTGCTTCTTCTTGCTGACATCTACATATTATTCAAGCCAAACTGCCTGTAAATAAAAAATTCTCAATGCTTAGTTTTATTCAATATCATACAGTAGATTAATCAATTTTCCAGGATGGGAAAAGATAAAAGCATGGAAATAATTTAGCTTCACATTTTGTAACAAGACTTACTATAACTACATACCGGTAAATTAAAGATAAATGTCATGCCAATACTGTTGACCTTTTAATTTAAGTCTATACCGTATTTCACGTATGTTTTCGGACACTGTATGTTTTCGGACACCCCCTCAAAGGCAGAAATAGGATAAATTTAGTGTACTGTAAGTTTTCGGACACCCAACGCAGATAATTTTTCAAGTGTATGTATATTTTCGGACATTATCGGACCTAAATTAGCAATGCGTCTAGGCTCCTTTGTTATTGCGTAGTGCCGGCCCCCATGATTGCACTTCACTGCTTGTGATTGCATGCTTTCGGCGAGAGGGGCTCTCGAGGGCTGCGGCAATCCAGTCTATCAGTTGCTGCTATGTTGGCGCTTTTAACTTGGCAGCGCTATCACTTGAAGCCCGAACTCGCTGTGCTTCTTCGCCGAAGTAGTTTGCCCATGAGTTCCTATATATGATATATGGCACCTCTCGGATGGGAATCCCCTTTGTTCTTGTAACTGTGTTTTATCTCTCAGAAGTTACCGTTATATTTGCAGTTCATTGTCACTGACTGCAATTCATAACCAATGTTTGCCTAAAGCCATATTTTCATTGACATTAAAGCTATCGAGTATATTTTATCTCCTGTAACAGATGAGAGATCTGACGCTAGCAGATTGCACTCCAAACAATATTATACTCTTGATCACCTTACCCGCCATTAAGGTGTGAAGCAGCAACACCTGGGTGTTAAGCGATATAATCGGCATCAGTCGACTCGCAATGTAGTAATTCTTAATCGATATCTTGTTATGTTTGTATGTTTTCGGACAATGGATGCGGGAGTCTATTTTATTGACTGTAAATATTCGGACAGCCCAAAAAACAATTATTTTTAAGTGTCCGAAAACATACGTGAAATACGGTATGTCATATTTCCAATTCTATTACAAAATACTGATGTATGATATTGAATTTATTGACAAATAATATTATTAATGATATAACTGCTATCAATACATAAGAGTTTACACAATGATTATATATTGTTTTTAATTTACCCTAAACATAAATTTGATAAATTCCAGAAAGGTAAACAAAATTAAAAGATTGAATCAGTTTGCATGTAGATGTGTACTTATATAACGTTATTCACTTATATTTTATAATGGATAATCAATATTACAATCTGAGAATGTCTAATGAAGATTAGAAACAGATAGATTTATAATTTATTTTACCGGTACTACAATTTCAGTTTTAACTTCCTAAACAAAAATTTCTACATGAAACACTTTTATATTTATTGATCTGATAGTCTATGTGTAGTTCTGGAAATAAGACACTGTAGTTTGTTTGCGAGGATTGGATAAACAGCCATTTCCCAGACAGATCTTAACAAATTCACCTACAGTGTACCCAAGGAACCAGCAAAGTCCAATTCATTAATGCTGTTCACACTGTTTAGGGCCGATATTTTCATTAAAAATTGAGTGAGCACCCAGAAATGTACAGGCTGCAGGATTTAGAGACCCAATCAATTCAATCATACTTTTCTTTCTGTGGCAACCATTTCTTTCCGTAATATCCAAAGATATACTGCATATGATGAAGCTCTATTAACTACAAATGTCTGCCCGAAAATAAGCGAAAAGTAGGAGCACATGCCTGTTATGACTTTTACTGCTTCCATTGTCTCAATTACATCTAATGGCAACCATTGCCAGGTAACGCTTCATGCATACTCCTCCTTTTACTTTCTTTAATGGCTGACATTTGTGGTCAATGGAGCTTTATCATATGCAATATTACTTTGGATACTATAGGAAGAATAGATTGGTTAAAAGAAGTAGGTCCATGGAAGAATCGAAGAATCAAGCAAAGGGGACAGCATTGTTCATCTATACAAATTCCATATACTAACATTTTAGTTTCTATATCCAGTGTTGGACGAAAGACAGAAATATAGTGAGCAATGAGTTTGCAGATTCTATGCACATACGACAAGAAACTAGAAATTTAATTCTAGGAAGTTACAGGACATAACCTAACCCCCCTCCCAAAATACCAGGGCCTACAAGGATAAAACCATCAGGATGGTTAAAAATGGCTCTGGACCTGAAATTCCCCTGACTTCATCCTGATTCAGGGTTCTTTAAAAAGTTCTTGTTTCAGGGATAAAACAGGGTCAAATTAGGATGTTTTGGGGGCCATATATTTAAACCAACCAATTGGGGCAAAAACCAAGGGCAATTTATAGGTCTGTTTTTTTTATTATCGCCTTGCTGCTTTATTAGTATAGTCCCAAAAAGGAAAATGGCCCCGGCTGGGGCAATTTTATTGTCCTGATATTGCTCTGGTTTGGCCCTCATTATACTTCCAGACCCTGAAATACTAATAGCCCACAGACATGATAGATGACAAAGTAAACTGAGCAACTGCTTTAGCAAAACTTGCCCGTATCATTTGTGCTAAACTAATAAGCTTGTACGAAACTAATAATTTTGACAACATGAGAATTCTTTTGGCATGAGGACTATGAATAATAACCAGGCCTGGCTCACTCCTTGGAGCAGGGTATTAGTCAGAGACCTACCTACCCGCAGAATGGCTGGGTAGTTTGAATTTTGGCAGGCACTCAGATGCTATTTGCCGACCCAAAAAAGGCCTTTTGGTCAGGAGGCTATCACTCCTAAAACTGTAAATTATTATGACAGGCCACTTCATCAATCACAGGCTCGCAATAAACTGTATAAAGCAATAGCTCTGGTAAAGGTTTACGCCCATTTTGCCTGCTGGACGATTTGACCGCCAATAGGGATGGGGGGTAAAGTTTGTATTGGGTATGGTACAGGGGTTTTAGTGGTGAATATTTGAGGGGATAGAGGCATGCCCAGGTGAAGAGGAATTGAGATAGCTGGTTGTTATTATTAATCAGCTGAAATATGGTGGCTGGGGCGAGCAATGGAAGAGGCTGGGCTCGCGTTAGCATTCGCCAATAGCTATTTGGCGAGAAAATTCAGGATTTGGCGATAAGAACTTCCTGGACACTCGCCAAAATGGCGAATATAAAATTTCAACTACAAACACATTTTTATTCATGTTTTTTTCAACAAATGGAACCAGAAAATCCTCGAAGAAATATTTGGCTAATTTTGGCTAATGTTTTTCCACAGAATTAGCCAAATTGGCTAATGAAAAAAACATCCTAGCGTGAGCCCAGAGAGGGAGTCACTGGGCTGCAGCTTCAGCCACATCAGCTGACCCAAAATCAGCTCCAGCAGTGGAAATACAGGGTTGGGTATCTCAGTGTCTGATAAGCTGGCCTGGAGTAGTGAGACAGGATCCCATTCCCAGCCAAATTTGAGGCCTACAGCACTACAGCACCTTCCCCCTCCACACTTCGTCTTAGACAGCCAAAACGGGCCGCGGTCTGGACCTACACCCAGGAGGATAACGAATAGGACAACGAACCAATGAAAATCTAGGGCATAGCATATAAAACGGAAGCTGTAAACAGTTTCGACACACAACAAAGTCGAGATGACAGTGGTAAACCGCATCTCACGCACCGTCAAAAGTATCAGTAATGACAGTATCAACTGTCGTGAACTGATCAAGTCTTGTGATGCTTGGTCACCGCTTAGCCTAACCGCGCCCCCTCTGATGAGAGTGAAATCTACTTATCGCCGAAAATAGCACCGATAACTAAAGAATGGTGGGGTTCATGACCAGTCAGGACTGGACACACTCTACCGGCAGAGGGAGCTCGTTCTATGGCTTAAATAAGTGTAACGCCCTCTGCCCGGACTGGACCATGTTTGGCCATGTTTGGTTAGCAAAAGGTCGGGATGCTTGTTATCTTGTGATGCATGACAGAACGCCTTTAAAAGACAACAAATTGAAAATCTAAATCAAATTACAAGAGTTCAAATTTGGACCAACAATATCTTAAGTTGTAATATTACGATATAGTTTAAAATTGTGTACGTTAAAACTAAAATATAGGTTCGTGTTTTTAATATTTTTATTGTCAATTTTTGGCTTTATTATGCATATTAAAGACGGTACCTACGGTAGTGTTCAAAATTGCCATGGAGCAAATAAGTACACTACATGTAGTTTATATATTGGCATCATCAAACGTAAAAATCATTCTTATTATCAATTTGTTTTTGGTATGTATGATGGGAATGACGTTACTTAATTGTTAGTGGAGACTCGAGTAGTAATTTGAATAATATAATATAATAATTACGGGAAATGTCAAACAACATTTGCCAAGGTAAAAAGCCCAAAATGTAGTTGCCTAAATGGTTGCAAAAATAATTAAAGTTTGGTTTAAACGCCACGATTAAATACCTGTGGTTTCCAATGCTAACGGTGTTTCTGATGAATAAATGAATATAAATAGTGGAATGCTTAGTTTGTTATTGGTTCAAGTAGGCCTCAATATCACAGGCACAGTAAATCAGTGGATGGGGGATGCCGGGGGGTAGGGGGGGGGGGTGCGGGGTAGGGGACAACGCAACATATACTAAACACACTGTGTAGTGAGTGTTTAGTATACGTTGTGGGGCCCCCTACCCCCCGGCCTCCCCCCTACACTGATTTACTGTGCCTGTGCTCAATAATAGTAGACCTTACGTTGGAACCACGCCCTATGCTGAGATGCATATCTCAATGAATGAGGATATTTGTTTGCTGTATCTGGGGAGTATTGCCTCAAACACCAACATTTTATTTCTTATAGGCTATAGCTAAGGCTACAAAAAAGTCTTTCACGAATGATCGAAATTTAAGGCTTGCCAGGCTTGGTTTAAATGTTGAGTTCGTAGTAACGTTGCGTGTTGTACTTTGCTGTATTTAGTACAGTGATTAATAGTTTAGCGCGCCACCTGGCGAAAAAAAGTGAAACTTATTGGACACACCTCCAACGTCGAGTTTTGGTGATCATTTCTTGCTCTTTGCTTGCTTTGTGCTGAAATCGAATTTGCATCAGTGTTACACATGAGATACTATTACATAGCAAATTGCAACGGTTTGCATTAATGCCGCGAGAACTTAACGAGCTCAACGATGTTGAAGACAGCAACCAAAATCCTTGGCGTCTCCTTTCTCGTAGTCGCTTTGTTCAGCACCGGACCGACGCATGGGCTGTCGTCGGGTATTGCAGAAGATGAAAGATATAAACTTGGCAAAGAAAAATTTGAAACCATCACGCGAGAATCACAAATGCCAAGATACAGTGCATGTTGGACAAGTGCCCTAAATTTGTTGGACCATGGTTGCAAAAAACTTACTGATGATATGCAACATCGACTGGCCTTTAAATTCACAAACTGTTTTCTGCAAAAAACGGGCCGACGTACATACGAGTGTGAAGAGACTGCACCATTGGAACAATGCACTGGGTCTATGACATCAGAAGCATATAATACATATACAGAGTTTTTTACCCATACTCAGAATATTTGCTTCTTTTTACAAGCACAAGTATGGCAAGAAGCGACAGATGGTACAATCAGTAGATTGACAGAAAATTCTGAAGTTGTCGCCCAACAAATAGAAGATTCAAGTTTTTTACAAGCTGAGCTGTTGAAGCAACAAAATGAATCAATAAAAAATCAGGAAGTACTTCTGGCTACAGGTTCTGAGCTACAAAGGACTATAGAAGATTCCAGTACAAGTGTTAATAAATTACTGCTGGACTTTAAAGAAACTACTTCAGAGCAAAGAACCCTTATCTTTGAAGTGTTTGATCGGGTTAACTCTTTGCAATCTGTCATGATGGGAGAATTCACAGGCTTTTACTCTCTTATTTTCTATACAATATCAGTTTTGATAAGTTACTTGCTTACTTCAACTCCAAGGACAAGTGAAGCAAGATTCTGGCTCTTTGTATTAATGACTGTCAACATAGTATTTGAAAGATTGATTGCCTTTTGGGGAGCTCAGCAATACCAAGACCTCCAAGGAAATTTCATAGATGAAAATGTTAGTTCTACTTTTCTTGCAATTGTAAATTAATTTCATAGTAAATAAATATATAATAAATATAGTATATTAATATAGATATATTATTATACATTTAATTTTTTTTATTTACTTTGATATCAATTCTCTGTAGTCTTCACCTATCATATTATTACGTTGATGAGCAAAGTTACTTGGTTTGTATATCTTTTCTTAATGTCTTTTCACTATTTCAGTCACAGATATACAATCGGCTGTGGTATAGTAGAAAAGTGAGTTCATCGCTTGCAGTGCTGGTATGGATGGCTTGTGCTCTTAGATTTAAGGACTACAACAAGATCAATAATCATCTCCTCATTCAGATTCAAAAGCAGAACTCTGATCTGAAGCACTTGCTTTCTTCAGGTAATTGAAATCTGCTGTTAATAAAATCATGTACTCTGTAATAATTAATTATATATCTATGCTTCGTGCTAACAGAATAAGAAATTATTTAATGAATGAAATCAGTCATGATTACACATGTATCCCTTCTGCACCTTCATTATCCCTTGCTTTCAAATGAACCACAGCCAATGTTCTGGGTGCCCCTCCAGTACCTATGTTGCCACTACAGCCTCCAGTTGACATTTTATGGTGCATTATAATAAGAATTGAGTACTCTCAAATTTAGTACCACAAAATCGATGAAAATGTTTTTTTATTTTAAATTCATCTCCATTAACTGGAATAACAGGGGGGCTAAGAACATAATTTTTTTTTTTTTTTTATATATTTTTATTGGCTCCAATGGTATACAAGAAAATGCGAGAACATCAGGAAAGGCTTGGCATGGTTCATATGATACATAATTGTCTATTACATAATATCGAGCAAGGGCTGCACTAATAGCGTTTTGTCTAGTTTACTGATTTACATATGGGTCAACACAAGGCGCCGAGATGGTTTGCAAATTCCCCTAATCGATCATTGTTTCTTGCTATTCGATACTCTAAGTCAACGTATACTCTTAATCGTGCTAAAAATGTCTTCAAATCCGGGAATCTTGAATTAAATTTGCAAGAATATAGATAATGTTTTCCCAACATCAGGACAAAGTCAATGGTTATATCTTTGGTTATAGCACCAAATAGGATATATTTCACATCATACTCTTATCAAAATTCCCAATCTATTTCCAAGCCAAAGGTACACAGACTGCCAAAATGTCTTTACAGGTTCGCATTCAACAAAACCATGCATCGAAGTGTCAATTTCTTCATTACAAAAACAACATAAATCACACTCCCTTAGACCCCATTTGTATAGCCTTTCATTCATTGATAAGATACGGTGGAGAAACCGGTATTGGAATTCTTGCAATTTCACACACTGGGTTGTTTTAAGTAACGTTTGAAAAGAAGCTACATATTCGGTCTCTGATATATCTATATCAGCTCTCCATGCTTGGAATGGGGTCGTCGGTACTGTGGCAATTTTACTAATGAGACTCTTATATACAAGTTTACTAACATGTGTTGCTTCTATATATTTCTGAAATCTCGTGCAGGTCTTAATGTCTGTACCAAATGCCAGCCAAGGTTTCCACTTCTCTGTAATGCTGTGTATAATACCATAATAATGTAACACATTTATATTACTTCCATACTTTTGGCAAATATGTGGATACGACAGGAAAGAGCCTTGTTCATCACAAAGATCTTTGACAAAAAGTATCCCCAATTTCACCCAACTATCATAACAGATAACCTTATTATTAACTTCTATGTGGGAATTATACCATAAGACCTCTTCTGGTACATCAACTATATCGTCTAGTGTGCAAAAATGAAATTCACACCAAGTTTCAATAATTTCTCGAGTGAAGGCGCTGGTTATATTTGTATAAAAAGGGATAGTTTTTAGGTCTTTAGCGTCAAAATTACATCTCCAGAACAGTTCGCCTATAATGCCAAAGTAACTGTGAACAAATATCGCACACGATTCATTACTGACAATACGTTGTACCCATGCAATCTTAAGTGATTTGCTTTTAATTGTAAGATTTGGGATATATATACACCTCCAGTTTGCTTATTGTTATACAATACAGTTCGTTTGATCTTTTCCGGTTTTCCACTCCATATAAATTTGAATATTTCGTTTTGAATAGTTTTTAACATCATACCGTCTGGCGTTGGCAATATCGACATCAAATAAACCAATTGGGATATCGCGTACGTCTTAACGATGACGGCCTTACCAAACAATGTAAGGTATCTTTGTCTCCACATATTGAGGAGCCCAGTGATCTTTTTGAGAACTCCATTATAGTTTTCTCGTAACATTGTTGCTTTATCTGTATATATTTGAACCCTGAGTGATTTTACTGGGCCCTTCGTCCAAACAATGCCAGATTCCGGTATTAAAACTTCAAAATGACTTCTGACTTTTCCAATAGGCAATATAATAGTTTTTTCATAATTAACTTTCAGTCCGGACACTTTGTAGAAATAATCGAATAGATCAAGGACATGTTTTAGTACATCTACAGAATATATTAGCATTAATCCCAAGTCATCTGCGTATAGAACTATCTTAAATTCTCTATTTTGGTATATAATCCCTTTGACTTTTGGATCCTGACGGATGTTATTTGCGAAGACCTCGACTGCGATAATAAAGAGGTAAGGGGACAATGGGCATCCCTGACGTAAACCTCTTGAAATGGCAAAGGAATTGGTTGTCCAACCATTGTTAATCACGCTGCTACGTATCTCATTATAAAGTATTGTGATCCAACGTTTAATTGAATTTCCAAAGTTAAAGTATTCAAGACTTTTTTGAGTGTAATCCCAATCTAGATTATCGAACGCTTTTTCAAAGTCGACAGATAAGTAAATAGCTTCTATGTCGTATTCCTCTGCTGCATCCATTAAATTAAGTAATTTAAAGATATTTTCACCAATATATCTTCCTTTCATAAAACCCGTTTGGTCTTTGTTAATCAGCGCCGGTAATTTTGCTTTAATTCGATTTGCTATGCACTTTGCCATAAGTTTATAGTCGGCGTTTAACAAGCTGATCGGGCGCCAATGTTTCTAATAAGCACTATCTTTACCTTCTTTTGGTACCAGTGTTATGATTCCTTGTCTCTGAGTAATAGATAATTTGCCTTCTTGGTAGCTTTGGTTAACCGAATTTAGCACGAAGGGCTTAATGTCCCCCAAAAGAATTTATAAAAGTCAGAGGGAAGGCCGTCTGGGCCAGGAGATTTGTTATTTTGACACGTGCGCAACGCTTCTGTGAGCTCATTTCCTTCCATATCTCCTTCATAATTTCAAAGAACATAATTTAGGTGGAAGGACCACTCTGTGAATGGCACTTGTTAAACAACGGTATAGATGCTGAAGCATGTATACCGGTATATCCTTTTTATGTAGTGCAGTCTTTAAATATTTCATTGTGGCTTTATCTTCAGCACACCCCTCGTCGCCTGCGATACCACCTTCATCTCTTCATGATGAAACACAGACAGCAACTGTCTACAATAAGATAGCCAACCAGAAGAATGACTGGGACAACCTGTTAATGAAAGATGAGGTTGATGCTTCAAGGAACGATAACAGCACCACAGGTATGAGGATATCTGCAATAGCACTTTTGGGGATTTGCATCCATCCCAAGTACTTTTCTTACAATGGGGGTCGAAGTAAGGGTTACTTTTAATACACATTTATAACACAGGGGATCTACCCATATATTTTCATTTTTACGTTGTTTGATTCAACAACGTCAACGTTTTGAGAATGGATGCCATGAATAATGATGAGAAATGCAAGCATTATTTGGGATTCCTGAATTACAGGTTATGAGACAGATACTGATGATGACTCCGAGAGCAGCCTGGACTCCAAGCTGACTGACCGTACCTTCGTGTGCCCAGCTGACGCCAGTGACTCAGACACTGAGAGCTGTGCCTCCTACGCCACGAGGCAAAGCAGCCGCGCGGTCACCCCTGCTTTACTGGAGGAACTACGGTTCCTGCGACAGACGACACCAGTCCGTGAAATGCTGGAATCCTCTCACATTTCGTGCCTCAATCACTCTTCAGCCAGTAAGTTTTGGTTTGATTTTATGTCCGTAATACGCCACTCATATGCTGATGAAGCATGATGGAAGTGATCGTCAGTGTGTGCCATGTCACGGTCATCTGCTTCTCGCATCACTTAGCTATCCCACATCTATTGCTTACCAGAATCATACATTTTACCGTTAGACAAAAATGGTGCCACTTGTCGGGCTACATAATTTAATGTCTTGTTACCGTTAATTGATTACCGGTAAGTTGATATTAATCTCGGAAAAAAAGCGTTTTGCACAAAAACGATGTTACCTTTACTATCTGATGTGGTATGCGATGGTATAATTAAATGTCTTTCGTGTATGTTGTTTTAAGTAATTGATCCTTATCAGGGATAAGGGGCAGAAATTAATATTTGAAGGTTTCATAAGGTTTATGAAAGATTATATTAATCTAGATTTCCGCAGACAGATAAATAAGTAAATTGGCTGTTTTGTGTGAACTTATCTGGAAGAGATGGTCCTGTATGGTTGTTGTCTTTTGTATTTGTATGTTGCTATCTGGTTGATGTTTAAATTATGTATTGTCTCCGTCTTGTGATTGTATGATGTCTATTTAAATCTTATAAAAAAAATCATTGATCCTATACCTGTGGTTGGCAATATATTGATAACCGTGCGCATTGTATGTTTCAAAGGCATTATAGCTGGAGCCGAAGAGTTTTCACAGTCCAAGAAGAAAGCTCCTCCCAGAGGAAGGAGGTCCATGCCTGTCCAAGAAACGGTACGTGCTGGCAGAATGGAGAAATCTACCTTATCGTTCATCGTTCCTTTCGTGATATACCCCCATTCAACCCTCACGCTTTCAGCAGAGATGTAAATAGAATAAACTACTCAGTACGTGAACCATTAACATAAAATCATTTACTGCACACCGATAATCTGTAAATAGCTGGCCTTATCTGGTATATAACGGAAACAGATAATGTAAACATTGATAGCAAAAGACGCGATGATTTGCCGGTAAACATTGCTGGTTCTATTTTCAGGCTACGGTACCGTGTCGATACAATTTGCGCAATCGCCGTCGTACGCTCGGCGTTCCGCCCAACCCCCTGGTCGAAGACGAGTCGGCCTTACAGTTCGGCCGGATGGTGAAACATCTCTCCCAGGTGGCGCAGCGAAACAGCGTCAAGACCAAGGTCACAGTCCAACGCATCGCCCAACACGAACGCTCTCTGTCGAACGGAAATGCTCTTAATTTCACAAGAACACAGAAGCCACCTACTTTCTTTTCTTCGGATGAAGATTGAATGAATAAGTTCCTTTTTTCGTTTTCTCAATACTTAGTGTCAAATGTAATTGCAGATTTTTTGAAGTGTATTTTATTGCTCGAATGTTATTTATTATTTTATTCAATTTTTATATCTATTTCCCTGCTAAGTGACTAATGTGTAAACAATGCCAGTGTTTTCTTCGTGTCAGTCAAAATATTGGAAGTAAAATTTCTCTGTCTCGATGCAGTCTATGTATTTAAGGTGTGCTTGAAAACTTGATGATCGAAGTGCAATATTTTATTAACGTCATACTCAATGAGCAAGGCACTCATGCTTTGGTAATTCTCTCGTCTTTTATGGCCTTTTTTTTTTTAACAAAAACAGTTTGTGATACTTAACTTTTTTACAAGCTTCTATTTTATTTGTGCTAGCATTTGAGATAAAAAAAAATTGTGTACGTTTCAGTATTTTGTGTGGCATTATATGAAAATGGACTGTCTTATCATATTGTAGTAAAAAATTACGTTTTGCTTAGCGAGTTTTATGTGATACCAGCTTTATTTCTATCCACCGACTTACTTATTAGACCAATTGGTTAGTGGACTATAATTGTTTGAAATAACTACCGCGCCTAATAAATGTCTTTGTGTGTGCAATACAGTATAATTTATCTAGCAACAAGTATTATCGTGACCTGCTTCTTCTATTTACGCCAGTATTTGTAATGCATGTTCTTATGCAACTCGTGGTTAATTTTAACGCTAATTTTGTCCATGGAAATAAATCGCTGTTGTATTGTACTTGTACATATATATATTGTCGTTTGGGATTCGGTCTTCTGAATATATTAAACAGGTCTGTAGACCTGGTGGTCAGTATAGTAGCCAGATGAAAGCCAGTAATTATATTTCCCTGGTGCTACTTTAGTTTTTAGACGCTTTACCTTTTTATTGAATAGCGGTATTACATAACTTGAATACACTTTTTGGTGTAAAAAATGGCTTACAATAACCATGTGTCGCTATGTAACCATCTCAAATGTTTTACACAATCCCGAAAAAAACTTTTATAGACATATCTTCGCGGTAATAAAGACATTTATCATTAATTTCGAGTTCGGTTGAGTGTATGGGGGACTTAACATATGAATATCACATCTGTATGCGTATGGGTGCAAGACTACATGGAGTCGTAGAATATACTCAACAAAGTCAAATCTGCTAAGGAATTAAAAACTATGTTCTTTTGTCACTAATTCGTGCACATTTGTGCAACATAGCTTAACTGGTTAGGTTCATATAGATGATAGAATGATTGTTCAAAACAATGCTGCCAACCTCAGGTGTTCTTATCACTATAATTCGTGCACATAGTGTAACATAGCTAACGGGTAAGGTTCAAATAGACGATAAAATGGTTGATAGAATCAGCTCGTTGTTTTATCATTGTCGCTCCATAGCACTTTTCCTACCGGTAATATCTATTGTTAAGTTCTATCTTACAGTTTCGCGTACTGCGGCACGCTCTACCAAAACTTAATTTATGAAAAAATGAGACTGAGTACATATCATAATTTTATTGTTTTCAAATACACAAGTTAAAAGTGGAACACTCACAAGAGACTAACACTAGTAAAAATACACGGGAGCACTAGTTTTGACCCAGTACCTACTAATGTTTTAATAATCTTTTCTCCTAAACATTACCGCGTTTGCGACGGCTTTTGCCGATCAGACGAGGTGGCAGCGTGTCACGCACGCTGCGGGGTTTTACACATGATAGCGCTACAAAATATATGGCAACCGCATTGATCATTTGAACTACAAATAACAAGCTGTACATGATCAAAATATTGAAACATAAATCACTATTCCAACCATCAGAAAAGAATGAGACTTAATCACTCTTCATTCTCATAATAATAATAATAATAGAGCTTCTCGTTGGTTGGTATGATTCACACAGTAACGGTACAAAATGGTAGCTAGGGATTTGACAATAGAGAGAACATTTCCGCGTACACACGGTATGAATAGGAATGATACCGCGTTATTGGCGTGGACACGTGATGAAGGGATCAGCGTCCCTCCTACAGACATTGTGCACAAGGTCAACGCGGCGTCCGGTTGTAGTGTCCCGTTACCACAAACACCGTACAGGTCCTCCTTATCAAAAGATTATATCCCCTCGGAGAAAGCTATGAAACATCTTAATCTCGGAGAGTTAAAGGTCTTCTGCATTCTAATTAAAGGTCTTCTGCATTCTAAGAATGGTCCAAACAATGCCCTTGACGTAAAAATAAGAACACGATGATTAGGTTGTGTCTTTCGCAAGTGCCATTCGAAGAAAGCGATGATTTGTCAGTCTGTCTCCAGGGTAATAAATACCAGTTACATCAGCAGATGCACGTGGAGCACTCGACGGTTTGAGGCTTTGTCCTCACCAGGTTCACGAAGAAGACCGTGCCATACAATATAAGTATTTACCAGTCATGAAAATTGAGTTGGTGCGTATTCTACTGCCACACAACCCGGTTATTTACAGGATGAGAACAACTAGAGATCTAAATGAAGACGAGATGACAGAAGGGCATGAAAATACCATACATACCGGTATACGTAATATACATCGAGTCCACGTACTAAGACTGACCGTGAATACCACCCGACCTTTACCTCTAGCCCACAGACAACCCCAACCATACCCAGGACACAAACTTACCGTAAATGACCCACTAAGAGGTTAAATGCACTGGCTGCCACCAATTTCATTCCTGCCTTTACATTAAGACAACTGTATTGGTCCATGTGGCGTGCAGTCAGGAAAAATCAACTGAACGGGAGCAAATCTTCCGCACACAAACAGCTACAGGGATCTTCGATAGACTTTCTTTCTCAAAGTTAAAAATAATATGCAGTCACTTAGTAGAACCTTTTTTGTTTGCGGATGTTAAAGCATGGAACAAATCAACGGTTTTCACCCGTCGTTACCTTGACCCGCCCCGGTATTCAGGACTTCCCTTCCCCTCCCCCCTCCAACAACGACATTCCAAGCCTCACGTCCTGACAGACAGCTAGCCACGTGCTGCGGACTGAGTGGAGGCCCTAGCCGCTGAGCGGGAGGCAGTCTACGACCTTACATGTTTGCTGCCTTCACAAGCACAATTCCGTAACTAGCCCAACTGCCACTAGGCGGCAGCACGCACTAACAAAAGCAATGCAAAAAAATTTACATCATGGAATATATATTTGACAAGGCTCAGGCTCTTGAATCATTATCTTAGCTACTTACATGTTAAGCGGATGGTAAATAACGCCTTAATTTAAAACACAACGCTCTACACGTAAGACTGGAATAAGCCGGCACAACGCGGCAGAAGAACGAACAAGTCTTTCTCTTTGATAAACAGCAATGAATCCTATTACAAACTGCGCTAGTGACTTACGGCTTTTACTTTACCTTTACTAAGTTAACCAACAGGATTGAAGTCGCTGGTGACAACAGTCGACTCGATACAAGCGAACCGCTTTAATATATCGACTACCAATAGACGACCGACAAGAGTGCCCAGAGAAACTGGCCGACAACATTCACAAGTGGTTATAAATCAACAGTCCATGAGAAAATGCTGCACTTCACTACCATACACTGGTGGGACAGAAAACAGATCCACGACAAAGATATTATGTCGACTACAAATATTTATAACTATATACAGGGACACGTACTACGCGAGATGCTGCGATGGGTTCTTATATACAACAGGAGTAGAGGTGAGTGCGGCCCACGTCAGGCCAGGCGTCAGGACCCAATCTGAGCGGGCAATCCACAGGAACCCGGATGACAGTGGAATCCAAGGCTCCAGGGCCTGATAACGGGACTGGGTGAGTCGTCTCATCGAGGCGACGCCTGGTGAGGAGAATGAATCTTCTATCGCGCATTAAGCTCTTAAAGCTTCTGACTTTACCCAATGAGTGGCCAGAAGACGAAGATACCTTCTAAGTATTGCAAGCGTCTAATGGTCGATGAACGATTATGTTATCAGAGAGATGAATCGTGGCTCGCGATTGGCTCGAAGTCCAGATGGCTTGTTTGAACTTGTCACGCCAAAGGCTGGCTCCAAACCGGCGCCGCCATTACTGTCATACCATTGGTTAACTCCAACCGCCTGGGCGCCATTACTGTCACGCCATTGGTTAACTATAACCATCTGGGCGCCATTATTGTCACGCCATTGGCTAGTCCGCGGTCCTGCCTGGCCAATCGACACTCACTGTACTCAATGGGGTTACAATGCTGGATGATGAGTCAGTCACGGGGTTATGGCACACACGCTGTCCATTATTGTTCTTCAGTGCGGGGCTTTTTCATCGCTACATTGACCATGACTGGCTGTTTGCTGGAAAGAAGAAGAAAACAGACAGTGAACAAGATGCATCAAAACCATGTCCATTATTAGCTGCTAATCTGTGCACGCCGAATTTCATTTATTCATCATCAACTACTTTTCCCCTTGCTTTACATGGGCAAAGGTATATATACCTGAAGTGGTTCAGATGCATGTAGATGCGTTTACTCCTTATAACACACAGCTCCACAGATATAGTGGATTACGTAACGCAGCATATACATGGCGAAAAACGGTAACAAGCAAGGTAGACCTGTGCCTTGGGGTGTAACCCAAAGAAAAAATAGGAGTGGCATCCATTATCCTGCATAATAAACGACATGTGGGCAGGTGGAGCTCTAACCCGCGTCGTCATAGAGGGACTCCTACAAAGTAATACTGCTGGGATACGCGGTTCGTTTTACTTTGACTATGATTTGCTTTCGTTGGTACCTTTCTGTGAGAGGCATCGTTCTCTTGGTGGCCTTGGCTACACTCGGACTGGTGGCAGAGTCTGTGGCAAGACAAACATTAAGCAACATTAAGCAACGGTGTAGCCTACTAATATTCCGCCTATTCCTCCAATGCACAACATCATCCTTCATGAAGAGGGCTTTCGTTATCAGAATTTCGAACTTGTTATATACGTATCATATATATATATTCATTTATTATACCACACGTTCACAGCGTCCATAATAAGTTCACGGTATATACTTCAACAGCCAACTGCGGAGATTAATCCCTTAAGACACACTTGGCTCTGAGGGTAAGTGTACTTAGGGTGTGCTGACTGAAGAAAAAGAAAGCCTTAAGACACCTTCGGCTGTGAGGCTACATGTATTGAGGGAATGTGATGACTGCAGGAAATAAAACCTTTAAGACTTATTTGGCTCTGAGGATACATGCATCCTAGCCCGTGGTGACTCACCTTGGAGCCACCTGACTTGCGTGGCGGGGCCGTAGCCCTTCTCATTGCGGGCGGCGATGCGGAATATGATGGCGGGCTTGGTGGTGCAGTCGATGTGGGCCGAGGAGAGACTGGCGGACACGACCAGGCAGCTGGGGGTGGGGCCGCAGTAGACGCGGACGAAGGCCAGCTGGGCGGGGCCGGCCTTCTGCTCGGTCTGGGTGGCGGCGTTACGCACGGCCAGGTAGACGGAGTACTCGGTGATCTTGCCGGCCGTGTTCTGTGGCGGCTCCCACGACAGGTGCGCGCCGTCGGGACTCTGGAGGGAGGGAGAGAGGTCAGAGGGGTGGTTAGTGGTGTTTCACAGTAATTAACCCATACGGCAGATGAAACAATTATTAATATTTAAGAAATTCATAGACACAAAAAGTCCTATGTAACACGCAGGGCCAATGAAGAAATAACCCCGGAAAGATATTCCGAGGCCCATTACAGCTAACATCCGACAGATTAACGCACCGCTCAACGTATAATAAATTCCCTCGCTTGTTTAACAACTTTTCAATCACAATAAAGCGTAAAAAAAAAGACTAAGCCAAAGTGTGTTATTCTATAATGATATTAACAAACAACGATACATCCGCCAATCCTCTACCAAACAACACGAGTTGCACCCCTATATACACACAGAGCTCGACCGAGCCTCGTTCTGGCTGTGGGCGCTGACCTTGCTGATCTTGATGGCGGATGGCGCCCCCGGGAAGCCCGGCAGACAGGTCTTGAAGGCCGACACCTCGCTGAAGGGACCCCGGCCGCAGGCGTTGATACCAGCCACTCGGAACTTGTAGGCGGTGCCGGGAACCAGCTCCTGTCGCTTCAACACGCTGTGGTCGGGCACACTCACCACGTCGATGTCCTGCAACAGACAGTCACGTCACTCAGGGCTACGGACAAATCCTCATGGACATATTGCCTGGCATACTGGGGTGGAGCTTTCTACTTCTTGTGAGTAATCCGGTAACAGCCAAATAAATGGACTTGTCCATCAGCCGCAATTCGTACTATAAAAGTAGCTTTTTTGCAAACATAAATGACCTCAAGATAGGTTTTGGTATATTATAAAATGTTTTAAACATATGGACTCCAGCAAATAAATCCCACATTTTTCCATCTTCCATTTATTATATTGATCTATAAATGACAACGTAAATTACCCCAGTGTGGAAATACAGTAAACCCGTATAATTTCAACCCTGAAACTACAAATCTGGGCTCGATCAATTAAACATTGCACACAAATATAACGTAATATATTCCTACATATTTAAACGCTACTCTGCACTTGGCCCTATACAAAGTGAAACCCATCTTCCCGGGTGCCGAGGGGTGGCCCAATATGGCCTTACAGACTGAAAGTACCGTGAAACCCTAATGAAATCAAACCACTCCTAGCAGCGGATGCACGACGAGACGAGAAGATAGCGTGAGGGTAAGTAAGGGCTGAGGTCCGCCGGCCTGTGACTCACGTCTCCGTTGCCCTGGCTGGCCTCTGACGGCAGGTGGTAGTGGGAGACGATGCACGACGTGCCCTTGATGATGCCCACGTCGTACCACTGGCTGCCCTCCTTCTTGGTCCCCGCCGGGGTCACCACCCCCGCGGCCGCCTTGGTGGGTGTGTCCTCCACCTTCACAGACTGCGTGCCCATGGCAACAATGGTTAGTGGTCGCGACATCAATAGTCATTGTACATAATCGTAATGACACGCATTCTATATAAAAAAAACTATTATTTCGACAACATTTGTATTAACAATGTGTTAAAAGAGATACGCGAAACTGTGCCCCGCAAGGTCTGCAGTAAGTAGAACTACATTTGTCATTTCACCCACGATTACCCGCTTTTTGGCTCATGCATTTTTATGCAACCAAACATATATGCATCGAAGAAGAAAAGAATTGATGGTTCAGATATCATCACTTGTGATCATGATCGTGGATGGAAGGCGGTTCTGTTGGTATGAAGCACAGCGTGATGCTATCCCCTTAGCTACGCAAGCGCCACAACACACGTCTACATGTGGTTGGTTGGTTGTACGCTTGAACCGAGTCTGGTCATATCGCGTCAAATGGACAAGGAAGGGGAGAGCGGAGCCATGTCCCCGGGGGTAACCCCCTAGTTTTGCGAAGCAGGACATGGGATCTTTATCCTGCGAACACACAGACAAGACCACAGGCCACCACCGATCCATGTGCCGTTAAGACTCTCAGTGTGCCAGAGCGCCCGATGGGAGCGCTCTAACCCACTGTGCTATTGGGGAGGCCCTGTACGTCTACGTGTAATGAGGGGTCTGAGATCCACCGCCCAGGGGCGTACGTACCGGTTTGGCCTCGTCATCGGCCTTGACGCCGTTGGCCGCGGCAGCCATGGCGACGGACGGGCTGGGCTCGCTGGAGATGGCGGCGGACGCCAGTGTCGTCAGGGGGTCTGTGTGGGGCGAGAGAACACCGTGACACTCCGGGTCATACAACACATACTTCCCGCCGCGTAGTCTTACCATTGTGGTACGCACCTCCCGCACATTAAAGGAGTCTCACGAACGCATACATTCGTATTCTAATCTGTAGCCTATTTCACATACATAGTTTAGCCGGCTACGGGGCTTGATCGGCTAAAATCGCCCATCATTTACTGGGTAACTTTAGTCGGTTAAACTGCGTTCGTGAAATCCGCCACTGTACTCCGCTGTGAAGTGGTTGTAACAGGGCATCTTCTGACCAGCAATAAGTTTATACTGATATACATCAACACAATTTACACAAGGGGATCTTAACAGCCTTTAAACAGCCAAAAGTCTATATTAATTACATTGACGCTCAGTTTACATGGGGACCCATTGAGGCCTAACAGCCTCAGGACAGTAACATTTAAAGTGATGACACTCGATAAACACGAGGATCCGTTGCAGGCCTGACGACCTTCGAACAGCAAGAAGTTGATAACATGACGAGGCCATGTCGCCCACCCACCTGTCAATCCCTCCCCGAGTGGTGCCAGGTGGCTGTCCTCGGTCTTAATGCCATCGGCTGCCATGAGAGCGGCCGGGGGTAGGGCCTCGGGGGCCGTGACGGGGGCGGCCGACAGGAGCCCGGCCACCGCCGAGGTGGGCACGGCCAGCTGCAGCCCGTGGTCCTCCTCCTGCTCCTCGTCCTCGTCT
>OZ025248.1:23915917-24070673 GCA_964019135.1 Arenicola marina | reverse complement strand
CTCCTACACCGGCTCATTTCCCCCGTGGTTTCCAGGGTGGCATCCTCTCTCATGGTCCGTGTTTGGTCTGCGGTGTGGCTGTGTGTCCAACCATCGCTTCCCCACCCCCCCACAACCCTGGTCGCTCAGCGTCTGTGGGGGGGGAGGGGGGGCTGTGTGCTCTCCGGGTCTCCGTGGACAGCTTCTGCCGCCCGGGGGGGCTCTCCAAAGTCAGAGCGTCGCGATGATGACCACATCCGGTCTGCGGTTTGATAACAACAACACGACCTTGTAGCCATTGTCCCCAGCGTTCCCATCTATATCCAGACTATCCGGCGCTCAACCGGGATTTGCGTCGTCTAGAATCCATGGCGGCACCTAGCTAGCGCCACTTTGCGTAGAGATTGATCCCGACATCATTCACGTTGGTGACAAATTAGAAGCCCCAAGGCCCCTCTCAAAGGTTCGGAAACTTTGCCGCGACGGGATGACGATTGTGTGGTCGTGGCCTGGAAGTTATTGCTCGTCACAACGACTGCCCCCCCCCCCCACCCCCCGCCCCGCCACAAGAAGAAAAAAAAAAATCAAATCATAATCTATTCATGACGAGACATACGGGCCATTGATTGTGATGGTGCGGGTGGGGAAGCTGTGGGGAAGCAGTGGTTAGGGTGGGGAGGGTGGTGAGGCTTTGCCGAGGGTGGTGAGGCTGGATACATGCGGGACTTTGACGGCCTTGATGAAGATGATGGCTGTGAAAGAGGAGGCCACAACGTATTAACGTTCAGCTCACTCACTGCCGACCCGATAGCATGGCGGGCTGCATGGAGCCTCAGATCAGACTGTAGGCGATGTTCACAATGGGAACACATCATGGGGGTTAGCACGCTGAACAAGGGGCAGCACACAGCACATATACATGCACATTTACTGCATTATAGTGTACAAGTATTAAAAAACATCTACGACGTGTTGAAGCTGTGGTACATTTAGATACGAAAAATGTAGGAATCGGGCATCAGACTTGAGGCATAATTGCAAAATAACAGTATCATTATTATTGCTCTGCAATCCCTTGTTATCCCATGTTATTATGATTATTATTATTATTATTATTATTATTGTTAATTTCATTAATTCATATGGTAATAGTATAATATCTGCTATATTTGCAACGCTGCTTTTAAACGTGCGTATATTCCCATAACTACGTCGATACCTCTTTATGTAAAAACCCTTAAACCCCCCTACCCACGTACCCCCTCCACCCCCCACCACACCATAACGTGGCCGTACCCACCTTGACGCCCTCGTGCAAGTTGTTGGGGTCACGGTCCTTGAGGTCGAGGTCGGGGATGCTGTTGCCCTCCATATTCAGTTTCACCTCCTCCTCCGCACTCACGGACAGCGTGGCTGGTTCATCTTTCTTCTCACTCATGTCGGCAGCCATCGGGTGTCGCTCTCCCAGACTACGAGACGGACTGGTACCGCTGCTTATTTACTACCGCACAAAGTAACTAACGACAAAACAAGTGGCACAAGTTGTGTCGCGCCTGTAAGACGTATGTATGTATGTATGTTGATACAGTAATCCGGGGTTGGATGCTGCTGCTGCTGCTGTGGCTGCTGCTGCTCCGCACTCACTGCTGTGATGGCGCGACAGAGGCCTGGAAGCGCTGTGCAGGGAATGGGGGGTGGTGGAGGGGGGGGGGGGGTGGCAGTTCAGAGCGGTCTGGTGACGGCAGCGGGGATAGCGCAGTGGCTGTCGCGGGAACGGAAGCTGGCCGAGAACTGATGTAGGCAGCGAGTCAGCTTTCCCCTCTCTTGCTCTGTCGCTCACCCTCTCACCCTCTCTCTCTCTCTCTCTCTCTCTCTGTCCCTCCTTTGCTGCTTGCTGCGCGGCGGGAACCAATGAAGTACGCACCGCTCCTCGTCTGATGGCCGGGCAGCTGCTCGCGCTGGGCCAAGGTGCTGCTGCTGTTGCTGTTGCTGCTGCGGCTGCGGCTGCTGCTGCGTTCAAGCTCTTCTGTCGCCTGGTGGGGACGGGATGGCCTGGGGATGGATATTGGTGGGAGGGGGGGCGGGGGGGGGAGTGGGGCTAGAAGAGGCTGTGTTGGGTCCCGGGGGCGCGGCGCGTCGTGATGTGGCCTGGGCGGGCGAGCGGAGGGGGTGGGGGGTGGTCTAGGGAATGGAGGATGGGGGTAGGGATGGCCGGGGGGGGGGGAGCAATCTGTCCGCCTTCGCGCTTTCCAAGTGGGGCAGGGAGTGGAGAGCGGGGATTGGGAGGAGCAGAGGGAGAGGGAAAGGGAGCGGGAGAGGGAGCGGGAGAGGGAGAGGGAGAGGGAGCGGGAGAGGGAGCGGGGGCGGGAGCGGGAGAGGGAGCGGGAGAGGGAGAGGGAGAGGGAGAGGGAGCGGGAGAGGGAGAGGGAGAGGGAGAGGGAGCGGGAGAGGGAGCGGGGGCGGGAACGGGAGAGGGAGCGGGAGAGGGAGAGGGAGAGGGAGAGGGAGCGGGAGAGGGAGAGGGAGCGGGGGCGGGAGCGGGAGTGAGAGGGGGAGGGGGAGAGGGAGAGGGAGAGGGAGCGGGGGCGGGAGCGGGAGGGGGAGAGGGAGAGGGAGAGGCGATTTAGTGTCGCAGTTTGTGTGTTAAGGGGGGGGGGGTTACAACTGACCGGACATTGAGGACAGCATAGCGAGCAATATTGAAGGAACAAGCATGGGGAGGACGGAGGGGGTGGGGGGTCTGGCAGAGTGGGGAGCAAAAGGGTGGCAGCAGGGACGGGCGGAGGCAGCAAGGGTTGAAGGGGCAGTCGCGCCTGGGAAGAAGAGGGTTAAGGCCGTTGGTGCGGGGGGGAGGGGGGAGGGGGGGATGAGGGGTCGGAGGAAGGGGAGCGCAACTTTAATATGGAGACGGCGGAAGTAGAATGCTATGGCGAGCGGTCACAAGATGCCGTCAGTTATTTCGCGTTGGTCAATCGATATGGGTGCAATATGGCGGGTCTTTCTGCGCCATGCGGGTTGACCTAAGGGGCGCCGTCTGGGGTGAGGAGTCCAGGGTGGGGGTGGGGGGAGGGGTAGGCGTGGGAATAGGAGGGGGGAGGAGAGTGATGCTGATGTATATAAAGGCCATACAGATAAACTGAGACAAGGGTGACAAGAAGACTAGACGGGCGGCTGATGTTTTCCTCAGGGTGCAGAAAGTTGAAGGTGGATGGGGGTGAACGGGTGAAGGAACTAATACGGAGAAGGTAGGAGATATTGACGCTGCCGAGGTGACGAGGGAAAAAAGTGGGATGGGGGATGGGGGATCAGGGGGGGGGGGGCATGGCGGTGAGGGGGGCGTCTCAAAACGGGAAAGCAAGCGGCGATAATTCTGGAGGCATGCAGGATGGCGAAGCTGTCCGGGATGGGGGAGGGAGGGGGTGACCCACCGGCAGTTATCGCACCCCTCCCTGGACACGCCCCTGGATGCTCGCGGGGTAGCGACGCACGCATAATCCGATACACCGATGGCAGCACCAGGCGACGCTCATTTAAAATGCGATGTGCGCGCTGTCGATAAGCTAATGTCGTTTAACAAGGCGCCTCAGAGCCGCGCGCCTGCGGAGAAGAGAGCGTGTTGCCCGCAGGACGTCGTCAGCTCATTGTTCGCTGCGCGCATTAATTATGCGTAGAGCCTCGCATAATGCTCACTTCGCCCAATGCGCAGCTCGCATAATGCGCGTCTCGCATAATACGCGTCTCGCACTGATGATGCGCGTCTTGGATAATGCGAACCTCAGACAATGAGCCTCAATCGAAGTCCTTGACCTGGTTATTATTATTATTAACAAATGGCGCCTGATGACGGTTTATTGGAAAATAAAGGCAAGAGGGCAAAGGAGGGCAAGCTATCTGCAGGCCTGGGGCAGGTTCAGGGAGATGGGAGGGGCGGGGTGGATGGGGCGGTCGGCTCAGAAGGGCGCTGCATTCATTGTCTATATGTTGTGCTAGGGTAGCAAGGAGCAGTGATATATTTCAAATGATTCCAGTGGCGCTTTGGATGAATCGGGTCTCGCACGCACGTTACACGTTATACACACGTTATTTATTACGTGCCAATAATACGGCTAGAATTTTTATCTGCGGCAACTAAAAATAAAGTAGTTATTTCCAGCATTTTATTAACGTATATTTATTAGAAATGAAAGGAAGGAACGGTATTGACAGCTATAATGAGTGGGGGGGGGGGGGCAAGAGCTGTTTCCGTTCCTCGGAAATGGGTGTTTCATGTTTACCGTTAAAAAGTGGGAATGAAGAAAATAATTCATCGTTACCTTGGAATTGGGCAATAGAAAACCATCGAGATTAAGGATGTTCATTCATTAATTGTGTCTGGAACTTTTAATATTTTAACATTTCAATACTTCCGGGAATCGGAAAATCGTCAATTTACCGACCTCCGTGATCGACTGATCAATTATCGAACCGATTTTACTGGGGGCCTCTTTTTGCAGTATGCTTCGTGGCTCGCGCAAGTCGCTTTCCACTCATATACGTTTGATGTATTGGTGACTGTTACATAGAACCGGAACAGTTGATACATATAATAATTAACACGAAAACCATACCATCATTCAAATCTAGCTGAGGATGTTTGCTAAATGATAAAATGTATCGTAATACGAACTCGTAGAACGAACAAATATGTGACGTCACACCTGGGCCTCATACCTTCCTCTGCTTCATGTTTACTTTGATGTATAGTTATGATAAACAAAACAAGGGTGAAGTCTTTTGATAAATCATCTAATTTAAACCTTCACTAATGTTAAGAATGATAGGAACGACCGCAAATCGTAAGTAGTTTCAAGGCACGAACAGATATGATGGAGGCTAATTCTCTTTGATGTGCCGCCCAAACTGTATTTTAACCTGACGCAGTCTTGTGTGGATCGGAGAATTGTTTTTTTTTTGTTACTTTGCTCTTAGGCACTTGACCGCAGGTGCAAAAGTCACGTCCGAGTAATGTGCCAACCTGTCATGAGGTGCACATGTAGGTTTATAGGTGAGGGTTTTAACAGCCCAAACGGCGACATACCAAGCGGTACTAGGTGACATACCCACCGGTCAGGCCGTACGAGGTGACATACCAACCGGTCAGGCCGTACGAGGTGACATACCAACCGGTCAGGCCGTACGAGGTGACATACCCACCAGTCAGACCGTACGAGGTGACATACCCACCAGTCAGACCGTACGAGGTGATATACCCACCGGTCAGGCCGTACGAGGTGATATACCCACCGGTCAGGCCGTACGAGGTGATATACCCACCGGTCAGGCCGTACGAGGTGATATACCCACCGGTCAGGCCGTACGAGGGGATATACCCACCGGTCAGGCCGTACTAGGTGACATACCACCCGGTCAGGCCGTACGAGGTGACATACCACCCGGTCAGGCCGTACGAGGTGATATACCCACCGGTCAGGCCGTACGAGGTGATATACCCACCGGTCAGGCCGTACGAGGTGATATACCCACCGGTCAGGCCGTACGAGGTGATATACCCACCGGTCAGACCGTACGAGGTGATATACCCACCGGTCAGGCCGTACGAGGTGATATACCCACCGGTCAGGCCGTACGAGGTGATATACCCACCGGTCAGGCCGTACGAGGTGATATACCCACCGGTCAGGCCGTACGAGGTGATATACCCACCGGTCAGGCCGTACGAGGTGATATACCCACCGGTCAGGCCGTACGAGGTGATATACCCACCGGTCAGGCCGTACGAGGTGATATACCCACCGGTCAGGCCGTACGAGGTGATATACCCACCGGTCAGGCCGTACGAGGTGATATACCCACCGGTCAGGCCGTACGAGGTGACATACCTACCGGTCAGGCCGTACGAGGTGATATACCCACCGGTCAGGCCGTACGAGGTGATATACCCACCGGTCAGGCCGTACGAGGTGATATACCCACCGGTCAGGCCGTACGAGGTGATTGTCACACGACAAGGTTGGGATCAATATTATGGCGGTCGGATGAACAACTGACAACAGTTGAGGTTTTCCAGTTTTGTTATTCACAAAAGTTAAATATATATACACAACACTGGAACCAGTCACGCGGATAACACCGGTATCGAGACACCCAGCCACGCTCGACGACACTGGCAGCGAGACACACAGTCACACCCGACGACACTGGCAGCGCGAGACACCCAGTCACGCCCGACGACTCCGGCAGCGAGACACACAGTCACGCCCGACGACTCCGGCAGCGAGACACCCAGTCACGCCCGACGACACTGGCAGCGAGACACCCAGTCACGCCCGACGACTCCGGCAGCGAGACACACAGTCACGCCCGACGACTCCGGCAGCGAGACACACAGTCACGCCCGACGACTCCGGCAGCGAGACACACAGTCACGCCCGACGACACTGGCAGCGAGACACCCAGTCACGCCCGACGACTCCGGCAGCGAGACACACAGTCACGCCCGACGACACTGGCAGCGAGACACCCAGTCACGCCCGACGACTCCGGCAGCGAGACACACAGTCACGCCCGACGACTCCGGCAGCGAGACACAGTCAGTACACAGCACACCAGCAGCAGTGGCAGAAGCAGTCCCGGATGTCTTCAGCCTGTCTCCCTCGGGGTCTCTCCTCTACACCTTCTTCCAGGCAATATATATACTGGGGTGCCGCACCCATAACAGACATGATTGGCCGATCGCCACCCATCCCACAAAAACACAAGGCCTATCACATGCAATCACTTGTCACACTAAAACCAAACACACTGAACTGCTAACTCAAAATCTACTCCCCTAACCCGGACCGCTTGCCTGAAACATACATGACTCCAAATGAGTGACAGATGATGCGGGAAGCCTGCCGATAGGCGCGAAACTACATTGACGAACGGTCTACCCCGTGACAATGACCCTCACCTCAAGAAATTGCTTAACATTTTCTACACATACATATATACAAAACGAAGTCGACCGTTTGTTTATGATTTAGGGGTCCTAACGAGTCCGGACTCCTTCACCTTGCAGTATCTACTATACACTGAAAGAATGAACCAAATCATGTCGCACCGGGCTGAAACTAGCAAACAATATATATACAAACATGGCGTTGATGTCACGGGACTGGACCAGGCGAACATTCCTATCTGTGGACTAGAAAAACCCTGACTATGTCGCTTCTTGAATGCAGCGACTCATATAGTCAGCCATGACATTTTCTTTACCCGGGATGGCCCGAATACGGAACCTGTAGTTTTGAAGTTGTAGAGACCACCTCATCACTCTGCTGTTGATCACCTTGGAGGGGACGTCGATCACTGGCATTGCTTCGAGTGGTACTCTAGACACTTTTCCTTTTGGGATAGTCCGCTGACATATATCACAAGAACGGCAGAAGCGCGTCACATCGTCATGCATCCCTGGCCAATAGAAGTTCTTTAGGATTCGATCCAGGGTCTTCTTGGCACCCATATGTCCACCCATCAGAGAATCATGGGCCAATTCCATAATTCGTGTTCGTCTCGGCTTTGGAGCAACCAGTTGTTTGACTACAGGTTTGGAAGGGATGTTTAGGTCTTTCTGATATCTGTACATAATCCCATGCTTTTCGTCGAACCATGATTCATGCGCTTTGGTGAATCTTGATGCATCTCTTCCCTTCTTCCTTTCAAACAGTTTGGAGAGAGTCGTATCCTGCATCTGTTCATCCACCAGTACAGTTTGTTTTATAGTTTCCGCTCTTTTCCCAATGTTGAGTTTGGTCTCAGTAGTTGTCCTCTTCTTTTGTGCCCTAGTCACTACTGCATGGACTGCTTCATCAGCTGGGCGCCATCTTATATCTGGATCCTGTGGATGTCTTGCATCGGGAATATTGCCCAAGATGACGTCATACAGTGGAGTTGGCATAACCATGGCTTCTGCAGACCCAACGAAGTAAGGAGAGTCTAGGCAAACAATGGCTGTAGGTACTTTCCTCGTCGTACCATCGACCAGAAGACACCTTGTATCTTCCCGTGTACTGTCGTGGCTGCACGAAGGAACTCTTCACAACAACGCTGCTACATCCAGTATCTCTCATGGTAGATGCTCGAAACTGATTTAAGCGCCCTTCGACGGTAGGTAGGTTTCCGCAAGTACATACCGGAACAGGGCAATCACACAGCATATGGCATAAAGGGTAAGTGTTCCACTCCTTGTCTCGTATTTCATGGAGGGTTGATTTTTCATCAGTCTCTCCCAACTCGCTCACGAGACACACTGGCAGTTTATCAACACAGTTACAAGATGGCTGCTGGGTTTCTGATATAGATGTATGAACCTTGCACGAGATGTGCGATGGCCCATCGTTCATAGGCTGTCTGTGTTGGCACTTATCACATCCCTGGCAGGCGATATGGATCGATGAGTCTTGTATTGCTGCGGCATCTTCAACATCGCGTCTTACTCCTGGTGGGGAGGGACGAGAGTTAGTCTCGCGGCAATCACGAGCGATGTGACCTGGTCGTCGACACAAAAAACAGGTGCGGTTTTCTGCGGAAGAGCGTTGCCGAACCTGCTGACTTAAGTTTCGACCAGAGTACCTCCTGGGATCTCGACTTCCCTGGTAGGCGTCACGATGGCATGTGCCACGGCAATGTTCCTTTGATTTGACACAGTCTCTGATACGATTTGGTTGATGACATAGTGTCGGGCTAAGTTCACTTTCAGCCAGTTTGCGTGAATCCGATGTAGAGGTCCTCCCACTTATTCCACAGTTGTGGGCCTTCCTGTAATTCTCCGCTGCGGCGACGAGTTCTTCGCGGCTTCGGATCTTTCGTTCACGCAAAAAGATCGCCAAATCAGGAACACAGGCGTTCATGAAACGTTCGCGGATGAGTAGTTCACGCAGATCTTCGTACGTATACTTTGCTGCTGCCATATCCATCCAACGATCTAAGTAACTATCCAATCGTGCCAGAAACTGACTGGACGATTCTCCCTCTTCGGCGCGGGACTCCTGAAACATTTGGCGAAACCCGTCCTCAGTTAGATTAAAGCGATCTAAGAGGGCCTCCTTTACCTTCGTGTAGAATGTCGCTTCTTCTTCTGGCATCCGGTAGTACACTTCGAGCGCACGGCCAGTCAGGAGTACACTTAGATTGATGGCCCAAGTAGTCCTCGGCCACCCCTGACTTGCCGCATACCTCTCAAAACGCACTAGATACGCATCAAGTTCATCGCGGTCGCCTTGAAACGCAGGTAATCTTGGGGCTCTGGATGACCCACTTACCACAGTGGCAGACGAGGTAGTCTCGATGCCGCTGGATTCGGTCCGGGCTGCCGCCTCCAGCTCCTTTGCCCGCAGAGCATCTACTCGCTGGGCTGCTTCAGCTTCCAGGACCATCTTGCGTTCATCGCGGGCGGCTGCTCGTTCCTCTCGCTCGATGTCGTCGACCCTCTTCTTCTCATCGAGTTCCATCCTTCTCATCTCCAGGTCATCCAGCCTCCTCTTCTCATCGAGTTCCATCCTTCTCAACTTCTCTTCTCTGGCTACTTCTTCCTTAACGAATGTCTGCAGTTCACTACCTTCATAACCAAGTTTCTCGCCTACGGCGATCACTGAACTCAAGTCCGCCATGTTGGTTATGAAGATTATCACAGGGCGCTGATTAAGCTACACAAAGTTCACTCTTTGCTGCATCCAACCGCTCATAAATATATCCCGGACGAGCCCCCATTTCCTTGTCACACGACAAGGTTGGGATCAATATTATGGCGGTCGGATGAACAACTGACAACAGTTGAGGTTTTCCAGTTTTGTTATTCACAAAAGTTAAATATATATACACAACACTGGAACCAGTCACGCGGATAACACCGGTATCGAGACACCCAGCCACGCTCGACGACACTGGCAGCGAGACACACAGTCACACCCGACGACACTGGCAGCGCGAGACACCCAGTCACGCCCGACGACTCCGGCAGCGAGACACACAGTCACGCCCGACGACTCCGGCAGCGAGACACACAGTCACGCCCGACGACTCCGGCAGCGAGACACACAGTCACGCCCGACGACACTGGCAGCGAGACACCCAGTCACGCCCGACGACTCCGGCAGCGAGACACACAGTCACGCCCGACGACACTGGCAGCGAGACACCCAGTCACGCCCGACGACTCCGGCAGCGAGACACACAGTCACGCCCGACGACTCCGGCAGCGAGACACACAGTCAGTACACAGCACACCAGCAGCAGTGGCAGAAGCAGTCCCGGATGTCTTCAGCCTGTCTCCCTCGGGGTCTCTCCTCTACACCTTCTTCCAGGCAATATATATACTGGGGTGCCGCACCCATAACAGACATGATTGGCCGATCGCCACCCATCCCACAAAAACACAAGGCCTATCACATGCAATCACTTGTCACACTAAAACCAAACACACTGAACTGCTAACTCAAAATCTACTCCCCTAACCCGGACCGCTTGCCTGAAACATACATGACTCCAAATGAGTGACAGATGATGCGGGAAGCCTGCCGATAGGCGCGAAACTACATTGACGAACGGTCTACCCCGTGACAATGATATACCCACCGGTCAGGCCGTACGAGGTGACATACCTACCGGTCAGGCCGTACGAGGTGATATACCCACCGGTCAGGCCGTACGAGGTGATATACCCACCGGTCAGGCCGTACGAGGTGATATACCCACCGGTCAGACCGTACGAGGTGATATACCCACCGGTCAGGCCGTACGAGGTGATATACCCACCGGTCAGGCCGTACAAGGTGATATACCCACCAGTCAGGCCGTACGAGGTGACATACAGACCAGGCAGGCCGCACCAGGTGACATACCCACCAGTCAGGCCGTACGAGGTGACATACAGACCAGGCAGACCGTACGAGGTGACATAACCACCAGTCAGACCCTACGAGGTGACATACCCACCAGTCAGGCCGTAAGAGGTGACATACCCACCGGTCAGGCCGTACGAGGTGGCATAACCACCGGTCAGGCCGTACGAGGTGACGTACCCACCGGTCAGGCCGTACGAGGTGACATACCCACCGGTCAGGCCGTACGAGATGACATACCCACCGGTCAGGCCGTACGAGGTGACATACCCACCGGTCAGGCCGTACGAGGTGACATACCCACCGGTCAGGCCGTACGAGGTGACATACCCACCGGTCAGGCCGTACGATGTGACATACCCACCGGTCATGGCCGTACGATGTGACGTACCCACCGATCAGGCCGTACGAGGTGACATACCCACCGGTCAGGCCGTACGAGGTGACATACCCACCGGTCAGGCCGTACGAGGTGTCATACCCACCGGTCAGGCCGTACGATGTGACATACCCACCGGTCATGGCCGTACGATGTGACGTACCCACCGATCAGGCCGTACGAGGTGACATACCCACCGGTCAGGCCGTACGAGGTGACATACCCACCGGTCAGGCCGTACGATGTGACATACCCACCGGTCAGGCCGTACGATGTGACATACCCACCGGTCATGGCCGTACGATGTGACGTACCCACCGATCAGGCCGTACGAGGTGACATACCCACCGGTCAGGCCGTACGAGGTGACATACCCACCGGTCAGGCCGTACGAGGTGTCATACCCACCGGTCAGGCCGTACGAGGTGACATACCAACCGGTCAGGCCGTACGAGGTGACATACCCACCGGTCAGGCCGTACGAGGTGACATACCCACCGGTCAGGCCGTACGAGGTGACATACCCACCGGTCAGGCCGTACGAGGTGTCATACCCACCAGTCAGGCCGTACGAGGTGACATACCCACCGGTCAGGCCGTACGAGGTGACATACCCTAGGCCGTACGATGTGACATACCCACCGGTCAGGCCGTACGAGGTGACATACCCACCGGTCAGGCCGTACGAGGTGACATACCCACCGGTCAGGCCGTACGAGGTGTCATATCCACCGGTCAGGCCGTACGAGGTGACATACCAACCGGTCAGGCCGTACGAGGTGACATACCCACCGGTCAGGCCGTACGAGGTGACATACCCACCGGTCAGGCCGTACGAGGTGACATACCCACCGGTCAGGCCGTACGAGGTGTCATACCCACCGGTCAGGCCGTACGAGGTGTCATACCCACCGGTCAGGCCGTACGAGGTGACATACCCACCGGTCAGGCCGTACGAGGTGACATACCCACCGGTCAGGCCGTACGAGGTGACATACCCACCGGTCAGGCCGTACGAGGTGACATACCCACCGGTCAGGCCGTACGAGGTGACATACCAACCGGTCAGGCCGTACGAGGTGACATACCCACCGGTCAGGCCGTACGAGGTGACATACCCACCGGTCAGGCCGTACGAGGTGACATACCCACCGGTCAGGCCGTACGAGGTGACATACCCACCTGTCAGGCCGTACGAGGTGTCATACCCACCGGTCAGGCCGTACGAGGTGACATACCCACCGGTCAGGCCGTACGAGGTGTCATACCCACCAGTCAGGCCGTACGAGGTGTCATACCCACCAGTCAGGCCGTACGAGGTGACATACCCACCGGTCAGGCCGTACGAGGTGACATACCCACCAGTCAGGCCGTACGATGTGACATACCCACCGGTCAGGCCGTACGAGGTGACATACCCACCGGTCAGGCCGCACAAGGTATGATACCCATCGGTTAGGCCGTACGAGGTGTGATACCCATCGGTCAGGCCGTACTAGGTGACATACCCACCGGTCAGGCCGTACGAGGTGACATACCCACCGGTCAGGCCGTACGAGGTGACATACCCACCGGTATGGCTGTTACAGCTTCGTGGGTGTGATTTGCGAGTTAATTATTTCGTTACCGGTATAATTAGACGTTATTGATGACAGATTTCACATCAGAACGAAAGAAACCATGTAGTAATTGAACACTGAACGTTTATTTTTCATTCGCTAGTCGGAGCAATATCTGGCAATGAGCCAGCTGTCCTCCGTCTCGAAAGACGACGCTTCCCTCCGCTGTCTGGCTATCTGAAAGTCAAGACACTACACTTGTTTAGACCATTACACATTATTTATTATCAACAGTCGCTGGTTATATGGCATGTGTGCTACATATTAAATGACAGAATTGCGACATTTCAGTGTCTTATAAGCACACATGTAGATTTCCGTGAGCCACATTGGGTGTTCATTGGCTCTGAATACAAAGGAAGAAAGCTACACCCTCAATAGGTAATAATAAAAGTATATTCGTAGAAGTAATGGAGGGGACCTTACCTCCTTCGCCCTGACGCAGCGTTGACCAGCAATGCGTCTTCTTTCTTCTATGAATACTTGATGGCGAGCATGCGCAGCAGATTCATCCGCCATCTTTGTGGCATGCCGAACCTTCACTGCGGCTTCAATTTCAGACTACAAAGATACAAAGATAAACCTACGATATAATCAAATAGAAACATACGAAATTGGCATTATTGGTATCTTTGGATGTACATGTATTAATTATGTTTTACCTGTTCTGTCTAAGACTGACCCAGATGAAAGTCGTGTCATATCAATTGCTTTACCATACAAGGTATAATTACGTTTGATGTTTATATGATAATAAGCACACAATATAAGTTCTTACTTGTCGGGATGCCCCGCTCATGGCGGCCGCCTTTGTCGCCACGTCAATGAGATGGTGGGCCCGTCTGGCGGTGGCCTTGACCTTGACAGCATAATGAAAATATACTGATATATACATATATACTCGAAAGATTCGGCGTGAACCGTCATTAACTAGAATATTAATTAATTCAGAAAACATCGTATCCTCAAAGTCGCCCTCAAAGAGAAGTAATAGTAGTAATGGTTATCTACTTGTTTCGCGCGGATGTAGCTGCCACCAGCTCGGCGCCTTCTTTCCTCCAGGAACTCGCGCCGTCGCACATGAGCAGCGTATTCTTTCGCGGTTTCGATTTCATGTTTCGCCTTCACTCTCGCATTCTTTTCAACCTACAAACAATTAATAAAGAGTTGCTCAACATGAAATTTGGTATATTTGTTTCTTCTGAGTGTATCAATGTCTTTGGCTTTAATTATTATAGGCCTAAAGCTCAGCCCTTTTAATTTCAATTATCCAATACATTAAGTAATGAAAATATTTGTTTCTATATAATCAGGGCCACGTGCAATATTGTATTTACATTGGATATTACAGTCGAACATGATAAATGTCATGTTCTTACTTGTAGGGAGGTCCCACTCAAGACGGAGGCCTTGGTTTGAAGGTCCCGAAGGTGTTTATTGCGTCTGGCGGCGACCATCATCTCGGCATCGAAGAGGCGGCGATGGCTCTCTAGCCGCCCAGCCTCAGCCAGAGAGAGGTTTGTGCGGACCTATAGGGAGGGTTTCTTTACTATTTTGATATATGATTTATTGCGTATCAACATGAGCAAATGAGTTGCCACTGTTTAGATGAGTTTGCATCGACATCAAACGTCCATGTTGGTTTCTATAATAACTGACACATAAATATTTGGAAATATCCCTTCGTTTGAATATAAATTCTACCACAATAAATAGTCTTCACTTTATTCTACCTTGAGCATGCGTCTCTTCCAGTTGTTCCTCAAAAACCCGGCCTCCAAGGGTGGCAGACGCGCCGACCGGTCCCCAGTCACACGTCTGTCACGGACCCCTGGGGACACCTGTCGCCGGTGACCCATCCTCCTGGGACGCTCCGTCTTGGAGGCCGAGAAGTCGATTTGCATGAATACGCATGCCACGTAACGTATCACTGAAACAGAACGGGACGCATGTTGAAATATCGGTACAAGTGTTACAATTGTATGTTCACTTTTATGGATCCATGTCGGATATCTGAGTTGGGGTGCCTGACTATAACTGTGCTTTATTTGATAAAGTAACATCAGCGTTTTGTCTTGGGATTTAACAATTTTATGTTTGAAAGAAAATAAATCTGTCTTACCTATGACCGCGATAGCTCCTACGCCGCACGGTTCGGCCTCGGGTTCTTTCGATGGCTTTGCCCGTAACTTCTTAAACCACTTCTTCTTGGAAGAATCTTCAGCCACGTACTCAACTTTAGCTTGCGTACACCCCATAATACCGTGAAGCAAGTTTCAAGTGTGAAGTAAAGAATATTTGTAATATAAATTACCAATAATCTTGTTCCTGTTCTGTCCTGTAGAGAGCAGAAGAAGGAATGAAACAGATCACTTGGTTTTATTTGTACATTTAACGTTGCCAAGGTAACGTTTGTAATGCTTATGACGTCATATTCAACAACAATATACGCTTACGCCATAGTGATGTGAGGAACGAGCTCCCTCTGCTGGCAGAGTGCACTGATTATGCGCGTCTTGGATAATGCGAACCTCAGACCAGCCTCAATCGAAGTCCCTGACCTGGTTATTATTGAACAAATGGCGCCGGATGACGGTTTATTGGAAAATAGAGGCAATAGGGCAAAGGAGGGCAAGCTATCTGCAGGCCTGGGGCAGGTTGAGGGAGATGGGAGGGGCGGGGTGGTCAGCTCAAAAGGGCGCTGCATTCATTGTCTATATGTTGTGCTAGGGTAGCAAGGGGCAGAGATATATTTCCAATGATTCCAGTGGCGCTGTGGATGGATCGGATCTCGCACGCACACATAGTAGCATGTAATATGGTGTGATATTGGTGCATGCGAATAGCATAGACTACACTCAACAATAAGTGAACGCGCGACCTACTAGGCCACGGAGTGACCCCACACCGGCCGCGTGGGTTGGGCTGGCAGACAACACTCAACAATAAGTGAACGCGCGACCTACTAGGCCACGGAGTGACCCCACACCGGCCGCGTGGGTTGGGCTGGCAGACTACACTCAACAATAAGTGAACGCGCGACCTACTAGGCCACGGAGTGACCCCACACCGGCCGCGTGGGTTTGGCTGGCAGACTACACTCAACAATAAGTGAACGCGCGACCTACTAGGCCACGGAGTGACCCCACACCGGCCGCGTGGGTTGGGCTGGCAGACTACACTCAACAAGAAGTTAACGCGCGACCTACTAGGCCACGAAGTGACCCCACACCGGCCGCGTGGGTTGGGCTGGCAGACTACACTCAACAAGAAGTGAACGCGCGACCTACTAGGCCACGGAGTGACCCCACACCGGCCGCGTGGGTTGGGCTGGCAGACTACACTCAACAATAAGTGAACGCGCGACCTACTAGGCCATGGAGTGACCCCACACCGGCCGCGTGGGTTGGGCTGGCAGACAACACTCAACAAGAAGTGCACGCGCGACCTACTAGGCCACGGAGTGACCCCACACCGGCCGCGTGGGTTGGGCTGGCAGACTACACTCAACAATAAGTGAACGCGCGACCTACTAGGCCATGGAGTGACCCCACACCGGCCGCGTGGGTTGGGCTGGCAGACAACACTCAACAAGAAGTGAACGCGCGACCTACTAGGCCACGGAGTGACCCCACACCGGCCGCGTGGGTTGGGCTGGCAGACTACACTCAAAAGAAGTTAACGCGCGACCTACTAGGCCATGGAGTGACCCCACACCGGCCGCGTGGGTTGGGCTGGCAGACAACACTCAACAATAAGTGAACGCGCGACCTACTAGGCCACGGAGTGACCCCACACCGGCCGCGTGGGTTGGGCTGGCAGACTACACTCAAAAGAAGTTAACGCGCGACCTACTAGGCCATGGAGTGACCCCACACCGGCCGCGTGGGTTGGGCTGGCAGACAACACTCAACAAGAAGTGAACGCGCGACCTACTAGGCCACGGAGTGACCCCACACCGGCCGCGTGGGTTGGGCTGGCAGACAACACTCAACAATAAGTGAACGCGCGACCTACTAGGCCACGGAGTGACCCCACACCGGCCGCGTGGGTTGGGCTGGCAGACTACACTCAAAAGAAGTTAACGCGCGACCTACTAGGCCACGGAGTGACCCCACACCGGCCGCGTGGGTTGGGCTGGCAGACTACACTCAAAAGAAGTTAACGCGCGACCTACTAGGCCATGGAGTGACCCCACACCGGCCGCGTGGGTTGGGCTGGCAGACAACACTCAACAAGAAGTGAACGCGCGACCTACTAGGCCACGGAGTGACCCCACACCGGCCGCGTGGGTTGGGCTGGCAGACTACACTCAAAAGAAGTTAACGCGCGACCTACTAGGCCACGGAGTGACCCCACACCGGCCGCGTGGGTTGGGCTGGCAGACAACACTCAACAATAAGTGAACGCGCGACCTACTAGGCCACGGAGTGACCCCACACCGGCCGCGTGGGTTGGGCTGGCAGACAACACTCAACAATAAGTGAACGCGCGACCTACTAGGCCACGGAGTGACCCCACACCGGCCGCGTGGGTTGGGCTGGCAGACTACACTCAACAATAAGTGAACGCGCGACCTACTAGGTCACGGAGTGACCCCACACCGGCCGCGTGGGTTTGGCTGGCAGACTACACTCAACAATAAGTGAACGCGCGATCTACTAGGCCACGGAGTGACCCCACACCGGCCGCGTGGGTTGGGCTGGCAGACAACACTCAACAATAAGTGAACGCGCGACCTACTAGGCCACGGAGTGACCCCACACCGGCCGCGTGGGTTGGGCTGGCAGACTACACTCAAAAGAAGTTAACGCGCGACCTACTAGGCCACGGAGTGACCCCACACCGGCCGCGTGGGTTGGGCTGGCAGACAACACTCAACAATAAGTGAACGCGCGACCTACTAGGCCACGGAGTGACCCCACACCGGCCGCGTGGGTTGGGCTGGCAGACAACACTCAACAATAAGTGAACGCGCGACCTACTAGGCCACGGAGTGACCCCACACCGGCCGCGTGGGTTGGGCTGGCAGACTACACTCAACAATAAGTGAACGCGCGACCTACTAGGTCACGGAGTGACCCCACACCGGCCGCGTGGGTTTGGCTGGCAGACTACACTCAACAATAAGTGAACGCGCGATCTACTAGGCCACGGAGTGACCCCACACCGGCCGCGTGGGTTGGGCTGGCAGACAACACTCAACAATAAGTGAACGCGCGACCTACTAGGCCACGGAGTGACCCCACACCGGCCGCGTGGGTTGGGCTGGCAGACTACACTCAACAAGAAGTGAACGCGCGACCTACTAGGCCACGGAGTGACCCCACACCGGCCGCGTGGGTTGGGCTGGCAGACAACACTCAACAAGAAGTGAACGCGCGACCTACTAGGCCACGGAGTGACCCCACACCGGCCGCGTGGGTTGGGCTGGCAGACAACACTCAACAAGAAGTGAACGCGCGACCTACTAGGCCACGGAGTGACCCCACACCGGCCGCGCGGGTTGGGCTGGCAGACAACACTCAACAAGAAGTAAACGCGCGACCTACTAGGCCACGAAGTGACCCCACACCGGCCGGGTGGGGTATAGCTGGCAGACTACACTCAACAATAAGTGAACGCGCGATCTACTAGGCCACGGAGTGACCCCACACCGGCCGCGTGGGTTTGGCTGGCAGACAACACTCAACAAGAAGTGAACGCGCGACCTACTAGGCCACGAAGTGACCCCACACCGGCCGCGTGGGTTTAGCTGGCAGACTACACTCAACAATAAGTGAACGCGCGATCTACTAGGCCATGGAGTGACCCCACACCGGCCGCGTGGGTTTAGCTGGCAGACAACACTCAACAAGAAGTGAACGCGCGACCTACTAGGCCATGGAGTGACCCCACACCGGCCGCGTGGGTTTGGCTGGCAGACTACACTCAACAATAAGTGAACGCGCGACCTACTAGGCCACGGAGTGACCCCACACCGGCCGCGTGGGTTTAGCTGGCAGACTACACTCAACAATAAGTGAACGCGCGATCTACTAGGCCACGGAGTGACCCCACACCGCCCGCGTGGGTTTGGCTGGCAGACAACACTCAACAAGAAGTGAACGCGCGACCTACTAGGCCACGGAGTGACCCCACACCGGCCGCGTGGGTTTGGCTGGCAGACAACACTCAACAAGAAGTGAACGCGCGACCTACTAGGCCACGGAGTGACCCCACACCGGCCGCGTGGGTTTAGCTGGCAGACAACACTCAACAAGAAGTGAACGCGCGACCTACTAGGCCACGGAGTGACCCCACACCGGCCGCGTGGGTTGGGCTGGCAGACCACACTCAACAATAAGTGAACGCGCGATCTACTAGGCCACGGAGTGACCCCACACCGGCCGCGTGGGTTGGGCTGGCAGACAACACTCAACAATAAGTGAACGCGCAACCTACTAGGCCACGGAGTGACCCCACACCGGCCGCGTGGGTTGGGCTGGCAGACAACACTCAACAATAAGTGAACGCGCGACCTACTAGGCCACGGAGTGACCCCACACCGGCCGCGTGGGTTGGGCTGGCAGACAACACTCAACAATAAATGAACGCGCGACCTACTAGGCCACGGAGTGACCCCACACCGGCCGGGTGGGTTGGGCTGGCAGACTACACTCAACAATAAGTGAACGCGCGACCTACTAGGCCACGGAGTGACCCCACACCGGCCGCGTGGGTTTGGCTGGCAGACCACACTCAACAATAAGTGAACGCGCGATCTACTTGGCCACGGAGTGACCCCACACCGGCCGGGTGGGTTGGGCTGGCAGACAACACTCAACAATAAATGAACGCGCGACCTACTAGGCCACGGAGTGACCCCACACCGGCCGCGTGGGTTGGGCTGGCAGACAACACTCAACAATAAGTGAACGCGCGACCTACTAGGCCACGGAGTGACCCCACACCGGCCGCGTGGGTTGGGCTGGCAGACAACACTCAACAATAAGTGAACGCGCGACCTACTAGGCCACGGAGTGACCCCACACCGGCCGCGTGGGTTTAGCTGGCAGACTACACTCAACAATAAGTGAACGCGCGACCTACTAGGCCACGGAGTGACCCCACACCGGCCGCGTGGGTTGGGCTGGCAGACAACACTCAACAATAAATGAACGCGCGACCTACTAGGCCACGGAGTGACCCCACACCGGCCGCGTGGGTTGGGCTGGCAGACAACACTCAACAAGAAGTGAACGCGCGACCTACTAGGCCACGGAGTGACGACACACCGGCCGCGTGGGTTGGGCTGGCAGACAACACTCAACAAGAAGTGAACGCGCGACCTACTAGGCCACGGAGTGACCCCACACCGGCCGCGTGGGTTGGGCTGGCAGACAACACTCAACAAGAAGTGAACGCGCGACCTACTAGGCCACGGAGTGACCCCACACCGGCCGCGTGGGTTGGGCTGGCAGACTGCACTCAACAAGAAGTGAACGCGCGACCTACTAGGCCACGGAGTGACCCCACACCGGCCGCGTGGGTTGGGCTGGCAGACAACACTCAACAATAAATGAACGCGCGACCTACTAGGCCACGGAGTGACCCCACACCGGCCGCGTGGGTTGGGCTGGCAGACAACACTCAACAATAAGTGAACGCGCGACCTACTAGGCCACGGAGTGACCCCACACCGGCCGCGTGGGTTGGGCTGGCAGACAACACTCAACAATAAGTGAACGCGCGACCTACTAGGCCACGGAGTGACCCCACACCGGCCGCGTGGGTTTAGCTGGCAGACTACACTCAACAATAAGTGAACGCGCGACCTACTAGGCCACGGAGTGACCCCACACCGGCCGCGTGGGTTGGGCTGGCAGACAACACTCAACAATAAATGAACGCGCGACCTACTAGGCCACGGAGTGACCCCACACCGGCCGCGTGGGTTGGGCTGGCAGACAACACTCAACAAGAAGTGAACGCGCGACCTACTAGGCCACGGAGTGACCCCACACCGGCCGCGTGGGTTGGGCTGGCAGACAACACTCAACAAGAAGTGAACGCGCGACCTACTAGGCCACGGAGTGACCCCACACCGGCCGCGTGGGTTGGGCTGGCAGACAACACTCAACAAGAAGTGAACGCGCGACCTACTAGGCCACGGAGTGACCCCACACCGGCCGCGTGGGTTGGGCTGGCAGACTGCACTCAACAAGAAGTGAACGCGCGACCTACTAGGCCACGGAGTGACCCCACACCGGCCGCGTGGGTTGGGCTGGCAGACAACACTCAACAATAAATGAACGCGCGACCTACTAGGCCACGGAGTGACCCCACACCGGCCGCGTGGGTTGGGCTGGCAGACAACACTCAACAAGAAGTGAACGCGCGACCTACTAGGCCACGGAGTGACCCCACACCGGCCGCGTGGGTTGGGCTGGCAGACTGCACTCAACAATAAGTGAACGCGCGACCTACTAGGCCACGGAGTGACCCCACACCGGCCGCGTGGGTTGGGCTGGCAGACAACACTCAACAATAAATGAACGCGCGACCTACTAGGCCACGGAGTGACCCCACACCGGCCGGGTGGGTTGGGCTGGCAGACTACACTCAACAATAAGTGAACGCGCGACCTACTAGGCCACGGAGTGACCCCACACCGGCCGCGTGGGTTTGGCTGGCAGACCACACTCAACAATAAGTGAACGCGCGATCTACTTGGCCACGGAGTGACCCCACACCGGCCGGGTGGGTTGGGCTGGCAGACAACACTCAACAATAAATGAACGGACGACCTACTAGGCCACGGAGTGACCCCACACCGGCCGCGTGGGTTTGGCTGGCAGACAACAGTCAACAAGAAGTGAACGCGCGACCTACTAGGCCACGGAGTGACCCCACACCGGCCGCGTGGGTTGGGCTGGCAGACAACACTCAACAAGAAGTGAACGCGCGACCTACTAGGCCACGGAGTGACCCCACACCGGCCGCGTGGGTTGGGCTGGCAGACTACACTCAACAAGAAGTGAACGCGCGACCTACTAGGCCACGGAGTGACCCCACACCGGCCGCGTGGGTTGGGCTGGCAGACAACACTCAACAAGAAGTGAACGCGCGACCTACTAGGCCACGGAGTGACCCCACACCGGCCGCGTGGGTTGGGCTGGCAGACAACACTCAACAAGAAGTGAACGCGCGACCTACTAGGCCACGGAGTGACCCCACACCGGCCGCGTGGGTTTAGCTGGCAGACTACACTCAACAATAAGTGAACGCGCGATCTACTAGGCCACGAAGTGACCCCACACCGCCCGCGTGGGTTTGGCTGGCAGACAACAGTCAACAAGAAGTGAACGCGCGACCTACTAGGCCACGGAGTGACCCCACACCGGCCGCGTGGGTTGGGCTGGCAGACAACACTCAACAATAAGTGAACGCGCGACCTACTAGGCCACGGAGTGACCCCACACCGGCCGCGTGGGTTGGGCTGGCAGACTACACTCAACAAGAAGTGAACGCGCGACCTCCTAGGCCACGGAGTGACCCCACACCGGCCGCGTGGGTTGGGCTGGCAGACAACACTCAACAAGAAGTGAACGCGCGACCTACTAGGCCACGGAGTGACCCCACACCGGCCGCGTGGGTTGGGCTGGCAGACTACACTCAACAAGAAGTGAACGCGCGATCTACTAGGCCACGGAGTGACCCCACACCGGCCGCGTGGATTGGGCTGGCAGACAACACTCAAAAAATAAGTGAACGCGCGACCTACTAGGCCACGGAGTGACCCCACACCGGCCGCGTGGGTTGGGCTGGCAGACAACACTCAACAAGAAGTGAACGCGCGACCTACTAGGCCACGGAGTGACCCCACACCGGCCGCGTGGGTTGGGCTGGCAGACAACACTCAACAATAAGTGAACGCGCGACCTACTAGGCCACGGAGTGACCCCACACCGGCCGCGTGGGTTGGGCTGGCAGACAACACTCAACAATAAGTGAACGCGCGACCTACTAGGCCACGGAGTGACCCCACACCGGCCGCGTGGGTTGGGCTGGCAGACTACACTCAACAATAAGTGAACGCGCGACCTACTAGGCCACGGAGTGACCCCACACCGGCCGCGTGGGTTGGGCGGGCAGACTACACTCAACAATAAGTGAACGCGCGACCTACTAGGCCATGGAGTGACCCCACACCGGCCGCGTGGGTTGGGCTGGCAGACTACACTCAACAATAAGTGAACGCGCGACCTACTAGGCCACGGAGTGACCCCACACCGGCCGCGTGGGTTGGGCTGGCAGACTACACTCAACAAGAAGTGAACGCGCGACCTACTAGGCCACGGAGTGACCCCACACCGGCCGCGTGGGTTGGGCGGGCAGACTACACTCAACAAGAAGTGAACGCGCGACCTACTAGGCCACGGAGTGACCCCACACCGGCCGCGTGGGTTGGGCGGGCAGACTACACTCAACAATAAGTGAACGCGCGACCTACTAGGCCACGGAGTGACCCCACACCGGCCGCGTGGGTTGGGCTGGCAGACAACACTCAACAATAAGTGAACGTAATCAATATTGGTGACCGTTACATAGAACCGGAACAGTCGAGACATATAATAATTAACACGAAAACCATACCATCATTCAAATCTAGCTGAGGATGTTTGCTAAATGATAAAGTGTATCGTAATACGAACTCGTAGAACGAACAAATATGTGACGTCACACCTGGGCTTCATACCTTCCTCTGCTTCATGTTTACTTTGATGTATAGTTATGATAAACAAAACAAGGGTGAAGTCTTTTGATAAATCATCTAATTTAAACCTTCACTAATGTTAAGAATGATAGGAACGACCGCAAATCGTAGTTTCAAGTTTCAAGGCACGAACAGATATGATGGAGGCTAATTCTTTTTGATGTGCCGCCCAAACTGTATTTTAACCTGACGCAGTCTTGTGTGGATCGGAGAATTGTTTTTTTTTTGTTACTTTGCTCTTAGGCACTTGACCGCAGGTGCAAACGTCACGTCCGAGTAATGTGCCAACCTGTCATGAGGTGCACATGTAGGTTTATAGGTGAGGGTTTTAACAGCCCAAACGGCGACATACCAAGCGGTAATAGGTGACATACCCACCGGTCAGGCCGTACGAGGTGACATACCCACCGGTCAGGCCGTACGAGGTGACATACCCACCGGTCAGGCCGTACGAGGTGACATACCCACCAGTCAGGCCGTACGAGGTGACATACCCACCAGTCAGGCCGTACTAGGTGACATACCACCCGGTCAGGCTGTTACAGCTTCGTAGAATGTGATTTTCGAGTACATTTTTTCGCTATCGGTATTAGACGGTAATGATGACAGATTTCACATCAGAACGAAAGAAACCATGTAGTAATTGAACACTGAACGTTTATTTTTCATTCGCTAGTCGGAGCAATATCTGGCAATGAGCCAGCTGTCCTCCGTCTCGAAAGACGACGCTTCCCTCCGCTGTCTGGCTATCTGAAAGTCAAGACACTACACTTGTTTAGACCATTACACATTATTTATTATCAACAGTCGCTGGTTATATGGTATTTGTGATACATATTAAATGACAGAATTGCGACATTTCAGTGTCTTATAAGCGCACATGAAGATTTCCGTGAGCCGCATTGGGTGTTCATTGGCTCTGACTACAAAGGAAGAAAGGTACACCCTCAATAGGTAATAATAAAAGTATATCCGTAGAAGTAATGGAGGGGACCTAACCTCCTTCGCCCTGACGCAGCGTTGACCAGCAATGCGTCTTCTTTCTTCTATGAATGCTTGATGGCGAGCATGCGCAGCAGATTCATCCGCCATCTTTGTGGCATGCCGAACCTTCACTGCGGCTTCAATTTCAGACTACAAAGATACAAAGATAAACCTACGATATAATCAAATAGAAACATACGAAATTGGCATTATTGGTATCTTTGGATGTACATGTATTAATTATGTTTTACCTGTTCTGTCTAAGACTGACCCAGATGAAAGTCGTGTCATATCAATTGCTTTACCATACAAGGTATAATTACGTTTGATGTTTATATGATAATAAGCACACAATATAAGTTCTTACTTGTCGGGATGCCCCGCTCATGGCGGCCGCCTTTGTCGCCACGTCAATGAGATGGTGGGCCCGTCTGGCGGTGGCCTTGACCTTGACAGCATAATGAAAATATACTGATATATACATATATACTCGAAAGATTCGGCGTGAACCGTCATTAACTAGAATATTAATTAATTCAGAAAACATCGTATCCTCAAAGTCGCCCTCAAAGAGAAGTAATAGTAGTAATAACGGTTATCTACTTGTTTCGAGCGGATGTAGCTGCCACCAGCTCGGCGCCTTCTTTCCTCTAGGAACTCGCGCCGTCGCACATGAGCAGCGTATTCTTTCGCGGTTTCGATTTCATGTTTCGCCTTCACTCTCGCATTCTTTTCAACCTACAAACAATTAATAAGGAGTTGCTCAACATGAAATTTGATATATTTGTTTCTTCTGAGTGTATCAATTTTGTTGGCTTTAATTATTATAGGCCTAAAGCTCAGCCCTTTCAATTTCAATTATCCAATACATTAAGTAATGAAAATATTTGTTTCTATATAATCAGGGCCACGTGCAATATTGTATTTACATTGGATATTACAGTCGAACATGATAAATGTCATGTTCTTACTTGTAGGGAGGTCCCACTCAAGACGGAGGCCTTGGATTGAAGGTCCCGAAGGTGTTTATTACGTTTGGCGGCGACCTTCATCTCGGCATCAAAGAGGCGGCGATGGCTCTCTAGCCGCCCAGCCTCAGCCAGAGAGAGGTTTGTGCGGACCTATAGGGAGGGTTCCTTTACTATTTTGATATATGATTTATTGCGTATCAACATGAGCAAATGAGTTGCCACTGTTTAGATAGGTTTTCATCGACATAAAACGTCCATGTTGGTTTCTATATTAACTGACATATATTTGGAAATATTCCTTCGTTTGAATAGAAATTCTACCACAATAAATAGTCTTTACTTTATTCTACCTTGAGCATGCGTCTCTTCCAGTTGTTCCTCAAAGACCCGGCCTCCAAGGGTGGCAGACGCGCCGACCGGTCCCCAGTCACACGTCTGTCACGGACCCCTGGAGACACCTGTCGCCGGTGACCCAGCCTCCTGGGACGCTCCGTCTTGGACGCCGAGAAGTCGATTTGCATGAATACGCATGCCACGTAATGTATCACTGAAACAGAACGGGACGCATGTTGAAATATCGGTACAAGTGTTACAATTGTATGTTCACTGTTATGGATCCATGTCGGATATCTGAGTTGGGGTGCCTGACTATAACTGCTTTATTTGATAGAGTAACATCAGCGTTTTGTCTTGGGATTAACAATTTTATGTTTGAAAGAAAATAAATCTGTCTTACCTATGACCGCGATAGCTCCTACGCCGCACGGTTCGTCCTTGTGTTCTTTCGATGGCTTTGCCCGTAATTTCTTAAACCACTTCTTCTTGGAAGAAGCTTCGGCCACGGACTCAACTTTGGCTTGCGTACACCCCATAATACCGTGAAGCAAATGTAAAGTGTGAAGTAAAGAATATTTGTAATATTAATTACCAATAATCTTATTCCTGTTCTGTCCTGTAGAGAGCAGAAGAAGGAATGAAACTGATAACTGGATTTTATTTGTACGTTTCACGTTGCCAAGGTAACGTTTGTAAGGTAATGCTTATATGACGTCATAATCAACAACAACATTCGTTCACCAGAGACGTAACTGTTACAAGTAACGTCATTGGTTGTTTTCGGCATTGCTATGTGCCACGTTGGGGTCATGTCCCATCGACCCCAAAAGTTTGTTTTTCTTCTGTTTTTTAGAATGTCCCAGTCTACAGTGGCAGTGCTCAGTGACAGTATTGTGAGGAACTCGGTCTTTCGCCAGGGGAAGGGTGGTTTTGTCGAAGCTGTCGAATTGGTTACGATGGGCGCAAACACATCGCAGAATCGAATTCCGATTTTTCGAAGATGTTGCTGCTTTTACGACAATTGACATATAAGTCTTAAGTCCTTAGATTTAGAACTGACTTCATCGCAAATCGACGATTCTACCCACACACACGCGGTCATCTGCACTAAGCCCCACCTCTCGTAGTCTATAATAGACTATATGTAAGCTTATATAAGCTTATAGCAAAGAGTATGCAACAAAGAACCGGCGCTGCGGCGGCAATACCGCCTCAACTGGTCTTCCAAGTCCCTCGGCAAGCTAACATGCCATTATCGCACCATACCATACGTCTCCATTTCCAAAATCACAAATAAGCTTAGTTTATCTTCTTAACTAAACTTACTTTAGATCATAATATTCGCAGTTACTACGGCAAAATGACACGTGCAGAACACCACACAATCCCACTGTTCACAGAGGGATCGCGATAGACGGAACGCGCATTGTTGATGATGAAATTTAAGGACTTATCATTTATCATCGGAATAGCTTAAGGAGGGGGGAGGCATTTTATAGTATTGAAATTAAATTCGCGAAATATTTATTTTATTCTCTCTATGAAAGAGAAATGACAAATCTCAATCGAACCAAGATACTCGTAAGATGAGATTTTTTAAGTCCGTGCCTTTTGTTTTGTTGACAGTCTATTAATTTTTCCAGATCTATTGCTCCCCCTGCGGATTTGAAATGAACAGTCCATTTCCCAACACGCGCGTGCGATTCCTTTTTTTTTAAAGTGGGTGTGTCTCGTTTCGTCCAGTCACAGCTCGCCTGCGTCGTTCGATTGTCAACAATGCGTGTTCCGTCTATCGCGATCCCTCTGTGAAAAGTGGGATTGTGCGGTGTTCTGCACAAATGCGTCATTTTGCCGTAGTAACTGCGAATATTATGATCTAAAGTAAGTTTAGTTAAGAAGATAAACTATTTGTGATGTTGGAAATGGAGACGTATGGTGGGATAATGGCATTTTAGCTTGCCGAGGGACTTGGAAGTTGAGGCGGTATTGGCAGCGCCGGTTTTTTTGTTGCATACTCTTATAAGTTTTTTATAGACTAGGTCGAGAGGTTAGGCTAGTGCAGATGACCGCGTGTGGACTAATATAATGAACGAAGAAGTTAAGCGGTCGTGATTCTACCCGACGATAGATTCTACCCAACCGCTAGCCTGAAAATCAGGTTGATTGTGATTTACAGGCTCCCAACCGCAAGAGGGAGACTGACTTTACTACCCCCACCATTTCTGGCTGTTTCCTATGTTTCAGCCTACTGTCTCTGGTGGCTGTTCCGAGTTTTCAACATTTTGTTCCGAAACACACGTAAAAGAGACAAAATGGCGCCATTCTTTATGTTCCAACTCCAAGCAGCGGAAGGCCTAAGCCTTAGGTAGGTCTATTTCATCAATTATAATGAGAAGTGTTTGCTTTTTATCCGGTTTGTCGTTTAAACAAGTAAAATATGTATCTAAGTATCCCACCAGTCAGTTACTGTAACAATTTGACAAGAGATCTCCACATGAGAAAGGTCACCAATAAACACGTAGGCTACATCACCCAAAGCGAGGTATTCGGACTGGCGTGTATACTCAGGCCACGCCTTTACCCCCGGTCCCCCTGCCCGGCCCCGGTCCTGTTTGGCAGCGAGAATGAAATAATCGAGTCATATCCAGCGAAGAAATAATGTTTATCATAACGCGCTCCCGGAATGAAGTCATAACAAGTGGAGAGATTCATTGTTCCTAAATTATGGTATCATTTTAGGACTAACGTGTGGCGAGAACCAGTCGCCTCATCAGTTGTTGTGCTCACGGCAAAGAAATCCTATGCAATATAATTTTAGCACTTTCTTATTTAGGAAATTGCACCTTTTGAGTGAATACCTATGTATTTTGAAGAGATACGACTACGGCCCCAGAATTGTGAATATCGTTTGCGACTTTCGCCTAAGAGCCAAGCGGACCTTTTCACTGGTCATGGGGGCGGGCAAAATGGACTATCCTCATTTATCTCAAGCAAACGTGCTTTTAGAAACGCTGACCAATCAGGACATGTACTAACAACTGATTGCAAAATCATTGGCTTCTGATTACCAATAAAGTCGCTTTAAATTGTTCATTTTACTTGACTTTAAAAAGTTATCACGGTTATAGGCTGTGCATTATCTGATTATGTACTCATTACACACATTGTGGTGATACGCTACCGACAACTACATTACCCGCTCACCCATCAAGCATCCCACCGAGACAGAAACAGAGTGACAAGATATTATCAAATCTTCTTTATTTCATACGTTTCTTCTACTTTCATACACTGATACGTTCCGGCATTCAATAATATGCAGTGAGCTCGCGCGTCAATAGATTGGTACAACAAAACGCACAGGTGACGCCTGCAGGTCTCTGCGGCACTCATTTCTTGACTGTGCATGAATGAACACGGCCACTCCTCGGTCTCGTAATACTTCAGCCGCGCCTCGGACTGCTTCAGTCGGCCTTTGTAGAATGCCACAGAATACCTGTCAGGCCTCCTTAGTGACGTCACGACTCAATGATCCACAGGATACCTGTCAGGCCTCCTTAGTGATGTCACGACTCAATGATCCACAGGGTACCTGTCAGGCCTCCTTAGTGACGTCACGACTCAATGATCCACAGGGTATCTGTCAGGCCTCCTTAGTGACGTCACGACTCAATGATCCACAGGGTACCTGTCAGGCCTCCTTAGTGACGTCACGACTCAATGATCCACAGGGTACCTGTCAGGCCTCCTTAGTGACGTCACGACTCAATGATCCACAGGGTACCTGTCAGGCCTCCTCAGTGACGTCACGACTCAAGGACCCACAGGGTACCTGTCAGGCCTCGTCAGTGACGTCACGACTCGAGGACCCACAGGGTAACTGTCAGGCCTCGTCAGTGACGTCACGACTCGAGGACCCACAGGGTAACTGTCAGGCCTCCTCAGTGACGTCACGACTCAAGGACCCACTGGGTACCCGTCAGGCATCGTCAGTGACGTCACGACTCGAGAACCCATAGGACGTTGATGCCAGACATGCCTAAGTTGACTCTCCTGCAAGTACAGATGGCGTCATTAATCCTCAACATGCGCTACCGGCTATCCACAGAGAATAAACTTTCTTAGTTAGAAGCCCCATACACAATCTGTTAATAATCTTTTATCTACTTTCTCGTTGGTCCTACCGTAATTTTTGGGTTAAGTCGCACCCGCCGACTGTGAAAAATAAATTAAGCCATATGTAAGTCGCACCGTCGGTATGAGATAAACCCGTGAGCTGAATCAAAATCGGCGGGTGCGACTTATAACACGGAAATGACGGTAATCGCTTTTTGTCAGCTACTGTTGGTCAATAATTACCCGAGCATTCCGCGTTCTTTCGTCTTCACGTGGTACAGAAACAGCAACATGGCGTGAAAGACATTGTTGCGACCCTGAAGAGAGAACGAAACCAACTAAAGGTCTGTACATCATCGATAATGCTCCCGTGGTGCCGATACATGAACTGAGGCCTGATACTAACGCAGACGAATTGGTTCATCAGTATAATGGGCATAAAAAACCCGCACACAGCTATGGGGACTATTCCCCCGTGTCGCCACTGAAACACTTCTGCGGTACCGCCCACGGCTTTCACACAGTACTACTCGTATCATGGTAGAGAGACCCAGGGATCACACACGACTCGGATCACCCTGGGCCTCTATCATGAGCCACACGCCACCTACCTTCTGCGGACTCTTGATGTGATCCTCGATCACCACTTTGTAGTGGGGAGGGTTGATCTTAGTTTGAAATAGCAATAAGTTGTCCTTCTTCGTCATATCTGCAAAGACATTGACAGAGAAGATAAATTAGTGACGACGATCTGGGTGGAGGCATTCACTCAAGTCGGCCCAAGGACGACCAACACCAGCCTGCTTACACGGCGAACACTAGAAACGAAACGTCAGTGTACGCCCATGAAGGCTAAACTTGACTAAGTAATCAACCGGGACAATGACATGAGGTTAGAGGTCACAGGCTAAATCAGCCGGGACAATGGCATGAGGTTAGAGGTCACAGGCTCCATCAGCCGGGACAATGACATGAGGTTAGAGGTCACAGGCTCCATAGGCTCCATCAACCGGGACAATGACATGAGGTTAGGGGTCACAGGCTCCATCAGCCGGGACAATGACATGAGGTTAGAGGTCACAGGCTCCATCAGCCGGGACAATGACATGAGATTAGAGGTCACAGGCCCCATCAGCCGGGACAATGACATGAGATTAGAGGTCACAGGCCCCATCAGCCGGGACAATGACATGAGGTTAGAGGTCACAGGCTAAATCAGCCGGGACAATGGCATGAGGTTAGAGGTCACAGGCTCCATCAGCCGGGACAATGACATGAGGTTAGAGGTCACAGGCTCCATAGGCTCCATCAACCGGGACAATGACATGAGGTTAGGGGTCACAGGCTAAATCAGCCGGGACAATGACATGAGGTTAGAGGTCACAGGCTCCATCAGCCGGGACAATGACATGAGATTAGAGGTCACAGGCTCCATCAGCCGGGACAATGACATGAGATTAGAGGTCACAGGCCCCATCAGCCGGGACAATGACATGAGATTAGAGGTCACAGGCCCCATCAGCCGGGACAATGACATGAGGTTAGAGGTCACAGGCTCCATCAGCCGGGACAATGACATGAGGTTAGAGGTCACAGGCTCCATCAGCCGGGACAATGACATGAGGTTAGAGGTCACAGGCTCCATCAGCCGGGACAATGACATGAGGTTAGAGGTCACAGGCTCCACCAGCCGGGACAATGACATGAGGTTAGAGGTCACAGGCTCCATTAGCCGGGGCAATGACATGAGGTTAGAGGTCACAGGCTCCATCAGCCGGGACAATGACATGAGGTTAGGGGTCACAGGCTCCATCAGCCGGGACAATGACATAAGGTTAGAGGTCACAGGCTCCATCAGCCGGGACAATGACATGAGGTTAGAGGTCACAGGCTCCATAGGCTCCATCAACCGGGACAATGACATGAGGTTAGGGGTCACAGGCTCCATCAGCCGGGACAATGACATGAGGTTAGAGGTCACAGGCTCCATCAGCCGGGACAATGACATGAGATTAGAGGTCACAGGCCCCATCAGCCGGGACAATGACATGAGATTAGAGGTCACAGGCCCCATCAGCCGGGACAATGACATGAGGTTAGAGGTCACAGGCTAAATCAGCCGGGACAATGGCATGAGGTTAGAGGTCACAGGCTCCATCAGCCGGGACAATGACATGAGGTTAGAGGTCACAGGCTCCATAGGCTCCATCAACCGGGACAATGACATGAGGTTAGGGGTCACAGGCTAAATCAGCCGGGACAATGACATGAGGTTAGAGGTCACAGGCTCCATCAGCCGGGACAATGACATGAGATTAGAGGTCACAGGCTCCATCAGCCGGGACAATGACATGAGATTAGAGGTCACAGGCCCCATCAGCCGGGACAATGACATGAGATTAGAGGTCACAGGCCCCATCAGCCGGGACAATGACATGAGGTTAGAGGTCACAGGCTCCATCAGCCGGGACAATGACATGAGGTTAGAGGTCACAGGCTCCATCAGCCGGGACAATGACATGAGGTTAGAGGTCACAGGCTCCATCAGCCGGGACAATGACATGAGGTTAGAGGTCACAGGCTCCATTAGCCGGGGCAATGACATGAGGTTAGAGGTCACAGGCTCCATCAGCCGGGACAATGACATGAGGTTAGGGGTCACAGGCTCCATCAGCCGGGACAATGACATAAGGTTAGAGGTCACAGGCTCCATCAGCCGGGACAATGACATGAGGTTAGAGGTCACAGGCTCCATCAACCGGGACAATGACATGAGGTTAGAGGTCACAGGCTCCATCAGCCGGGACAATGACATGAGGTTAGAGGTCACAGGCTAAATCAGCCGGGACAATGACATGAGGTTAGAGGTCACAGGCTCCACCAGCCGGGACAATGACATGAGGTTAGAGGTCACAGGCTCCATTAGCCGGGACAATGACATGAGGTTAGAGGTCACAGGCTAAATCAGCCGGGACAATGACACGAGGTTAGAGGTCACAGGCTCCATCAGCCGGGACAATGACATGAGGTTAGAGGTCACAGGCTCCATCAGCCGGGACACTGACATGAGGTTAGAGGTCACAGGCTCCATCAGCCGGGACAATGACATGAGGTTAGAGGTCAAAGGCTCCATCAGCCGGGACAATGACACGAGGTTAGAGGTCACAGGCTCCATCAGCCGGGACAATGACATGAGGTTAGAGGTCACAGGCTCCATCAGCCGGGACAATGACATGAGGTTAGAGGTCACAGGCTCCATCAGCCGGGACAATGACATGAGGTTAGAGGTCACAGGCTCCATCAGCCGGGACAATGACATGAGGTTAGAGGTCACAGGCTCCATCAGCTGGGACAATGACATGAAGTTAGAGGTCACAGGCCCCAGATGTCACAGGTGCCAGGGCGCGAACCCCCGACCCGTTGATGTGCATCTTAATATCAAATTAGAAGCGGCCTGGTGACAAGACCCTCCATGGCCACATCTATTGGCGAACACTATATATGGTATGGTTAATACTAGAAGGCTTCGGTGTAGTATTGGGCACTGACTGGGTTTGTCCGGAGTCTTGATGAAGTGTTGGCTGGTGAATGTCTTGCCGTCGGGGTACTTGGGGTGGGGAGGCAGCCTGGAGTCCATGTAGGTACAGAAGGCGTGCATGACGATCTGAAGGAAGGGGGACAGAACAAGGGTAACACATATTGACCGTCTCTGCCGGCAACCGCCATCACTATCGTTACAACGGTCTGACGAAAGGTCTTATTGTAGTCAGTGCATCGCTCATATGGTAAAATACATGTCATCTGTTCATCGTTTACACATTTACCGCAATTAAACAAGATGGCGTTATATTGTGGTACACAGACATGGTATATGAGTTATTTGCAACCCAAAAACCGCGCAAGATGTATTATAGGTTCGTGCATGACTCACCGCAGAGTCAGTGGGCAGGTGTTCCCCCCACGCCTTGCCCTTGTGCTCCCCGCCACCATTCCACTTGAAGGCACTCATACAACCACTGGAACCCAACTCTGTCAACATAAACCAATCTTATATACAATATATCAACCACGTCGTTAATACCAATACAACTAAAATGACAAAAAAATATGTAACTTACATGGGTGCATTGCCAAGGCCTCAAATCGAAATGAATTGGTGTTTTAGGACGCTAAACAAAGGCTAACTGGGACAAGGAAACTTCTGGAACAATGAAGGATTTGAACCAAGGACTTAATAAACTGCGGTCCAGTGCGCTAACCTTTAGTGAGGTTACCTTTAATCCTCTTGACGAGATACTCCTGATTGGTAGATATCTCCAGGAACAACTACATGAGGGAGGGCCCATAAGGCTGGAAGTTTACCTTTAATCCTCTGGACGAGATACTCCTGATTGGTGGAGATCTCCAGGAACAACTACATGAGGGAGGGTCCACACTGCTTGTAGCTCACCTTTAATCCTCTTGACGAGATACTCCTGATAGGTGGAGATCTCCAGGAACAGCTACATGAGGGAGGGTCCACAATGCTTGTAGCTTACCTTTAATCCTCTTGACGAGATACTCCTGATTGGTGGGGATCTCCAGGAACAACTACTTGAGGGAGGGTCCACAATGCTTGTAGCTTACCTTTAATCCTCTTGACGAGATACTCCTGATAGGTGGAGATCTCCAGGAACAACTACATGAGGGAGGGTCCACACTGCTTGTAGCTCACCTTTAATCCTCTTGACGAGATACTCCTGATTGGTGGGGATCTCCAGGAACAACTACTTGAGGGAGGGCCCACAATGCTTGTAGCTTACCTTTAATCCTCTTGACGAGATACTCCTGATTGGTGGAGATCTCCAGGAACAACTACATGAGGGAGGGCCCACAAGGCTGGAAGTTTACCTTTAATCCTCTTGACGAGATACTCCTGATTGGTGGAGATCTCCAGGAACAACTACACGAGGGAGGGCCCACAATGCTTGTAGCTTACCTTTAATCCTCTTGACGAGATACTCCTGATGGGTGGAGATCTCCAGGAACAACTACACGAGGGAGGGCCCACAATGCTTGTAGCTTACCTTTAATCCTCTTGACGAGATACTCCTGATGGGTGGAGATCTCCAGGAACAACTACATGAGGGAGGGCCCACAATGCTTGTAGCTTACCTTTAATCCTCTTGACGAGATACTCCTGATGGGTGGAGATCTCCAGGAACAACTACATGAGGGAGGGCCCACAATGCTTGTAGCTTACCTTTAATCCTCTTGACGAGATACTCCTGATTGGTGGAGGTCTCCAGGAACAACTACACGAGGGAGGGCCCACAATGCTTGTAGCTTACCTTTAATCCTCTTGACGAGATACTCCTGATGGGTGGAGATCTCCAGGAACAACTACACGAGGGAGGGCCCACAATGCTTGTAGCTTACCTTTAATCCTCTTGACGAGATACTCCTGATGGGTGGAGATCTCCAGGAACCACTACATGAGGGAGGGCCCACAATGCTTGTAGCTTACCTTTAATCCTCTTGACGAGATACTCCTGATGGGTGGAGATCTCCAGGAACAACTACATGAGGGAGGGCCCACAATGCTTGTAGCTTACCTTTTTTCCTCTTGGCGAGATACTCCTGATGGGTGGAGATCTCCAGGAACAACTACATGAGGGATGGCCCACAATGCTTGTAGCTTACCTTTAATCCTCTTGACGAGATACTCCTGATGGGTGGAGATCTCCAGGAACAACTACATGAGGGAGGGCCCACAAGGCTGGAAGCTTACCTTTAATCCTCTTGACGAGATACTCCTGATGGGCGGAGATCTCCAGGAACAACTACATGAGGGAGGGCCCACAATGCTTGTAGCTTACCTTTTTTCCTCTTGGCGAGATACTCCTGATGGGTGGAGATCTCCAGGAACAACTACATGAGGGATGGCCCACAATGCTTGTAGCTTACCTTTAATCCTCTTGACGAGATACTCCTGATGGGTGGAGATCTCCAGGAACAACTACATGAGGGAGGGCCCACAAGGCTGGAAGCTTACCTTTAATCCTCTTGACGAGATACTCCTGATTGGTGGAGATCTCCAGGAACAACTACATGAGGGAGGGTCCACAATGCTTGTAGCTTACCTTTAATCCTCTTGACGAGATACTCCTGATGGGTGAAGATCTCCAGGAACAACTACATGAGGGAGGGCCCACAAGGCTGGAAGCTTACCTTTAATCCTCTTGACGAGATACTCCTGATTGGTGGAGATCTCCAGGAACAACTACATGAGGGAGGGTCCACAATGCTGGAAGCTTACCTTTAACCCTCTTGACGAGATACTCCTGATTGGTGGAGATCTCCAGGAACAACTACATGAGGGAGGGTCCACAATGCTGGAAGCTTACTTTTAATCCTCTTGACGAGATACTCCTGATGGGTGAAGATCTCCAGGAACAACTACATGAGGGAGGGCCCACAAGGCTGGAAGCTTACTTTTAATCCTCTTGACGAGATACTCCTTATGGGTGGAGATATCCAGGAACAACTACATGAGGGAGGGTCCACAATGCTGGAAGCTTACCTTTAATCCTCTTGACGAGATACTCCTGATTGGTGGAGATCTCCAGGAACAACTACATGAGGGAGGGTCCACAAGGCTTGAAGCTTACCTTTAATCCTCTTGACGAGATACTCCTGATTGGTGGAGATCTCCAGGAACAACTACATGAGGGAGGGCCCACAATGCTTGTAGCTTACCTTTAATCCTCTTGACGAGATACTCCTGATTGGTGGAGATCTCCAGGAACAACTACATGAGGGAGGGCCCACAATGCTTGTAGCTTACCTTTAATCCTCTTGACGAAATTCTCCTGATTGGTGGAGATCTCCAGGAACAGCTACATGAGGGAGGGTCCACAATGCTTGTAGCTTACCTTTAATCCTCTTGACGAGATACTCCTGATGGGTGGAGATCTCCAGGAACAACTACATGAGGGAGGGCCCACAATGCTTGTAGCTTACCTTTAATCCTCTTGACGAAATACTCCTGATTGGTGGAGATCTCCAGGAACAGCTACATGAGGGAGGGTCCACAATGCTTGTAGCTTACCTTTAATCCTCTTGACGAAATACTCCTGATTGGTGGAGATCTCCAGGAACAGCTACATGAGGGAGGGCCCACAATGCTTGTAGCTTACCTTTAATCCTCTTGACGAGATACTCCTGATGGGTGGAGATCTCCAGGAACAACTACATGAGGGAGGGCCCACAATGCTTGTAGCTTACCTTTAATCCTCTTGGCGAGATACTCCTGATTGGTGGAGATCTCCAGGAACAACTACACGAGGGAGGGCCCACAATGCTTGTAGCTTACCTTTAATCCTCTTGGCGAGATACTCCTGATTGGTGGAGATCTCCAGGAACGGAATCAGCGGGTTCAGTGTCGGCACATGCGTCGCCTTGGTAACGGCCACCTGCTTCAATGTGGAAATGCTCACCTCTGACAGTGAGACGCGGCATGTTCACGTAATGTCAAGATGGCGTCCAGGCATGGGAACACATTCCGTTGACAATTCAACATTTTATATTGGCATCCATGTAAAAGAAAAGTTATATCTTCTGGATGCAAATTAGAGAAAAGCTATGTAATTTTACATTTTATATGCCATTACCTTGGATATACGGTATTTACGTCCAAGATTGCATATATTTGCACCATGCGTGCCTGAGACCAAGGCTGCATCTACCAAACCCGGAACGCTGATATATCGGTGTTTTCGGCCACTTTTGTGCACATGAAGGTTACTGAATGGAGCCAGGCGGCCTCCCGGGAGACCTCGGGACGGTCGCTGCAATCCTCACCGCCGATCTGCAGGTCCTCCGAGCCGATCCTGGCCAGCGTCTTGTTCACCTCATTGACCTCCTTCACCATCCGGGCCATGATGGTCTGCCCCAGCCACTGTAACGACAGCCACAGGCAACACAATCACTGGTCACAGCCATGATGGTCTGCCCCAGCCACTGTAACGACAGCCACAGGCAACACAATCACTGGTCACAGCCATGATGGTCTGCCCCAGCCACTGTAACGACAGCCACAGGCAACACAATCACTGGTCACAGCCATGATGGTCTGCCCCAGCCACTGTAACGGCAGCCACAGACCACACAATCACTGGTCACATCCATACTGGTCTGCCCCAGCTACTGTAACGACAGCCACAGGCAACACAATCACTGGTCACAGCCATAATGGTCTGCCCTAGCCACTGTAACGACAGCCACAGGCAACACAATCACTGGTCACAGCCATGATGGTCTGCCCCAGCCACTGTAACGACAGCCACAGACCACACAATCACTGGTCACATCCATAATGGTCTGCCCCAGCTACTGTAACGACAGCCACAGGCAACACAATCACTGGTCACAGCCAGAATGGTCTGCCCTAGCCACTGTAACGACAGCCACAGGCAACACAATCACTGGTCACAGCCATGATGGTCTGCCCCAGCCACTGTAACGACAGCCACAGGCAACACAATCACTGGTCACAGCCATGATGGTCTGCCCCAGCCACTGTAACGGCAGCCACAGACCACACAATCACTGGTCACATCCATAATGGTCTGCCCCAGCTACTGTAATGACAGCCACAGGCAACACAATCACTGGTCACAGCCATAATGGTCTGCCCTAGCCACTGTAACGACAGCCACAGGCAACACAATCACTGGTCACAGCCATGATGGTCTGCCCCAGCCACTGTAACGACAGCCACAGGCAACACAATCACTGGTCACAGCCATGATGGTCTGCCCCAGCCACTGTAACGACAGCCACAGGCCACACAATCACTGGTCACAACCATGATGGTCTGCCCCAGCTACGGTAAAGCCAGCCACAGGCAACACAATCACTGGTCACAGCCATGATGGTCTGCCCCAGCCACTGTAACGACAGCCACAGGCAACACAATCACTGGTCACAGCCATAATGGTCTGCCCCAGCCACTGTAACGACAGCCACAGGCAACACAATCACTGGTCACAGCCATAATGGTCTGCCCCAGCCACTGTAACGACAGCCACAGGCAACACAATCACTGGTCACAGCCATGATGGTCTGCCCCAGCCACTGTAACGACAGCCACAGGCAACACAATCACTGGTCACAGCCATAATGGTCTGCCCCAGCCACTGTAGCGAAAGCTACAGGCCACACAATCACTGGTCACAGCCATGATGGTCTGCCCCAGCCACTGTAACGACAGCCACAGGCCACGTGTTCACCAACCAGGAGCTCTCAGCATCGATACAATCACTGGTCAAAACTTTACTAGCAGTCCAGCATCAATTCCAATGCGTCGAAATCATGTAATCCCTTATATTACTTCCACCGTATTTATAATTTACATACACATATCCAACTAACATTTTACAATAACACATAAATGATATATGATATATATGATATGATATATATATATATATATATGACAATAAAATAAAATGATAAGTTTAGCGTTTAGGCCACTGCTGTGCCAATGAAGGCTAACTAACCTACCGGTACACTGAAGTGTGATGGGCTATAGGATAACAGTAAACGGACAAACGGATCATTACAAATAGCAAAGCACGTGTCTCGAGCCTCCGTAGTGAGAATTTAACATGAAATAAGGTATCCTTGTACTTTACTCACCTTTCTGAGGTTTTCAATCCACGTCTCTAAGTCGTTCAACTGGATGTTCCTAACTGACCAAATCTGTAACGTAATCCCAAGAAAATCAGTTGAAACACTAAACGTAGACCAAGAAAAAATTTCCGTGGAATGCTTAAGATGCCTTCTCAATAATATCTCTTAACGACCCAAACTAATTTTTCTTAAGCACAATGCTGACGTAGGCATGAGCTATTTATGTGTTATTTTTATGTTTTCGTCTGTATTGTAGTCTCGTCTGCTTTATTCTATGTCGCTTTGTTGCTTGGTTACATGCTACATAACATCCACGTAAAGAATAAAATGTTCAGCGCAATGCTGACTTAGTCAAGAGGTTTATTTGTAACGAGCCCGAAGTGGGTTTTTGTCTGGTGCAAAACGGAATTCAACGATAAATACGAAACGAATATTGCATTGAGCAGTACGCCATTATGGTTAGTTGGTTGGTTGGTTATTCAGGACGCTTTAACCACTTTTGGTCATATCGCGTCAATGAGAGTAAGGAAGGGAGAGCTATATCTCCGGGGGTAACCCCCTACTCTTTTCGAAGGACAACCACCGACCCACGCGCCGTTAGGCTCTCAGGTGGCAAAAGCACTCAATGCGAGCGCTCTAGCCCACTGAGCTATGGCGCCGGCCCCAAACACTAGGAAGCACATGCCTCGTCCACATTGGCCTCATCCGTGTCGTCATCCTTCGACTTGGTCTGCTGGGGTGATCGGCACGCCACCTGGTACTGGTATTTGCGCAGCAGTGGAGAGTAATCCGACAGACTGCGGTTGTAACTCCAAAACGAGGGACCGCCGGAAGCGGAAGTGTCCGGAGAGGCTGAGGGAGTACAAATGAAATAGTTGCCCACATAAATATAATGGAAACGTTCCAAACGTTTGAATGCACTTAATCGTATGTTAGTTCGTTTTATTCCGAGAGACAGGGATTTCATGAAATATGGTGGTTTTCATTATCTTCATAATGAATCATCTTCGTAGTCACTTCGTACGGCGCAAGTTTTTCTCTCTCTAAAATTCGCCTTCAAGCTGCTTACAATACAACAAAACACCATCCTTAGGTTGAACCAAGTTGAAAAAAACACCAGAACGAGATCAACCATGTTGTCACCCTTACCAAACTTTTACTTATCTTGTAATTTTTACATATTACTTTTGTCCGTCATCATTGAGACCAATGCAGATTAAATGAAAGGTGTGTTATGCCGCTTTTGTGCGTAAAGAGTAAATGGGGCAGATAAATCTGACGAGAAAATAAAGCACGGTTGGATGAAACATGCCCGAGACGCACGTGCCAGGGTTCAACCCGCAGCTGAGCCCGCTTAGCAACTGTTTTGGTCGGTTGTATATTCAGGACGCTTAAACCACTTTTATCATATCGGGTCAATGGGAGAAGGAAGGGAAAGTGGAACCCTCAACACTTCGCGAAGATAGTTTGATTGGTTATTCAGGACGCTTTAACCACTTTTGGTCATATCGCGTCAATAGGAGAAGCAAGGGAGAATGGAGCCATGTCTCCGGGGGTAACCCACTACTCTTTACGAAGAAAGACATGGGATCTTTATCCTGCGCCCACACAGACATGGCCACAGCAGGGCTCGAACCATCGATCCACGCGCCGTTAGGCTCCCAGTTGACCAGAGCACTCAATGCGAGCGCTCTAGCCCACTGAGCTATCGCGCCGGCCCCTCTTCGCGAAGAAGGACATGGGATCTTTATTCGGAGACCACACAGACATGGCCATAGCAGGGCTCGAACCACCGATCCACGTGCCGTTAGGCTCTCAGGTGACCATGACCAGAGCACCCAATGCGAACGCTCTAGCCCACTCAGCTACCGGGCTGGAACCAGCAACTGATCTGGATAGATTCCCGGGTTAAGTGAGGTGTATTTACCCGCTTGCAGGCGCTGGTCTTTCTCTTGTTGCTCTCGCATGAACGTGTCCAATGTGGTGATGTCGGTCATACAGTCGTCTTCTCTCACTGCACAGAGACACAGATAGCAAATGAAATACTTTATGGAACTATAGGCACAACGCCCATAGTGCATGATAGAATTGCACTCATTTTCCACGAGATAACAACAATATCAATACTTTACATAAACACTCGCGTCGACGAAATGCATGGTATACGTCTTGTGGAAAATTATTGATCACACTAGGGTTCCTTGATTTAATTTTATTGGTTACAAATTACAGACACAGATAGCAACATGAATGGCACCTTTGTCGCCAGCAAAGTAATTTCCTAACTCATTAAACTCTTACTACATGGAAATCAAACACTGATAAATATATATATGAACGCATGCTATTCACTGTACGAAGTAACCAACGTCTAACTCATTTTATTTTAATGAGTAATCACCTGTTATCTCTAGTATCTCGAAGCCATTGATTAGACTCGTGTTACAAAGATAATACATATTATCATAGCAGTAGCCAGTAGCAAAAACAAAAGTTCTAACGCCGCCCAGTGGCTTATGTAAGTATACAGTCGCTGTATGTATGGGTCATGGATGTGTACCTGTGCGGTTGGTATTGGATCATGGATATGTACCTGTGCGGTTGGTATTGGGTCATGGATGTGTATCTGTGCGGTTGGTATTGGGTCATGGATGTGTATCTGTGTGGTTGGTATTGGGTCATGGATGTATCTGTGTGGTGGGTATTGGGTCATGGATGTATCTGTGCGGTTGGTATTGGGTCATAGATGTATCTGTGCGGTTGGTATTGGGTCATGGATGTATCTGTGTGGTTGGTATTGGGTCATAGATGTATCTGTGCAGTTGGTATTGGGTCATGGATGTGTATCTGTGCGGTTGGTATTGGGTCATGGATGTGTATCTGTGCGGTTGGTATTGGGTCATGGATGTATCTGTGCGGTGGGTATTGGGTCATAGATGTATCTGTGCGGTGGGTATTGGGTCATGGATGTGTATCTGTGCAGTTGGTATTGGATCATGGATGTGTATCTGTGTGGTTGGTATTGGGTCATAGATGTATCTGTGCGGTGGGTATTGGGTCATGGATGTGTATCTGTGCGGTTGGTATTGGATCATGGATGTGTATCTGTGTGGTTGGTATTGGGTCATGGATGTATCTGTGCGGTGGGTATTGGGTCATAGATGTATCTGTGCGGTGGGTATTGGGTCATGGATGTGTATCTGTGCGGTTGGTATTGGATCATGGATGTGTATCTGTGTGGTTGGTATTGGGTCATGGATGTATCTGTGCGGTGGGTATTGGGTCATGGATGTGTATCTGTGCAGTTGGTATTGGATCATGGATGTGTATCTGTGCGGTTGGTATTGGGTCATGGATGTATCTGTGCGGTTGGTATTGGGTCATAGATGTATCTGTGCGGTTGGTATTGGGTCATGGATGTATCTGTGTGGTTGGTATTGGGTCATAGATGTATCTGTGCGGTGGGTATTGGGTCATGGATGTGTATCTGTGCAGTTGGTATTGGGTCATGGATGTATCTGTGCAGTTGGTATTGGGTCATGGATGTGTATCTGTGCGGTTGGTAATGGGTCATGGATGTATCTGTGCAGTTGGTATTGGGTCATGGATGTGTATCTGTGCGGTTGGTATTGGGTCATGGATGTATCTGTGCAGTTGGTATTGGGTCATGGATGTGTATCTGTGCGGTTGGTATTGGGTCATGGATGTGTATCTGTGCGGTTGGTATTGGATCATGGATGTGTATCTGTGCGGTTGGTATTGGGTCATGGATGTGTATCTGTGCGGTTGGTAATGTGTCATGGATGTGTACCTGTGCGGTTGGTATTGGGTCATGGATGTGTATCTGTGCGGTTGGTATTGGGTCATGGATGTGTATCTGTGCGGTTGGTATTGGGTCATGGATGTGTATCTGTGCGGTTGGTATTGGGTCATGGATATGTACCTGTGCGGTTGGTATTGGATCATGGATGTGTATCTGTGCGGTTGGTATTGGATCATGGATGTGTATCTGTGCGGTTGGTATTGGGTCATGGATGTGTATCTGTGCGGTTGGTATTGGGTCATGGATGTGTATCTGTGCGGTTGGTATTGGGTCATGGATGTGTATCTGTGAGGTTGGTATTGGGTCATGGATGTGTATCTGTGAGGTTGGTATTGGGTCATGGATGTGTATCTGTGCGGTTGGTATTGGGTCATGGCGACGTGGGCTTGGCACTCACGCGGCGATGAGCGGAGGGACACGTTGGGGAAGCGAGACCGGAGGCCGCTCGTGTCTAGTCCAGGTTCTTGGAACAGCGGCGACAGCGTGCTGGCGGCAGGGCTGCTATTGGCCGACTGAAAGACAGTTACAATAGACAAGTGAACCTAAGCCAATATAGTCACATTGAGCGTCATGCCATAAAGTCACGATGGACATCAGCCAACATAGCTACTGCCAGTGAACCTACACCAATATAGTCACACTGGCCGTCATGCAATAAAGTCACGCTGGTCATAAGCCAAGATAGCTACAGTGAACCTAAGCCAATATAGTCACATTGGGCGTCATGCCATAAAGTCACGATGGACATCAGCCAACATAGCTACTGCCAGTGAACCTAAACCAATATAGTCACATTGGGCGTCATGCTGGTCATAAGCCAAGATAGCTACAGTGAACCTAAGCCAATATAGTCACATTCGGTTTCATCAGCCAACAGAGCCACAGTGAACCTAAGCCAATATTAATTGTCACATTGGGCGTCAGCCAATAAAGTCACACTGGATATTTCAAATCCATCAATCTACTGTAATTTAATGCACTTCTACAGAGGAATATAAAGTAAATTAATAAAGACCATCCACCTTGAAGTCAATCCATATGAGCCCAATAAATATACCAGCATGCAGACTACTGTTTAACGAAACTGCGCAACAGGACTCTAAGAGTTCCACTCTCCACTGACCATCGAGTAAGACTTGTTGAACGAGTCGAGAAGTGATCCGCCGCTGCCATGGTAACTGGACGGGCCCATCAGCGACGCGTTGCCACTGAGGGATGTGCCCAGGTAGCTGGAGGACAGCTGGCCGCTATACCCCCGGAGCGGCGACCCCCCGTGGGTGGGGGACGGGGTGCGCCGCCCGGGGGAGGGGGAGCCGCCGTACGACCCCGGGGACCCGCTGTGGGGGCTGAAGCGAGCGCCCCCTGGACTGAGATGCAGCGGTGTCGACATGCCGGAGATGTTACTGCGGCCGCTGGTGAAGCTAGACGGGGAGAAGGCGGGGCCGTAGTCCGGGAGTTGCAAGGGAGACCCCCCGGGGCCGCCCACTAGCGGGGACATCCGGGGCATGTAGTCGCGGAACCCCGCCTCTGCAAACGGGAGAAATGGGTCACATTAGAGGAATCGCGTGAAAGTAAAGTACATATAATAAGCTGCAGATAGTCATATTCAAAACTAACATGCATTGGTCACTACGGCTGTTCCACAAGCCTGTTTCCTATGACTCAAACTTATTCAACTTCAACATGGAGAATTGTTGATTAAGATTCAAATGATTAATTCATCAAAGCGGAAAATGTACTACCTGAGAACAAAAACAGAAAGAAACCCCACTTCGACACAGGAGATTGATTAATCAAGGTTATAAAACAGTTCGCTTATTTGCATATTGATTTAAGCAAACAATGACAACCTGGACATAGGTACCTGATTTCCTGACGCCCAGTAGGCGCCTCTGGTGGGGGTTGAGCTCCAGCGTCGACTGGTACAGTGTAGGGAAGATGTAGCGCAGACCATCAATCACAGTGTTGACAGTGAACAGGACGACCAAGAAGAACTCTAAAACAAACGAGACGAAAAAGTAGATGAATAGAATGCCTGCTGATAAATATGGTCAACTCTACGTATGCTAATCGCAAGAGAAATTATAATGTATGGTTGTATGGTTACTCGCTTCACACAACTAACCGCTGAATTTAATGCGTACATAAGAATTATAACCATCAGTCAGAGTAGGTTTATGTAATATATGAGCGGTTAGACAGTTGATAAACGAAGACATATCAACGGCCCCCTCATGTAGCACAAAAACTAGTGACTGTCACTGTCAGGCGAGCTAGTTTCCTCGGTTATATGACGTAGTAACCATCACGAATCGCATGTCTGCTCGCGGTATCTATGGTTACGTGAAACGCTCCTTTTATGGACTGGTCAGGCGAGGACAATGGTGCTCCGTTTGTCGCAGAAATCCAAAAATCGCTGATATTCTTCAAAATACAACGCTTCAAACGGTCTGATCGAGAGGACCACATGAATCATGGAGAGATAAAAACCTTATCCTTTACTATATTATGATTTTATAGTTAGGACTGCCTGGACCAAAGCAAACAAAAAATAATTTCACGCCCACTCGATTCTTCACAAACCGCGCAGCCAGCCGGTTCCCATCACTCAAACGTTGACTAGAAGGAGTGCGCGTCACGCAGCTGCAGCAAGGCACCAGCGTGATGCGCACTCGTTCTAAGAGCACGTGTTTTTTGGTTGGTCCCCAAAGCACATAAACCAGCAATATAACCCGCCAGAACTGTACAGTCCTATTACAGTCGACGATCTTTTACATTGCCTTCATGCGCGGAAATCACAAAAAGTAAGACATGGTTCCTGAGCCTTTATATTGAAGTTGTGCATTGGTAGATAGTAGTACCAAAATCCAGACATATATTATGAATGCAAGAAATCCAGTACTCACCTGTATACCATAGGAAAGGATGTGCCAAATTGAAATACGATAGAACAGCACCGTAAGATCTGTAAAAAAAATAAAACATATTCTCTCATTAGCACTTAATTAGTGAATATTTGTAATTATTTTAAGTATAAACAACTATATTTTCGCTTGAAATTTAAAAGCTTAACAGGGTTCATGAACCTTCCCAGGGATGAGAGAGAACTTACTTCACCATTTGTGTATTTACCCACTATCACACTTCTAGTGTACCGGTACTCTATATTTCACAACCAGGGAATTGTTTAATCTTCTGTACTTACAGCTCCAGATACATTATCACAGCCAGCACAAAGTTGACACTGCTCCAGAACAAAGCTCTCCTGGTGCCCTGAACAAATTTCTTCTGGTGCAGAGTGCGGTCCACCAGTGGACTCTCAAACTTGCCTAGCTTGACCATTGTAAGGCTTAAATAAAAATAAAATCCCAATAAAATTCTTGGGATAACGAGTGATATTACATGTTAATGTATTTTCTAGAGCTTTTGAGTAGCTATTAAAGGTCCCCTGGAATGCTGTGTTACTTTGGGAATAGTTTTGGCCTGACAATTAACACTATCTCACAAGGACTATTACAAATATAAGGTAGTAGCTTTAAGAGAGATTTAGTATATAAAGATTTATCATTTCTATTTATTTAATTTCCACCATTATCCTTTTATCAATCCTAAAAGGATCTTCTGGAAGAGTGATCTTTGGTCTCATTGTAAACATAGCTTTATACCATATAAGAGATAATGAGGCAGGAAAACAAGAGGAAACAAAAATATTGTCAATGGACAAAGTGACTAGCTGACACATTTCATGGAGCTGTGAGGGGACATGGTGACGCATTGTATATAAATAGTGAGTAGACTATGTAATATTTCATTTAAATTAATGTCTTGTTATTTCTCAGATGTCCCATTATTTCACACCTTTTTGTACATTTGACATAAGTAGGGTTGTCTAAGTAGTTGAATCATTGCACATACACAATTGCTGGAAGATACAAGTGAAAGGTTTGGAGCAGCGTGTCGATGCTATTCAACAGCACAGAGCTGGAGAAACCATAATCAGTATAGCAGCTTGACTGTGGTAAAATACAGATTCAAACGTTTCTTCTGATGCTATGATGGAATAGTGGTAAAAAGCAGCCAGAGCTGCATCAAAGACCAGAGCTACGCTTAGATTATTTTTTCGCTTCCAATGGGTGGCTGTGCAGGTTAGCAGGGACAACACAACATAAAAGCACTAGTGCTGAGTGGAGATTCTCCTTTCAAACTTTCAGATTGTTGTTGACTGGTGTTACCTGCTATCCAACATATATGAGGGCTACCAGTGGGGTTGCTACCATGTAGTAGTCATAAATTAGTTATAGCGCAGTTTACGATCAGCGCAAACAACCATGGTCTAGGGCATAGAGCCATAGTCTAGAGTACAGAGCTATAGTCTAATGCACAGAGCTATACTTCAGCGCCCAGAGCTATAGCCCGGCATATGGAGCCATAGAAATAAAAATGTGAGCACACATTCTCTACCCTGTTTTATGCCAGGTCAGAATGCGAGAGCGAGTAGCACATATTTGGCAGAGAACTGTAAGTATCATACAATCTACTTATAAGCATTTTGATTTCTACAATACTGCGTAACGATATTCTGCATTCCATTCATTACATTGTTACAGCCATTTGCAAGATGGTAACAAGGTAACTTGTTACCTTTCTGTGACTCAAACGCAAATGATGTTCATTTCCGCATTTGTTTCATTTATTATTCAATAACATATCATAGTTGTGAAATTCCCATAATAAAAAAAGGGCTAATCAAGTAAATTTGCATCACAAATGCCAAAAGTTACCTTGTAATATTAAATAATAATAGGTAATGCTTTAAAAGTAGTTGTAAATATTGGACAAATATTTCATAGAAGGTAAGTACAGCTTGTAGGGCAGTAAACGGATCACAGGCAGTAGCGAATCACTTCGCTGTTCACCATCAAATTGTTTCTATTAAAAGCCACTAAATGTAATAAATTAGAACTTATTTCAAAGATAATTACCCACTGACTTGAAATAAGTCCAAAAATGTGAGGTTCTACCAACGTTTACACTTTTTTTTTACCCCAAATTCACTTCCGGTACCGAGCTCTTTGCTTCGCGAGTTCTTGCGCGAAACAGCAACTTCCATTTCAACAGGTCATGCTTGCCGAAGTGAATACATCTGTATACAACTGAGGAAATTTGTTCATAGCTGTATATACCATGAACCTTCATAAAAATAATCAGATCCCTCCAAAAAGCAGAATTCCTGTTGTCATCCAAATTGCGTTAGCTGTTTTATTAGCAGTAGCAGATCAGTGATGCACGTCTTTGCCGCCAAGCTTTACCGGCAAGCTTTACCGCTAGGTGGCATGGCATGAATCATTGGTCCCATATCAGTAGTGGTACAGCTCCAAAAATATCAAAATAAGCTATGAATTATTTTACCAAACTATAAACTATATGCCATAATAAATCGTTGACAACCTGATTTCGTATTTTTGAGACAGTCAATGCATTATGATACCTGCTTTACTGTCAAAGCAGGCCACAAGATGGCGTGATCCGCTACTGCCTAAAGTGATCCATTACTGCCTAATACAGTACCTTACAACATGGACCATTTTTAGACAGGTTGTTGCCAGAGAATGATCAGGTTTACCACATATGAAAAGAGCCTGCATTTCTGAAAAGAATGAGGTTAAGATGATGCACCAGCTCCTTAGAACACATTCTCAATCAATCCTTGGACCAAAGTGATTCGCTACTGCCTGACAAGGTGTGCTTCCAGTTGGACATTTTGGTACTTCCAGTTGGACGATTTCCAGTTAGACGACGTAACTTATATATAAATATGTTAGGTATCGCAAAATAAGCAATTCATATAGATGCAACATGATTAGTATGACTATTTGAGAGATTTGCAGATAAAATTGGGACAGTTTGAGGAATAGTATAACCATTTTTTCTGCGTGTTGTCTAAGATTTAGCGTCACTTTATTATTGCCGACAGCCATTGCGTTGGCATCATGTTATTCTTACAAAGAGGTGTGAACGATACCTGTACCTTTTAATGTTCAAGATGGAATATTGGCTTTCTTCCCGCTTTCACACCTCTCGAATTATACACTTGAGACCTCCAGCTTGTAAGTTAATGTTTGATATGGCTTGTGATTAATATAACAGAATACAATTGAGTTCTTATTGCACTTTCATACTAATCATGATGCATCTATATGAATTGCTTGTTTTGCGATACCTAACGTATTTATATATAATGTCGTCTAACTGGAAGTACCAAAATGGAGTTTCGTCCAAGTGGAAATCGTCTAACTGGAAGTAATCCCCTGACAAGCTGTATTGTGATTTATTTGGCTCAGAGTAAATTACAGATATACTTCCGATCTGTCGATCCTCTTCCGATCTATAGTTTACTATGGGGCGATGTTAAAAACAGTGGTTTATATGGATAGAGTACATATTTATAATTATTATATTCTATATTTATGATGATATGATGTATTCAAAATAAATATTAAAGCCTTTTTCTAACCAACCAGACATTTTGTACCGATCCTGCTGCCATAACACTGCTCAAATCTTGCAACATGCGTAATCTCTTTCAGCAGTGTCATGGCAGCTGGATCGGCACAAAAACATCTGGCTGGTTGGAAAAAGGCTTTAATATTCATCCTGAAAATGTACTCTATCCATATAAACCAATGTTTTTAACATCACCCCATTGTAAACTGTAGATTGGAAGGGGATCGGCAGATCGGAAGTACATCAGTGATTTAGCCTCAGCCGATTTATTTGGAGATTTAGCCATTAGCATTACTTTGTGATTGCCTACAAAGCTTTGAAGCGGGTGTTAATGCTCCGTGGTAGACGTTGAGTCATGTAAACTGCTCTTATCATAGCCTCCTCCTATTGGCTTAATGCAAAAAACTGTGCTATGACTATCCCCCCGGACAACCAAAATGTGCAACCGGGTCTGGGTTACAGAAATGGCCCTACAGAAATTGCTGGTGAGCGATAATAAATGAAAATAGAATGAAACATTGACAATAAGAGGCCGGCATGAGAAGTGAGAAAGGATTGTGTCCTGTTCGTATCTCTAAACAGGCCACACGATTAACACAACTAAATACGTCAAAGGGAAAGCAGAAATTACTTACCTTTAAATCTAAAATAAAATATTAGCAGATAAAAGTTCTTGCATCTCTGTTTTTCCGTCCCGCGTTGGGAAATTCGATTCTCTTTGAAATCTCCCAGAAGAGGGCGTTAGCCACGTCCCTCGTTCTGGCGGTCATAACTGTCTAGTTCTCAACGCGTGCAAACTGCGCTTGACATATATTTATTCCGCCCATGCATTTGAATAAATTGGGCAACTAAACCTGGTCAATGAAATAAATTTCGATGAAACATCCACCTGCAGGTGCCAAAGCTCATACCCTTTCTTTGGACACCGGACAGCCATATACCCTCGAATAAGCGTTTACTACGTACGGTAGGACATACACTAGCGGTGATGATATATGGAGCGGCTGGCCAGCTACCCTCTAATTATTTAAGTGTTTACTACGGCAGGACATACACTAGCGGTGGTCATCTGGAATGGCTGGCCAGCCATTATACTCTCTAATAAGTGTTTACTACGGTAGGACGTACACTAGCGGTGGTCATGTGGAGGGGCAGACCAGCCATATACCCTCTGATAAGTGTTTACTACGGGAGAACATACACTAGCGGTGATCATCTGCAGTGGCTGGCCAGCCATATAGGGCCCCGGAGGGGGGGGGGGGGGGCTAGCCATGTCGCGTGTCGATTTTAAGAAAAGGTCAATGTCGCGTGTCGATTTTAAGAAAAGTTGCATGTCGCGTGTCGCTAAGTCTTATGTCGCATGTCGATTCTAAGACAACCCCAATGTCGCGTTGTCGAATTTTAAAAATCGCCGTGTCGCCGTGTCGAAAAAGCTCCTCTAATAAGTTTACTACGGAAGGACATACACTAGTGGTGATCATCTGCAGGGGCTGGCCAGTCATATACCCTCTAATAAGTGTTTACTACGGGAGGACATACACTAGTCGTGATCATCTGGAGGGGCGGGCCGGCCATATACCCTCTAATAAGTGTTTACTACGGGAGGACATACACTAGCGGTGATCATCTGGAGGGGCTGGCCAGCTACCCTCTAATAAGTGTTTACTACGGGAGGACATACACTAGCGGTGATCATCTGGAGGGGCTGGCCAGCTACCCTCTAATAAGTGTTTACTACGGGAGGACATACACTAGCCGTGATCATACGGAGGGGCTAGCGGACCACAGATCACATGGAGTAGGAATACAACAGGATCAGGTTATTGTAGCTTTTCATTTCATATGTTTTGCATTTTGCACAATAATGACAATTTTATTACTTCTATCATTTTAAGTTCTGCGCAGACACTAATATTGTGCATTTTTATACGCTTACACGTACTAGACTGAACAAAGTTTGATGACTTGTTTCTGTTCATTTATCGACAAATTCGCGTGTCTGAATGAAAAAAAAACACACATACCAAAAAGTTCGCCATATTCCGTCATGAGATTCGCTTGAAGTACACGATTTATGAAGAAGTTCATTGATTACATGAAGGCTGCTCTCGTGGAACACAAGCATACACCCCAGATTAACTTCGGGGATTCACATTTATTTCTACTTATGACGATGATGTTGTCATTATGATGTTGAAATGCGCTCTAGGCCTTTAAGAGATATGTATTGAAGTGAAATCGACGATGATTTTTTTCAACTGATGCAGCTCACCCATCAACGACCCATCAACATCTCAGCAACCAACAGCAACAGCAGCCATGAATCCAATTGGTCATCAAGAAGTGGGGGGAGTGGGGGGGGGGGCTGTTTCCAGTAATGCCCTTGCTTTTTGGTTTTCATAGGTTATAAATTGTATAATTTAACCTATGAATTTACCCCCCCACCCCCCTGGATCCGCCCCTGTCTTGTCCCCTATTTCTCATTATGCATTTTCAAGGAGAGACAAGTTTTATTTAGTTTGCAGAAATAACAAATAGTAATACCGTGGTGCCCGGGTTTTAAAAGACCCATGCGAAGACTCGAATGAAGATCGATTTTAATATTCAAATGCTTATATTTCTGGTTTAGACAATTTGATCGCTTGCTGATATAGCCGGTCGCTTGCTCATGCATCGGTCTGATCCAGACTCCGACACTAGTCCCCGCCCACGCCTGAGTTATTTTCCTTCACTCATGAGTATAAAATTGACAATCATAGCTGATGCATGGTATAGGTGCAAGTGAGAAGTACTCATCTCTGAAAGTGACAAAAAAGTAACACGCACGTGGAAGATCTTTTTTCACCATATGATTGGATAAAAGCAAGTGACGTCAGTGAATGATTGACAGCCTGGGTCGGTCTATGCTACAAGCCCCAATCTCAGAAAGTAGGTGAACGGTGGGATCACCGCGTGAATTACGTACGAGTTGTTCGAATGCGTTTGACAGTTTGAGGCTGAGTAATCTAGCTGCCGAGGTTTGAGTGACTGGAACCCCTCCCTTGACGAGCGAGACAGGTCTGCATCAGCTGCTACTGCTGCTGCTATGTTGCAGGTGGGCTGGAGCTCCGAACTGCGAAAACTGTACTGGCCGATAAGCGCGGGGTGGGGGGGGGGGGGGGTACCTTTCACTGAGTGAAATTAATATCTTTAAATTATTGAAATTAATATATGTAAATAAGTGAAATTAATATCTATAAATAAGTAAAATTAATATATATAAATAAGTGAAATTAATATCTTTAAATGATTGAAATTAATATATGTAAATAAGTGAAATTAATATCTATAAATAAGTGAAATTAATATCTTTAAATGATTGAAATTAATATCTTTAAATGATTGAAATTATTATTTTTAAATGGTTGAAATTAATATCTTTAATGATTGAAATTAATATCTTTAAATGATTTAAATTAATATCTTTAAATGATTGAAATTAATATCTTCAAATGATTTAAATTAATATTTTAATGATTTTTTGCAATTCATATCTTGAAATGGTTGACATTAATATCTTAAAATGATTGAAATTAATATCGTTAAATGATTTAAATTAATATCTTTAAATGATTTAATTTAATATCTTTAAATGATTTAAATTAATATCTTCAAATGATTTAAATTAATATCTTTAAATTATTGAAATCAATATCTTTCAATTATTGAAATCAATATCTTTAAATGATTGCAAATAATATATTAAAATATTAATATTAGTAATATATTTAAATTGAACATATGTGCAAATGATATATCTAAATCATTTAAAGATATCTTTAATTGATTTAAAGATATATCTAAATAAGTATTTGCACATGTCTCTAAATGAACTATAGATAACAGCAATTCTAATCAAAGATATCTCTATTTCGAATTACTGTTATGTTACTGTTATCTTTAATTCATTTAGATATATCTTTAAATAATTTACGGATATCTTTAATTTATATCTCTATTTATATCGAACGAGTAATTCCAATTAAAGATATCTCTAATTCGAATTACTGTTATGTTACTGTTATCTTTAATTCATTTAGAGATACATGTAATTTAATTATTGTTATCTTTAATTCATTTGGATATATCTTTAAATAAATTACCCATTTCTTTAATTTATTTAGAGATATCTTAAAAATATTACCCATATCTTTAATTCATCTAGATATATCTCTAATTCATCTAGATATATCTCTAAATCATTTTTAGATATGTTCAAATCAATTACAGATATGTATAATGACGTCGAATTACAGATATCCCTAATGAATTAAAGATCTCTAAATGAATTTAAGATATTTCTAAATGAATTAAGATATACATAAATGAATTAAATATATTTCTAAATGAATTAAGATATACCTAATTGAATTAAAGATATTTCTAAATGAATCAAGATATACCTAAATGAATTAAAGATATCAGTAACTCATTTACAGAAGTCTCTAAATGAATTAAGCTTACTTATATCTTCAAATATTTGGACATATGTGCAAATTACATTAATCATCAAGTCCACCTTGACGAGCATCGTTTGAAATTCTCCCGCTATTCTTACCATTTGTACAGACGTCGGTGTAGACTCCTGCTATTTGAGAAGCGTTCGGAAAGCGAATGGATAGGAAACTGGTTTTTCGACAAGCATTCGACCTATTTGAAATGCGCTCTGTGAGTGTTCGAGAAGAATCCAGTGTGATATTAAACCAAACGAGCCGTTCGAGCTACTATATATATGCCTATAATATGCCTATCTCCCTCGTCTTTCGGGCTATTCTGAACCAAAGTAAAGAAAAATATTCTAGAAACATTCGGAAGTCTACTATTCACTGTGACAGGGCCATTGAGAGTATGTGAAATCTGTCGTTTTGAAGTGTGTGATCACTGTGGCTTTGACATTTATAATCACTAGTTTTGGAACGAGTGATCACTCGTGTGACTTTGTAGCTGATAAGCAGTTGAACAGTGTCGCTTTGATGTGTAAATAATGACGTTGAAGTGTGTGAGCACCCTGGCTTCGTTGCTGTTCACAGACGAGCATCAATGACTTCTCCTAACAATTGCTGAGGACGGAGCTTGCTGCCTCGATCAGAGAAGGCGTTTTTTCCCAGGCGCCTAAGGCGTACATCACACAACGCATGTCGGACTTCCTCACGGTTTGATTTCTTCACGATCTGTAGGTCTGTGGTAATTTGACGTTCGCCTGTTCGTGGACGTGTGGTTCCTGGTAGATTTCATTTAAACAGGACTCTCATCCGGTATATATGTTTTCAATTAATTAATACGATATCAATTTACTGCAGTTTACACACAGCCCAGTGTTATCTGTATCTGCATGGCTCATTGTAGCTATGTTCCTCTCTGGCGGGGACTGACACCACTCGTATGACTGCCGTGGGTCGCGCATGACAGGGTCCTGTATCCCGAGATACAGACCAGGACGAATTAGGGCAGAGATACAAGATGCCATTGATAGGCTATCGTGTGTTATAGATCATCAAATAATTAATCGAGAGGCATTGGTCTGCTAAAATTAATCGCGATTGGAATATTTCTTATATCAGACAGGATATGTAGCCGCGTAGGCAATCAAGTTCTCCGCAAGGTGGCGCTAAGCAAATTCCGCTTTTACCGCTGCTGTCGGCCGGGGGCACATTTTAAGATTTTTGAAAAACGGTCAAGTCAGCTGTAATTTCTTGCAACATTATAATTTTTGAAAATAAAACATAAAAATAACGAGCTTTGTGTATTTAATATAGCAAAATACATATTGTACCATTCGAAACAGTTATAATTGTGACTGAACTCTTTCTTTTCATCACCTGATACGGTGTGTTATTAGGCTTTGGTGAGAACGGTTTCATGAGTTCAGAAGCAGGCGATTCAAATACGAGTAGTCTGTATGGAAGCTAGGCAATTTAATCAGGAGAGCGGATTTCAGATCGTAAGGTTGTGGGTTCATTAACAGATGGGGCTAATTTTTTCCCCATTTACTGATGGCTGCCACCTTTATTTAGGCAAAGAACTTTCTCTTCCCCACGGCAGTCACTTTTTGAGAAAAAAATACTCGATCGGGATCACTTAGACCTGAGAAGTTATGTTGAAATGGTAACTTTAATATAACACAACGTATCTTTGTGATACAAATACTTTGTTGTGATAAATACAGCATTAGAATAAGTAACGCTGCTCCAAGCGTGGCTTTGGCATTGCTTCTCTCTCAAGTTTATCGGGCGTTATTAGAGGTTGTTAAAGCGGGTAAAAACGTTAATATAATCGTGAGGCCTTAGTAATGTTTTTGTCCTGAAAGCAACTCTGCAAAACACGGCACGTCTTAGAGAACAACGGGTTCAAAGAAATAGATTTGCAATCCTGTCTACAGTAAATTCAAGCCCCGCGCCATTGTGCCACAGACGTCATGGATGATCACACATGTGGCGCCCACATGCGGTTGAATTTGGGTTTATCTCGCTTGTCCGGGGGCGAGCGGAAACGCGTGAAAAGATGTACCGTGGCTTCGCTTCGCGCTGGAATTGTTACAATTCCAAGCCGCACATCTTCCAGAAATTAGGCCCCTAGAACCACTTTCGATTTAGAAACTAAAAATTCGACAGATTGTATCCGTCTAATATGAGTGCTTGGACTATAAACTACGGTGTTTTATAATGTGTTGAATATGAGCGAAGTTAGGTGAACATCGCCCGTTTCGCTATTCCCGGTCTGGGTCTCGCTCTCTGATTGGCTATATGCAGCCCTGCAAACCGAAATTATTCGTCCGTCGGCCGACTAACAAAAAGCGTATTTTAGCAAAAACTTAGTCGGATCGGTGTGACGACGGCACTGGGCTGACAGCCGGATAGAAAATAGAATATATCTGCATTTCTACGTGGTTAAGATACTTTGTAACAATTGAAGACACTTTGTAACAATTGAAGACACTTTGTAACAATTGAAGACATTTGATAACAACTGAAGACATTTGGTAACAAATGAAGACCTTTGGTAACAATTGAAGACCTTGGGTAACAAGTGAAGACATTGGGTAACAATTGAATACATTGGGTAACCATTGAAGACATTGGGTAACCATGGAAGACATTGGGTAACCCTTGAAGACATTTTGTAACAATTGAAGACATGTTAAATTACAAAACAATTAAAGTTACAATTTGTTCATCAGATAAATTTGCCTATAGATATGGGTATTAGTTTTCAGTGCAGTAACGCGTCATAGGTCACGGGCACAGTAAGATTAACTTACAGTCATAAAACTTTGGCTTTTAACTCGTTTCGTGAATAATTAATTACTTAATAATTAATAACGCTTAAATTAATGGAGTATGCCATAAAACAAATCAGCTAATTTGTCGAGTTCTTTACGGCGAATGACAAGGTGCTCCGATGCGCAATAACTGTCACAGCATCCAGTGTTGTGACGCCTACGCAAAATGGTTAATAGGTTGCTGTAATAATTTATATCGTGCGGCTAAAGCCCCTCGCTGTCGCACATTCGTTCCGTTTTCAGTTTTTCAGTGACTGCCTGTAATGATGGATGAAAGAAAGTGTTCTTTCAGCCGTCATTACATGCAGTCACTTAATTGGCTTTATACAACTGTGTTTAAAGCCTACATGAGATACAAGGGCTGCAATCAGATTATTTTAGGTCTTTCATGAGGTAAGACTTCAAAGACTTAAGCCAAGGTGGTTGGCTAAAGACAGCTCTTTGGGGTAACACATGTGGCAGACCAACTGGAGACAGAAATACGTTATTACACGAGCGGGATGGCATTTCAACTCCTAGATACGTCAGTTCCACAATGAGACCATTACCATTCCTTACTAGTCATTGTCGACGGTTCTTGATTGCATATACACGCATTACACCATGCTATTACGGTAGGCCAGCGCATAGTTGTTGCTATGTGGGTCGATATTACATACATATGGTGCTTTCACTTCGTTATTTTAGGATCAACAAAATACTACAGCGTGTTTTACCGGACTTCTGCTTCCGATGATACATATACACATATATATAAAAATTTGTATAATGAATATGTGGAGATTTTTATAAAGAATATATACGTTTGCCATGTTAAACCGCGCGGGTTATATTTTTCGCACAAATATATATAGGCGCGGCTGACATAATAAATCGCCACACGAAAGACTAATGTAATGTTTTTGGAGTTACTTTTACATAAAAATTAAATCAGCAATGGCGTCAAGAACCGCTATTTTGTATTTTAATACAGGCATCCGTTTTACGTACTCGGATGTTACATTACAGTTACATGTATGTAAATTTGATCCATGAACACATTCTTGTAAATACTAGCGACATATAGCTTATATATTGTGCGTTAGCAACGAATACAGTTCCCACTATTATATAGCCGTTCTTTTAATATACAGTCATCTCGTTCCCAATTTACAAATTAATAGAAGGTCATGCAGATGTACCAACCTGATTTTGGTTCTGCGCGTCTTCGTAGACCGTCTTTCTGCGCCTTGTTAGAGTAAATCTCTCCGTAGTCTGTTCTGGTTCTGTCGCGCCCTCCTGATACAGCTAATGTTCCGCGGGATCAGGGGGTGCAAAATCTCATGGGAATTGGGATCGGGCGGCATTGCGCATGCGTGATGCGCATCCGCCCCCTGCTGTGGAAGGAGGTGCATTTTCTCACGGGATACATTATCTCATGTCACACCGGCACTAATTTGTAGAAATGCGCGGCACATTTTTCCTTTCCTTTAATATCAATTTGCGCAGCGCCGCCCTGGCGAGCAAGTGAGAAAATGCATTGAGTAAGTAGGCAATCACAGAGAAGGGAGTCGAAGGCAGAGAAAGTGGTAAATAATTATTTTGCCATGAGCCTCTGCGTTATTCGTTATTCAACGTTTTTTTTCTTCACACGTGGAAAACAACACAGTCGTGAGTGGTGGTAGCAACGAGTGCCACGTGTTGGGCACTATGGCGACGGTGACGCAAACGGCGGGTGGGGGGGGGGGGGGTAGACAGCTTACGATGACATGGGGCGGCATGATCCATTTTGGGGTGCAGTAAGATAATGCTGTACCCTCCACTTCCAGCGTCAGTGGTAAAAAAACCTGGATTTAATATTTGTTCTGCAACCCATCTCCCATCCCACCCCATAGGTTCCTGCGCCGACGACCCCATCCCGCCCCCCGCCCCTCCCCAATTCAATGAAACTTGCGTTGTCTCTCCCGCATAAACCAACAACTTGTCTTGTGGAGGAACTGGATGCGGGCGAAAAATAAGAACTTGTCGCCAACACTAACTACACATCATAATGATGCACCGCGAGGTGCGTGGGTCATTGACCTACCATTGACAACGAGACATCACGTGCAACGTCAACAGTTTATATACGTCACCAGCGTTACGTCAACAGCGTTACGTCACCAGCGTTACGTTACCAGCGTTACGTTACCATCAGCGTTCGGCCGCAGGGTTCGGTGACGTTCAGTGTCAAACAGCAGTGACGTAGGACGCTTGTTTGAAAAGTACGGTGGGTTCCTGGTTAAGCAAATGGAAAATCCAAAGTCCTGATATTTATTCTTGGAGGTTATTTCATTCGACTAGTGGAGTGAAGTACAATACCAACGACACGCTAATATCGTGCAAATTAAACTGCATTTACAGTCTTAGCAGTAAACTTTCAGTAAAATAGTCGATCGTCATTTGTAAGACCCAGGTACGACTTCATTATAATATAGACTAATCAGACAAATGAACATTTGCAGGAACAATTGCACTGCCTTTTGACAGCTAGTAACAGACTGTTGAACGAAAAGATAGGTCCTACATACGTATGAAGTCCAACCATTGAACAAAGGATGACATGACAAGAAAAAAACACTCCTTTCTTGTCATGTCATCCTTTGTGCTTGAGGAAGGTAAGGACGAGCCAGAGTTTCAGAACAGGATGGGGATTGGAAGTGACAGGAGTAGTAAAGAAGGAGTCAGGATAATTCGTAAATCGCTGGGGGTAACGCTTCTTGGGGGTAACGCTTTTGTCGGCGGGCTAACGCGCCGGCCACCAGGCGCGTAAAGGTTTGTACCCTCCCCCCCCCATTCCCGACATGTATCTCCTAGACCCCCCACCCCTCCCGTAAACTACCCCTCCCCAAGCAAAACTCCTAACCCCCATGACCCCCACCCCTGTTCACGCCCCCCCCCTCCCACTCAACTAGCTAGACCCCTTACTACACCCTCCCAACCATGATAGTGAACGGTATTTCACAATCACCGAGTGACGTCATGGATGAGTCATCGCGGGTTAATTGCAAGGACAGGAGTTCCATAATTATCTTCTCAAATCAGTCGCGCTCCCTCAGCCCGATATGCTTTTCTCCCCCACCTCTTAGTCCGATCGATATCCCTACACATATAGCTGCCACGGGAGGAGCGGTTAGAGAAGACAATTAATACTTGACAGCTGGTTATTTATGTTGTAGAGGTCAACCCATTCACCTTTCTGGTCGACGTATTAATTGCTTGCAGATGAAAAACTACCTGAGGAGAAGAGCATACAGGCACTTATTAGTATTGAAATAGTAGACTGACTCATCAAACAACGGTCATTACTCTTTTCTCTCACAATAAGAGGGAGCCAACCCCCTGCTCCTCATCCACCGACCAACTCCCGATATTACTGCCCCCGCCCCTCCCTCCGCGAAAGCCGACTCCCATCTACCCTCACCTTCCCCTTTCGGAGTTTAGATGCTTGCCTTCTCTATTTTTATAAATGATATCAGGGTAGGGAGGAATGAGGTGTTGTTACCTCTGTGCGTGCTAGTGCTATTTGGTTAAGGTTTAGAAACAGTTATGTGTAACATACTGCAATGATAATAGGACAAAATTAGTTTATGTTTCATTGCATTATGAATTAAATTGTGTGCAGCATTCGCATAACTAGAATAACACAATGATAAAAAAATATAGCATTATTATATAAGTTTGTGTATTAGATGCTTCATAAGCAATCAAGTTTATGTTCTATGTACCATTCGGGGCAATACTTAGACAATAGTGAAACGACTATGAAATTATTATGTAAAGTTTATGTTTCAAATGGTATAAAGTACAAGTTATGTGCAACATGTATGTAGCTCACTAGAAAATTGTGAAACATATAGGTAGCATTTTACATGTTTAGCATTTCATGTAGCATCAAGTTTCTATTTTATGCCGCATTAGGAGACTCAATAAACAACCATCAAGAGTACTTATGTATACTATAAATTTCGGTATTTAATGCAAGGAAGCTAACGTTTATTTATTTATTTTTTTGCAAAGTTAGTAGTGTAAATTAAGATTGCGCTGGAAGTTTACCAACGATTAAGAGAATAACGGGCTATAGCTGGCCCTGTTATAAACTGTGTTGAGACAAATGTGAAATGAAACGCTATGATCACAGGAATTACGTCTGAATAATCAGTGATGTAGCCATCTCAGAGAGGATGCAGGGGACATACATGCGGTTTCTATTTTTGGAAAATACGTTATGTTAAGAGGTGAGGGTAGAGAGTTGTGTGGTTAGAGAATAGGTACTATGATAGAGAGATTAGGGGCGTGTGCGCACTATTTCTAGCAATGTCAATGTTAGGATATGAGGCGGGTGGGTGGAGCATTGAGGGGATTCATCTTTCGGAGTGGAGATGCTTGCGTGCTATATTTTTATAAATGATATCAAGGTAGGGAGGAATGAGGTGTTGTTACCTATATATTTGGTACTGCTATGGTTGAAGATGTTAAGATATATTTGTAACGTTTTATTTCATTTGAAAGATTTATGTGTAATATACGGCAATGATAATATGAATAAATAAGTTCATGTTTCATTGAATTAAGAATTAAATGTTGTGCAGTATTCGCATAACTAGGATCAGACAATGGTAAAAATATGTAATTATTATATAAGTTTTGTGTATTACATGATTCATATGCAATCAAGTTTATGTTTTATGCATCATTCGGATCAATACTTAGACAATTGTGTAACGAATATGTCAGTATTCTGTAAGTTTTATGTTTCATATGTCATAAAGTCCAAGTTATGTGTAACATTTATGTAGCTTATTAGACAATTGTGAAACATAGGTAGCATTCTACGTTTTTGCTATTCATATATCATCAAGCTTATATTTTATGACACATTCGGGTACTTAATAGACAACCGTGAAAGAATACATTTGTATACTATAAATATCGGTATTCAATGCAAGGGAGCTCAGCTTTATGTAGTAATAATAATGAAAAATTGTTTCCATGATATTGAAGTTATGTATCATCCTACGGTGAACTATGAAATAAAGTAATAATTGTGTATGTATTGCGAGTGAATTTTAAATTTAAACCATGTTACACTAAAATGTTTGGTGGAACACAGACATTTTGCAAAGCAAGTGATGTAGTTTGGAGTGAGCAGCAGTGTCACTGTTATCATGTGGGATGAGACAAATATGAAAAACAGTATGATCAGTGTAGTTAGGTCTGAATGATGAGTGATATGTTTAATGAAACATGTAGTGTTAGGTTTTTTCGATCGAGCATCGCAAGTGGGTTATGATTTATGTAACAATGATATGTTTAGTAAAATAAATATTTTAATTATGTTGAAGTTATTGATCAGAATACAGTGAACGAAAGTAATAACTGTTATGTATAGCTAGTGTACCGGTAGAGTCTCTAGCAGTAATGTAATGTGTAATGTTTTAAAGATCAAATGAGAAATACTTAGGCTATAAGATATAATTAACAAATCGAATACGAAAGTATTTTGCAAGTTTTATTTTTCATGACATCAAGTATAGGTTATGTGTTACATACGTGCAGCTCATTTGACAATCATGAAACGTATGAATAGCATTCTACATGTTTTAGCTTTTATATGTCATCAAGTTTACGTCACATTCGGGATAGACAACCGTGAAAGGAAAATATAAGTTTATGTATTCAGTGTTTCTTGTGTCATGTTTGCGTATTTATGTAACACTCGTGGAACCCCTAGGCAATGATAGAACGAATACATGTGTATTCTGTACATTTCTTGACTCAATACCGGTAAGCTTGGGTTGATGTAGTCATGATGTAAAAAATTGTTTCAATTATGTTAAAGTTATGTATCAGAGTACAATGAACTATGGAATAACGTAACAACTTTTATGTATGACATTCAAGTATACATTAAATGTAAACCATTCTGCACGTGTGTCACGATTGACGTATGATGTGTCTGGCGGAACATAGATCTTTTGCAAAGCAAGTGGTGTAAATTTAGATTGCACTGAAGTTGCCAATTGTAAGAGAATAACCAGCTGTATAGGTGTCGTAGTTATAATATATGTTGAGACAAATGCGAAAAGAACGGTATGATCAGTGTACGTAGGACGGAAAGATGAGTAACATGTTTAATGTAACATGTAGTCTTATGTTTTTTTTCGATCGTACATGGCAAGTAAGCTGTGCTTAATATAACAATGATAGGTTTATTAAAATAAAAATTCCATTAAGTTGGAGTTCTTGATCAACCTACAACGAACAACCGAAGAAATGGAAAAAATGTGTGTATGAATATTGTATAGTCGCCGAGAAACTAGGTGGAAATGTAATGCGTAATTTGTTTAAGATCAAGTGCGACAGAACTTGCGTAGTGCAAGTTGAGAAGCTACACAATAAGTTACATGAAGGAGTTTCTGTTAAATTAAGATATAGTCAGAGTAGTTAGGTATGAATAGCGAGTGATATGTTTAATGAACTTTGTTATATGATTTTGTTTTCAGTTAGCAAAATATTTGTAAGAATAAGCTCTGCTTCCTTTAGTGATGATTGGTTTAGTAAAATAAATTTTTAATTATTTCGAAGCTATATATCAACATACAGCGAACGACGGAAGAATGTAATAATTGTTATGTAAAACTTTTGAAGTGAACATTAAATGTGAATCATTTTTTACGTGTTTGATGATTGATGTACGGAATGTTTGGTCCCATATATCTCTTGTGGAGCAAAGGATGCAACGCGGATTTACACTCTCGTTAACCAAACAAAAACGATTGAGTAAATACTTGTCATAGCTGTCGCTTTTATGAGATGTGTTTAAACAAGTATTGAGAGAAGCATTACACGTATACATTTTGTATCGTTAGAGGACCTAAGTGCATATATAATGTCATTTGTTAAAGAACTAATATAAAATAATATGCGTGACATAAGTTAGGGAATAATATAAAAAATTACGTGATGGGAACATTGCTTAATTGTCATATGATCAGAATAGTTAGGTGACGATAACAAGTGATGTGTGAAATGTAACATGTACTGTGACTTTGCTTTCAGTAAGTCAAATGTTGCGCAATGTAACGCACAAGGAATCACGCGTCACATAAAATTGACTTCATCAATAATAAATGGTTTACAAATGAAACATAAGTGATTGCACAAACTTATTTTACAATACTTATAGTTACAGTTGTTCGTAGAGTCGTATTTCTGCTTCTGCTGCTTCAATGAACCTCTACAGACTGACTCCATTTTAGGTCATGGTGGTATGCATGGTTCAAACCAATTTTTCGTCACTTAGACAAATTATTGTACTTTTCCGAACGTCTTGCATTATCAAACGATGTTTAGTATTTAACATAATGTTTCACTTAAAACGTGTTTCATAAATATTTTCGTTAGGGACGCACATCACTTCATTCAATATGAGTCAACTTGTTACAAATAATTGCCAAGTGTTAAATTATCTCTCACTCGTTTGTTTCGTTGCCATATCTTAAAATTGTGGTCAATGTTTACACTCACATTTTATGTTTTCACGTTATGAACTTTGTAATTTCTCTGGTACGCAGCGGGTTTATAAAGACTTCAGTCACAAGGCGCAATGAAAGAAAACGTACTCGGTTAGAAAGAAGGCCATCTTTTGAAGAGGGGCCGCCATCACTGAGACTAATGAGATGATGACACGATTCGTTGGTTTTCAGAGACCGCGCGTATGTCTGTTTGGTGGTGTAACGGTAAACTAAAGAGACTGCCATACCGCGGAAGCTGCGGGATGTGCATCTTATATATACATCGTGACAAATTCGATGACGAAGGACCTCGCACCAGACAGATAGTTGATGATGAGACAATTCGGTTATTGCTCGACTCCACATAAACTCACTGAGTCGTGGCGTGAATTATGCCTACCCCATAGATCGTTACGTCGAAAGATCCCAAACGTCCCTTCATAAGAGGGATTGGTGTCATAAAAGTCGGATCTGCACCACGCATTCCCTTGTTGATTACTGACGTAGATCCATCCAGCCCAAGTTCAGTGGTTATTCAAAGATTTCTTTTAATAAAGTCATCATGAATAGATAAAACAGAGTTTACTTACATTGTATATTCGAAAAAGAAGAACATTGCTTGTTACCTTAACAATATCGCTCATTATTCACACTTACCTTCTCTGAGCATTTGCTCGTTATCTAAACAGAAACTCCTAGACGTAACTTATCATTCGATTCACTAAATTGTGTAAGTGGAACTGTTTCACATTAGTGCTTTAGCAAATGACGCATGATATGGAGACGTATAGCGTGTCAGTTACTTAATCAGTTTAGTTTTTGCTAACTGGAGCGCAGAGCCGATTTACATCACCTGCTTTGCAAAAGGGCTATGGGCCCCCGAACACTTCACACGTATATCGTGCCAAGCGTAATGGTATGGTTCGCAATTTATGCTTCACTTAGAATCTATCACATATACGTTGTCTGCGTTCGTTTGTCATTCAATGTTGGTTAAAATATACCATCAACCTAAATGAAACATTTTCTGTAATAAATCTATCATCTCTACATGAACCAGTTTTTTTTTAGCGTGGACACACCACATGTTATATTACAACAATAGAACCAGTTATTTACATCTTACTGGTCTGATCATATGCTAGCTGAACTAAAACTCCTCTACGTAATTTATAATTCGATTCATCAACTTGTGTTGCATTTGTTATTTCCCATTAGTTCGTTCACAAATAACTCATTTCATATGTTCACCTGTTCAATAGTTATATGCGTGTCGTTTCTTTTCACCCGTGACTAAACACATAGATTATGTTAACGACACATGTCGTGTGTTATTTACTTAAAGACTTTACGATTGTGTAATTATAATGCAAACCCAGTTTATAGTATTTGCTTTGTAAAAGATCTATGCACGACGAAACATTTTACACATCAATCCTGACATACGTGTAAATGTATGGTTTACATTTAGTATTCACTTGAAATATATTATATATATAAGTTATTACATTCTTCTGTCGATCGCTGTAGTTAGGTATTAGAATTCCACCATGATTGAAGCATTTATTGTACAACCTATCTAAGGCGGGGTTTATACTTACCTTACGCAATAGTTCATTCACTGAAACAAAGTCATAGTGCATGTTGTATTAAACAAATCACTCGTCATGCACACCTGCATATTGGTCTTCTATTTTAACCAACCTGAGACTCATTCGCACAATTTGGGGATAGACGTGTAACACGATGCACATTTAATGCGCACTTGAAATGCCTTACTTACAAGTTATTACTTTCTTTTGCAGTTCAACGTATATTGATATAGAACTCCACCATTTTTGAAACAATTATTGTACTAAACCTATCATCACAACATAAAGCGGAGCTCATACTTACATTGCGCAACATTTGACTTACTGAAAGCAAAGTCACAGTACATGTTACATTTCACACATCACTTGTTATCGTCACCTAACTATTCTGATCATATGACAATTAAGCAATGTTCCCATCACGTAATTTTTTATATTATTCCCTAACTTATGTCACGCATATTATTTTATATTAGTTCTTGAACAAATGACATTATATATGCACTTAGGTCCTCTAACGATACAAAATGTATACGTGTAATGCTTCTCTCAATACTTGTTTAAACACATCTCATAAAAGCGACAGCTATGACAAGTATTTACTCAATCGTTTTTGTTTGGTTAACGAGAGTGTAAATCCGCGTTGCATCCTTTGCTCCACAAGAGATATATGGGACCAAACATTCCGTACATCAATCATCAAACACGTAAAAAATGATTCACATTTAATGTTCACTTCAAAAGTTTTACATAACAATTATTACATTCTTCCGTCGTTCGCTGTATGTTGATATATAGCTTCGAAATAATTAAACAGTTATTTTACTAAACCAATCATCACTAAAGGAAGCAGAGCTTATTCTTACAAATATTTTGCTAACTGAAAACAAAATCATATAACAAAGTTCATTAAACATATCACTCGCTATTCATACCTAACTACTCTGACTATATCTTAATTTAACAGAAACTCCTTCATGTAACTTATTGTGTAGCTTCTCAACTTGCACTACGCAAGTTCTGTCTCACTGGATCTTAAACAAATTACGCATTACATTTCCACCTAGTTTCTCGGCGACTATACAATATTCATACACACATTTTTTCCATTTCTTCGGTTGTTCGTTGTAGGTTGATCAAGAACTCCAACTTAATGGAATTTTTATTTTAATAAACCTATCATTGTTACATTAAGCACAGCTTACTTGCCATGTACGATCGAAAAAAAACATAAGACTACATGTTACATTAAACATGTTACTCATCTTTCCGTCCTACGTACACTGATCATACCGTTCTTTTCGCATTTGTCTCAACATATATTATAACTACGACACCTATACAGCTGGTTATTCTTTTACAATTGGCAACTTCAGTGCAATCTAAATTTACACCACTTGCTTTGCAAAAGATCTATGTTCCGTCAGACACATCATACGTCAATCGTGACACACGTGCAGAATGGTTTACATTTAATGTATACTTGAATGTCATACATAAAAGTTGTTACGTTATTCCATAGTTCATTGTACTCTGATACATAACTTTAACATAATTGAAACAATTTTTTACATCATGACTACATCAAAACAAGCTTACCGGTATTGAGTCAAGAAATGTACAGAATACACATGTATTCGTTCTATCATTGCCTAGGGTTTCCACGAGTGTTACATAAATACGCAAACATGACACAAGAAACACTGAATACATAAACTTATATTTTCCTTTCACGGTTGTCTATCCCGAATGTGACGTAAACTTGATGACATATAAAAGCTAAAACATGTAGAATGCTATTCATACGTTTCATGATTGTCAAATGAGCTGCACGTATGTAACACATAACCTATACTTGATGTCATGAAAAATAAAACTTGCAAAATACTTTCGTATTCGATTTGTTAATTATATCTTATAGCCTAAGTATTTCTCATTTGATCTTTAAAACATTACACATTACATTACTGCTAGAGACTCTACCGGTACACTAGCTATACATAACAGTTATTACTTTCGTTCACTGTATTCTGATAAATAACTTCAACATAATTAAAATATTTATTTTACTAAACATATCATTGTTACATAAATCATAACCCACTTGCGATGCTCGATCGAAAAAACCTAACACTACATGTTTCATTAAACATATCACTCATCATTCAGACCTAACTACACTGATCATACTGTTTTTCATATTTGTCTCATCCCACATGATAACAGTGACACCTATGGCCTGTTATTCTCTTGTTCGTTGGCAAACTGCTGCCCACTCCAAACTACATCACTTGCTTTGCAAAATGTCTATGTTCCACCAAACATTTTAGTGTAACATGGTTTAAATTTAAAATTCACTCGCAATACATACACAATTATTACTTTATTTCATAGTTCACCGTAGGATGATACATAACTTCAATATCATGGAAACAATTTTTCATTATTATTACTACATAAAGCTGAGCTCCCTTGCATTGAATACCGATATTTATAGTATACAAATGTATTCTTTCACGGTTGTCTATTAAGTACCCGAATGTGTCATAAAATATAAGCTTGATGATATATGAATAGCAAAAACGTAGAATGCTACCTATGTTTCACAATTGTCTAATAAGCTACATAAATGTTACACATAACTTAGACTTTATGACATATGAAACATAAAACTTACAGAATACTGACATATTCGTTACACAATTGTCTAAGTATTGATCCGAATGATGCATAAAACATAAACTTGATTGCATATGAATCATGTAATACACAAAACTTATATAATAATTACATATTTTTACCATTGTCTGATCCTAGTTATGCGAATACTGCACAACATTTAATTCTTAATTCAATGAAACATGAACTTATTGCGCACACGCCCCTAATCTCTCTATCATAGTACCTATTCTCTAACCACACAACTCTCTACCCCTCACCTCTTAACATAACGTATTTTCCAAAAATAGAAACCGCATGTATTTCCCCTGCATCCTCTCTGAGATGGCTACATCACTGATTATTCAGACGTAATTCCTGTGATCATAGCGTTTCATTTCACATTTGTCTCAACACAGTTTATAACAGGGCCAGCTATAGCCCGTTATTCTCTTAATCGTTGGTAAACTTCCAGCGCAATCTTAATTTACACTACTAACTTTGCAAAAAAATAAATAAATAAACGTTAGCTTCCTTGCATTAAATACCGAAATTTATAGTATACATAAGTACTCTTGACGGTTGTCTATTGAGTCTCCTAATGCGGCATAAAATAGAAACTTGATGCTACATGAAATGCTAAACATGTAAAATGCTACCTATATGTTTCACAATTTTCTAGTGAGCTACATACATGTTGCACATAACTTGTACTTTATACCATTTGAAACATAAACTTTACATAATAATTTCATAGTCGTTTCACTATTGTCTAAGTATTGCCCCGAATGGTACATAGAACATAAACTTGATTGCTTATGAAGCATCTAATACACAAACTTATATAATAATGCTATATTTTTTTTATCATTGTGTTATTCTAGTTATGCGAATGCTGCACACAATTTAATTCATAATGCAATGAAACATAAACTAATTTTGTCCTATTATCATTGCAGTATGTTACACATAACTGTTTCTAAACCTTAACCAAATAGCACTAGCACGCACAGAGGTAACAACACCTCATTCCTCCCTACCCTGATATCATTTATAAAAATAGAGAAGGCTGGCATCTAAACTCCGAAAGGGGAAGCCCCTCAACGCTCCACCCACCCTGCTTTAGCCAAACATTGACGTCATTGCTAAAAATAGTGCATACGCGCCCCCACGCCCCCTCCATCAACCACGCTCTCATCATCGCCTCAACACTAAAAATAGAGCATGCGTGCATAACCACTCCACCCTTCCCCAAGCGTCTCTCACCACCTGTTTTTCTAACCAAAGTGTAAAGGTAGGCATGGAAAATTAATTCTCTCTAGCCAACTCAATGTAGGGAGCGGAACAAACCAGTGATGGGGATCTCACTCTTTTCGGCTGTCTTTGGTAGAAATGTTCCGTCAGTAAATTATACTGACTGATACTGATCACACAGCACCCTCACTGTGTGCAAAAACTTCGGTTACCCCGTCATTCGCACTATGGTAGTCTAAGAACGGCCCGCGTGCTTTGTAAAAGGGGATCGAGGATAAACTAACGGGTACATAGATCTTCGACAAAACCACCAATGTACCCTGATTAAACACTCAAAACTGTCGAAGCGCCACTACATCGTAATCTTTAGACTAACTATCGGAGTAATCTCAACAGGACATCCAACGTACGTTATGTCTGACAAAACTATTAGTTATAAGTAAAACAAGCCTATCACTTTCTGTTGAAGCCTTACATTTAAAAATAACAACTACCCAGAGAAAAAACTATAAACACCAGAACTCATGTTCTCAATCGAAAACAGGGAACTGAATTCAATATTGTCTTTACATTACTGCTCACCCTCATCTCGAAATCCAATGAACAGCCAGCTGGGGTGAACTGCGCACACCCCCATTACATCCACCCGCCTACCCTCACCTTCAAGCCAAGAGACAAGCCTCAACACGCTCAGTGGTGACTAGTACTGGCTTTTCCTGGCGACACGCTTCGGTGACTCCACCGGTCTGGGTAGCCTCTCAAATTAATGCATTGGTGTCCTTGGGGTGCGGGCGGGGGAGGGGAGGGGAGGGGGGTCGGGAGAACATTACTCACACATATGTGGTAGTATCGGAGGGGCGACATGCTAAGTAGGGGCGCGACTCGATGAACTCGGCGAATGCGGCAACCATGTAGGAAGAACGGTCGGACTAGGAGGGAGGGGGGAAAAGTAGCTGAGGGAGGGCGACTCATTTTACAAGATAACTGCTGTCTTTGCAGTTACCTGCCGATGACACAGCTTAACGTCACTACATGATTGTGAATACCGATCACCGTCTTGGTTAGGTGAGGGTAGATGGGAGTCGGCTTTCGCGGAGGGAGAGGCGGGGGCAGTAATATCGGGAGTTGGTCGGTGGATGAGGAGCAGGGGGTTGGCGCCCTCTTATTGTGAGAGAAAAGAGTAATGACCGTTGTTTGATGAGTCAGTCTACTATTTCAATACTAATAAGTGCCTGTATGCTCTTCTCCTCAGGTAGTGTTTCATCTGCAAGCAATTACTACGTCGACCAGAAAGGTGAATGGGTTGACCTCTACAACATAAATAACCAGCTGTCAAGTATTAATTGTCTTCTCTAACCGCTCCTCCCGTGGCAGCTATATGTGTAGGGATATCGGTCGGACTAAGAGGTGGGGGAGAAAAGCATATCGGGCTGAGGGAGCGCGACTGATTTGAGAAGATAATTATGGAACTGCTGTTGTTGCAATTAACCCGCGATGACTCATCCATGACGTCACTCGGTGATTGTGAAATACCGTTCACTATCATGGTTGGGAGGGTGTAGTAAGGGGTCTAGCTAGTTGAGTGGGAGGGGGGGGGCGTGAACAGGGGTGGGGGTCATGGGGGTTAGGAGTTTTGCTTGGGGAGGGGTAGTTTACGGGAGGGGTGGGGGGTCTAGGAGATACATGTCGGGAATGGGGGGGGGGGGGGGGGAGGGTACAAACCTTTACGCACCAGGTGGCCGGCGCGTTAGCGCGCCGACAAAAGCGTTACCCCCAAGAAGCGTTACCCCCAGCGATTTACGAATTATCCTGACTCCTTCTTTACTACTGACAGGGGAGTATGAGCAGCGGGTTGGTTCCTTGGTTGTATACTCAGGACGCTTTAACCCATTGTGATTATATCGCATAATAAGAAAAGGAAGAGCGGAACCACGTTCCCGGGGTAAACCCCCCTTGTCGTTGAGAAGAAATAAATGCATACTTCTATTGTTTTCTCGGAGTCGTGTTTTGCCGGTAAGTACCTGCGGAACCACAAGCAGGAGGTCATTATTTTCTTAAAGCGGGTCATTATTGTCCCATAGCGGGTGATTATATTTCCGTCACAATAATGGCCCACCAAGGATAAATAATACCCCGATTCTTGTTTAATGTGTGTCATGTTGAGTACCGGCTTCTTTTCCATACATCAACATCATTAAGAAATAGTACAACGTGCACTACACAAATTATCCATGGACAATTAGGCAATCCCGGAAAAATGCTTCTCACTAAACAGTATCCAGTATGGCCTGCTATGTAACTTCAATTCAATCGAAGTATACTTGTCCCCTGCAAGGGCGAATCTAAGATTCTGAAAGAGAGGGTGCGACGGGGGAGGGGGGGGGGATGTGCTCTCTTAAAACTTGCGACCGGGGGGGGGGGGGTGAAAATGTTTTTACGACCGGGCGGGTGGGGGGCGTGGGGGGGGGGGCTACACCTCCACCTCAAATGGCCTGGATTTTACACGGAAAAGCGGGATTGTTCCTCCCCTATGAGGGTCATTGTATACTTTAACAGTCCTTAACATCCCCTTGCTTAACGCCCCGGAGGGGGAGGGGGGGGGGTGCATCTACAAAATGTATTTTCTTGTAGAGAATGGGTAAGCCACGACCTCTGCAGTTTCTTTTAGCATTCTGTTACTGATGCCGTCAGGGCCGCTTGCCTTTTTAACAGGGAGCTGTTTGAGGATGCGATATACGTCAACAGGCGTAAAGATGACGTTAGTCATCCGGTGTGCCGTGTTGTACCGAAGAGGTGGGAGTGCAAAGCCTGGTGGAGGGTCACCGAGAGCCGAGCGTGCCACAAAAAACTCATTCAATACAATTGGCTTGGACTGGGAAGTAGCGTAAACTACGTTATTGTCGACTATGGGAGGGATACCGGTTACCCTTTTCCCGCAGAATAGTACTTTTAGTATTTTATTATATTAACTTTGGGTTGCGTAATCTGTCAACTTGTCTTTTATAATACGTTGCTTTTGCTCTGTTAATACCAACTTTGACTTGATTTAATTTAAATATTTAGCGCGGTTTAAGTCACTATGTACAGGTTTATATCTTTTGTAAAGTGTATCTATCTTAAAAACGCACCTCATTTGTCATCAAAGGGTTAATTGTCTCGAGGTCTGATAGTTACTTGCTTAATAGAAATGAAGTCATGGATAGCTTCAACATAAGTACTAATACATTGGGTTAAACTATCATTAACATCACTTTAACTGAAGTCCCAATGGGTAGAGGACAAAGTGTACCGTAAACCGATATAGTCAGCAGCAGAATAGTCATAAATACGCCGATGATAAGGTTTCTCTCTTGGAACATACAAGTTTAAGACACATTAGACGCCGTGATGATCTGTTGTACATATGGGAGCGACCGGGGCAGTTAATCAGTAGGGACCAAGCAAGTTAAATAACACGGTCATCACCAAAGCGAGGTGCGTGGGTCATTGAGTGACCAATGAAAACAAGACATCGCGTCCAACGTCAACAGTTTATATATTTACCAGCGTTAAGTTACGAGAGTAAAGTTACCAGCGTTAAGTTACCATCAGCGTTCGGGTGCAGGGTTCGGTGCCTTTCGGCCTCAAACAGCAGTGACGTGGGACGCTTGTTTGAAAAGAGCGGTGGGTTCCTGGTTAAACAAATGGAAAATCCGAAGTCCTGATATTTGTTCTTGTGGAGTTTATTTCATTCGACTAACTAGTGAAGTGAAGCACAATACCAACGAACCGCTAACATCGTGCAAATTAAACTACATTTACAGTCTTACCCGTAAACCTTCAGTAGAACAATCGATCGTCATTTGTAAGACCCAGTTACGACTTCATTACAATATAGACTAATCAGACAAATGAGCATTTGCAGCAACAATTGCACTGCCTTTTGACAGCTACTAGCAGACTGTTTTAACAGGTTCTACATACGTATGAAGCCCAACCATTGAACAAAGGATGACATGACAAGAAAGGACCATTCCTTTCTTGTCATGTCATCCTTTGTGCTTGAGGAAGGTAAGGACGAGCCAGAGTTTCAGAACAGAATAGGGGGATTGGGAGTGACATGGGATATGAGCAGCGGGTTGGTTCCTTGGTTGTATATTCAGGACGCTTTAACCAATTATGATTATATCGCATAAGGAGAACGGGAAGAGCGGAATCACGTTCCCGGGGGTAACCCCCTACTCTTTGAGAAGAAATAAATGCATACTTTTTTTTTTTCCGACACAGACACAAATATTACAACGTGCAACACGCAAATTATCCATGGACAACTATGCAACCCCGGAAAAATGCTTCTCACTAAACAGTATCCAGTATGGCCTGGTATGTAACTTGCGACATCAATTCAATCGAAGTATACTTGTCCCCTGCAAGGGCGAATCTAAGATTTTGAAAGAGGGGGTGCGACCGGATGGGGGGGGGTGGGGGCTTTACAAAATGTCTTTTTATGAGAATGTGTAAGCCATGACCTCTGCAGTTTCTTTTAGCATTCTGTTACTGATGCCGTCAGGGCCGCTTGCCCTTTTAACAGGGAGCTGTTTGAGGATGCGATATACGTCTGTTAGGGCCCAAAACGTCATAGTGACGAAAACGTCAGATCCCACGGTCTGAGCCATCTAGGAGCAAATGTACAGTTTCACACTGTGCCTCGATCGCAGTGTCTGTTGACGGGGGCTATGAATATATGAGGCAGTAACTCTTCAGTTTCAGATATATTTAAGTGCTTTCATAAAAAATGAAATATGGGTATCGCCGCCCCCCCACCCCCCACCTCCCTCCGGGTCCATCCCTTGGAACCTCCTATTTCAAGAAACCTTATATTTCCTTATTTTCCTGCGCCTTAATTCGCAAATTTCGGCTTTCAAGAGGTCTCTAATTGTCAATCAATCAATCCTTTTGCCCAGAGTGGCCCCGCCCAGTTTCCTTAAGAAACGCCACGCATGGTTGTGTGAGCGATAACCGGGATGGTTGAAATTAAACTTTAAACTGTATATTTCATTCTACCAAGGTATGACGTTTTGGTCACTATGTCGTTTTGGGTTCTAACATACGTCCACATGCGTAAAGATGACGTTAGTCATCCGGTGTGCCGTGTTGTACCGAAGAGGTGGGAGTGCAAAGCCTGGTTGAGGGTCACCGAGAGCCGAGCGTGCCACAAAAAACTCATTCAATACAATTGGCTTGGACTGGGAAGTAGCGTAAACTACGTTATGTCGACTATGGGAGGGATACCGGTTACCCTTTTCCCGCAGAATAGTACTTTTAGTATTTTATTATATTAACTCCGGGTTGCGTAATCTGTCAACTTGTCTTTTATAATACGTTGCTTTTGCTCTGTTAATACCAACTTTGGCTTGATTTAATTTTAAAATTTAGCGCGGTTTAGGTCATAATGTACATGTTTATATCTTTTGTAAAGTGTATCTATCTTAAAAAACGCACCTCAGATGTCACCAATGGCTTAATCGTCACGAGGTCTGATAGTTACTTGCTTCATAGAAATGAAGTCATGGATAGCTTCAACGTAAGTACTAATACATTGGTTATACACTATAATTAACATCCCTTTTTCTGAAGTCCCAATGGGTAGACGACAAAGTGTGCCGTGAACCGATATAGTCAGCAGCAGAATAGTCATAAATACGCCCCTTATAAGGTTTGTCTCTTGGAATACACAATTTGAAGACACAATAGACGCCGTGATGATCTCTTGTATATACGGGAGTTGAAGTGCCAGAATCCGTCACATAGCCTGGCGAGTCAGTAATTACAAGATCCAACAGAGACTCCGTTTTATCAGTAAATCAGAAAGGTTCCGAGATTAATTGTAGCAACGCATTATTTTGGAGAAGAAAAACAAAACGGTTTTGAAGTTCACTGTCGATATGCCGTGAATAGAATGTTTTATATCGGTAATTGAAGTCTCCTATTATTACAAGTGCCTTCGAATTTTCTGAGAGACCCAAACTGATTTCATTTTGGAACGTTGATAAAAAGTGTTTTTTTCTGATTCATTGGGACCATTTGGTCGATCATGCATACCAACAAACACCTTGCCCCGCGGCGCCTCTAGCCATATAGACATAGGCCTACTCCATGCTAAGGGACTCCAGTTCAGGACGATGTCGAACAGCCAGGTCGTTTCTCACATAGTTGAGGACCCCGCCCCCATGGCGGTGACTGTCGCGGCGATAGATATCGCATTCAGCAATGCCGATATTAGTGTCAGGTATATTTGTTTCAAGCCAACTTTAAGAAAGTGTTATGATGTCAGTTTGGAAATCAATTACTTGTTGCTTATAAATTTCATCCACCTTCACGTATCTATCGCCGACACAAGCAGGAATGGAAGAAACTTCACTAAGTAGGCTTCGCACATTCAAGTGGCTGATAAGTGCAAGAGGAATTCACATAGGCAGTGTGCCTGTTTTCCAATTGCCAATAAAATATGTTTGAACTGAGTGGCTGATACGAAGCGGGGTATTAGATTTAGGGCCAAGATTTGGGTGAACATCTCCAGAGACCAGAACGGAGAGCTGTTACGACAAAACCAATAAATACGTGATATTACATAACATTATCATTATCTCTGCACCAGCAGCTATATTTGGTAACGCTGTCTGTGTTTCTTAAATAGACCAGTAGCCTGAGCGCAGATAGACAGCAATACCAATTATGTTAACAACAGATAAATATACGACATATATATATATAAATATAACGATGGGTGTTTGAGACAGCTTTAAATTTGTACACATAAGGGCTAGGCTCAGTCGAGGGGCTCACATCGAGGATGAGCGGATGAAGCAGGCCTTCAATTAGCCCCGTTTGATGGCGTTAATGGTTACTGCAGAGTGATAGGCCGTCCATATGGACACAGACAATCCATAACAAGCCATCTAATGGGGCTAGCCCCAGATAAAGTGCCCGGATTAGGCTTCGAACCCAGGGCCTATTGATCTGCAGTCTGGTGCGCTAGAAACTCCACCAGGAAGCTAATCTCCTCATAAAGATGTTTGAATATGTGTATACCACTCACCTACCCTCATTAGATGACTTGTTACGGGTTTAATATTGTTTAGTATGTAACAGGTATGGACGGGCAAACCAGTCTGCCGTAATCATTAATATCAACCGTGGTTCCCACTCACCATATTAGACCGCATAGGAATCCTTCTTCGATCTCCCCGCGATTTTGTATAATCCTATCCTATATCATTATCAACTTGCGACCGACAAAAATCGTCTTCCGTCTTGGTTGTACAGAAAAGTGCAACCAGTAACTTAGTTATCCATACACACATACCTGCGGAACACAGCTACTGGCAGATGAATTAACTGTCGATTCCATGGAAACAAGCGAAACTGTACATTGTAAACACAAAGCTATCACATGGAAAGAACGCTCACTAATTGTATCAAGGAATGGATTGCAAAAAAACCCTGAAATTCGCAATTATGGTATCTGGACCAGCAAGAGAGCAAGACACCGAGGGACGATAATGACCAGTCGCTCACATAATCAGTTGTATTGCGAGTAAAATGGATAATGGGCGCATTCAATTGCCTTTCAAATTGCTTGCTGCAAATTTTTTTTCTCTCCGCCTCTAGGACGAACAGTGGGAAACGCGAGTTCGTATGCGCATGCGCTTCGAGGAGAGGAAACTTTGAAATTTACAGCAAGCAATTTGAAAGATTGTTTCACAAGTATATATGGAACAGGAATCATGTGTTTAAACGGTCAGTGTTACGTTTTTTCGTCTGACACAAACGGCAGAAGACAACCACTATCTTCTTCCCTGCGCCAGGTGCAGCTCGCACTGCATGGCCCTCCGGCCCGCCTCCTCGAGAGCAGACAAGCCTGGAGGCTATACACAGGGCTAGGGACCTGCCACCTGTAAGGGGGGCATGAGGTGGCACGGTCGCATCGCCATAGGAAGACGAATGCAACGAGACAAGAAAAAAGGGAAACAGAAGGTGCCGGGAGAGAAAAGAGGAGAAGTTCTGGAAAGAGGGTGAATGCAGCAACTGAGGTTCTAGAAGTGGAGGAGGGGCGGGTAGAGTTCTAGAAAAGCGGGACATGTGAGTGGGAACACCACACAAGAAAAAAGATTGAAAGTGCCAGGAGAGGATAAGAGAAAAGATAAGTCAGGCAAAATTAGTAACAGAAACGTGCTAAGAGAAAAGGAGAATGGGGAGCAAATGACGTCGATGTTTTGTGACGTCCATGTTTGGTGACGTCCACCTTTGGTGACGTCCACTTTGGGGGACGTCTAGATTAGGTGACGACCACGTTTGGTGACGCCCACGTTTGGTGACGCCCACGTTTGGTGACGCCCACGTTTGGTGACGTCCATGTTTGATGACGTCCATCTCTGGTGACGTCCATGTTTATGACGTCCATGTTTGGTGACGTCCATGTTTGATGACGTTCCTGTTTGGTGACGTCCATGTTCGGTGACGTCCATGCTTGGTGACGTCCATGTTTGGTGACGTCCATGTTTGGTGACGTCCATGTTTGATGACGTCCACGTTTGGTGACGTCCATGTTTGGTGACGTCCACGTTTGGGGACGTCTACGTTTGGGGACGTCTAGGTTTGGTGACGCCCACGTTTGGTGACGTCGATGTTTGGTGACGTCCACGTTTGGTGACGTCTAGGTTTGGTGACGTCCATGTTTGATGTCGTCAATGTTTGGTGACGTCCATATTTGGTGACGTCCCTGTCCGGTGACGTCCATGTTTGATGACGTCCATGTTTTGTGACGTCCATGTTTGGTAACGTCCACGTTTGGTGTTCATGTTTAGTGACGTCCACGTTTGGTGACGTCCACGTTTGGTGACGTCCATCTTTGGTGACGTCCATGTTTGGTTACGTCCATGTTTGGTGACGTCCATGTTTGGTTACGTCCATGTTTGGTGACGTCTATGATTCATGTTTGATGTTTGATACAGTGTACATTATACCGTGACAGTGTAGAGTATGCCGTGACAGTGCACAGTATACCTTGACAGTGCACAGTATACCGTGACAGTATACAGTATACCGTGATAGTGTACAGTATCCCGTGATAGTGCACAATGAATCGTAACAGGGTACAGTATACCGTGACAGCCTAGTACATTATACCGTGACAGTGTACAGTATACCGTGACAGTGCACAGTATACCGTTACAGTGTACAGTATACCGTGATAATGTATAGTGTACCGTGATTGTGTAAAATGTACAGTGATAGTGTACAGTACACCGTGATTGTGTACAATTTACAGTGATAGTGTACAATATACCGTGATAGTGTACAGTATACCGTGATAGTGTACAGTATACCGTGATAGTGTAAGTATACCGTGATAGTGTACAGTATACCGTGGTAGTGTACAGTATACCGTGATAGTGTACAGTATACTATGATAGTGTACAGTATATCGTGATAGTGTACAGTATACCGTGATAGTGTACAGTATACCGTGATAGTGTAGAGTATACCGTTACAGTGTACAGTATACCGTGATAGTGTACAGTATACCGTTACAGTGTACAGTATACCGAAACAGTGTACAGTATACCGTTACAGTGTACAGTATACCGTGATTGTGTACAGTATACCGTGATAGTGTACAGTATACCGTGATAGTGTACAGTATACCGTTACAGTGTACAGTATACCGTGATAGTGTGCAGTATACCGTGATAGTGTACAGTATACCGTTACAGTGTACAGTATACCGTGATAGTGTACAGTATACTGTTACAGTGTACAGTATACCGAAACAGTGTACAGTATACCGTTACAGTGTACAGTATACCGTGATAGTGTACAGTATACCGTGATAGTGTACAGTATACCGTGATAGTGTACAGTATACCGTTACAGTGTACAGTATACCGTGATAGGGTGCAGTATACCGTGATAGTGTACAGTATACCGTTACAGTGTACAGTATACCGTGATAGTGTACAGTATACCGTTACAGTGTACAGTATACCGAAACAGTGTACAGTATACCGTTACAGTGTACAGTATACCGTGATAGTGTACAGCATACCGTGATAGTGTACAGTATACCGTGATAGTGTACAGTATACCGTTACAGTGTACAGTATACCGAAACAGTGTACAGTATACCGTTACAGTGTACAGTATACCGTGATAGTGTACAGTATACCGTGATAGTGTACAGTATACCGTGATAGTGTACAGTATACCGTTACAGTGTACAGTATACCGAAACAGTGTACAGTATACCGTTACAGTGCACAGTATACCGTGATAGTGTACAGTATACCGTAACAGTATACCGTGACAGTGCACAGTGTACCGTGATAGTGTACAGCATACCGTTACAGTGAACAGTATACCGTGATAGTGTACAGTATACCGTGATAGTGTACAGTATATCGTGATAGTGTACAGTATACCGTAACAGTATACCGTGACAGTGCACAGTGTACCGTAATAGTGCACAGTTTACCGTGATAGTGTACAGTATACCGTTACAGTGTACAATATACCGTGATAGTGTACAGTATACCGCTACAGCGTACAGTATACCGTCATAATGTACAGTATACCGTGACAGTGCACAGTGTACCGTGATAGTGTTTAGTATACCGTTACAGTGTACAGTATGCCGTGATAGTGTACAGTATACCGTGACAGTGTGCAGTGTACCGCGATAGTGTACAGTATACCGTAACAGTGTGCAGTGTACCGTGATAGTGTACAGTGTACCGTGATAGTGTACAGTATACCGTAACAGTGTGCAGTGTACCGTGATAGTGTAAAGGACACCGTGATAGTGTACAGTATACCGTAACAGTGTGCAGTGTACCATCATAGTGTTCAGGATACCGTGACAGTGTACAGTATACCGTGACAGTGTACAGTATACTGTGACAGTGTACAGTATACCGTGATAGTGTTCAGTGTACCGTGATAGTGTACAGTGTACCGTGATAGTGTACAGTATACCGTAACTGTGCAGTGTACCGTGATAGTGTACAGTGTACCGTGACAGTGTACAGTATACTGTGACAGTGTACAGTATACCGTGATAGTGTTAAGTATACCGTTACAGTGTACAGTATACCGTGATAGTGTACAGTGTACCGTGATAGTGTACAGAATACTGTGATGGTGTACAGTGTACCATGATAATGTTCAGTATACCGTGACAGTGTACAGCATACCGTAATAGTGTGCAGTGTACCGTGATAGTGTACAGTATACCGAAACAGTGTACAGTATACCGTAATAGTGTACAATATACCTTGACAGTGTACAGTATACCGTGATAGTCTACATGCATGAACACACCACGCGTCGGACGTTCGAAACCGCTAAACTTTCCCGTCTTCTCAGCGCTTCAGGGCAATTGATCTGTCGAAGATGGTTTCGGCCTGAGCGGCCTTCTGGCCGGGACAGCGTCCGCAGAGTGCCGCGATCGCCGCCGCAAACCCCTTCCTGAAGTGGGTGTTGGTCAGGGCGTAGATGGCGCAGTTGACCGAGGAATGGAGGTGGGCCAGGAGCAGGACGAACAGGTGCACTTCCATGGGGGCCGCGTCGGAGAAGTCGGCCACCACTAGGACGGCGTAAGGCGCCCAGCAGATGACGAAGGCTAGGAAAGCCATGGATAAAGTGCGGGCCAGCCTCACCGATCCGGTTTGCCTGATTGGGATGGCCGAGGGGGCGAGGGTGCCTGAGCGTGAGATCGCCCATACACTCACACCAGGCTGACCCGTGTTCACCGCTATCTTCCGCTCACTATTGCGCACGCGCAGGAAAATCTTGACGTACGACGTGCCAATGATGCAAACCGGAAGTGCTACCACACACGTGGAAAAGAAAATAGTGAAGGAGAAGCTGAACTTTCTGTTCCAGATGCACTCTAGGTACTTGGGGTCGTAGACGTTCTCCATCCAGCCGAAGAGGGCGGGAGATGACACCGTGAGACCCAGAAGCCAGAAGGACGCACATAGAAGGATGTTGTTGCGAAAGGTGAAGACTTTCCGGTAGAGGGCGTCGTTAAAGATATGGATGTACATGCTAAAGCCAACGCCCCCTATGCTGAAGAGTGCCGCAACGCAGGCCATGAGGCATATTGTGGCTATAGCGTTGCACAAACCTGGCCGGGAGTCGAAGTAAGCCTTGCCTTGCACCATACCTGTCGACACGCAAAACTAAACCTAATACATCGCTATTACGTTTTATCATCAGACACCTGAGACAATTAAAATATGAACAAATTTACTCTCATTTGGTACATTGTACAATTTGTGAGACCGTTTTTACATGCATCTAATGAGTTCAACAATTGGTAGTTCAAGTATGTATATGTTTCTGCCCCCCCCCCCCGGGGGGGCACTACTATCTGGTGGGGGATTCCGCAGGTGCCTTGATACCTGAGAGAGCGGATATTTGTGATGAAAAAGATACCCCTATAGAGCGGATATTTTAAAACTTGCGACCGGGGAGGGGGGGGAAGAGGCTCTAAAAATGTGCGTTCATAGAGCGGGTTGTACTCCTGAGAGGATTTTGGCGGTGAAACGTCCAGACCAAGCGGATTGGGGAGGTAAAACGCAACCGAGCGGACTTGGGCGGTAAAAGGCCCGGACCAAGCGGACCTGGCGGTAAAACTCCGACCGAGCGGATTTGGGCGGTAAAACGTCCAGACCAAGCGAATTTGGGCGGTAAAACGCCCCGACCGAATGGATTTGGGCGGTAAAAGGCCCAGACCAAGCGGATTTTGGTGGTAAAACGCCCAGACCAAGCGGATTTTGGCGGTAAAAGGCCCCGACCAAGCGGATTTGGGTGGTAAAACGCCCCGACTGACAGGAATTTGGGCGGTAAAACGCCCCGACCGAGCGGATCTTGGCGGTAAAACGCCCCGACCGAGCGGATTTGGGCGGTGAAAAGGGGTGGGGGGGCGGTTACCGCGGAACTCTTCTCAACCCAGCAATGTGTTAAGTATCCCGACTGCGGGGTTTCTCCGGACATATGGTGAACGAGTATGCTATTATGCAAATTACAGCTGTAATGTTTCCTTTCCTTTCGCCTAATTATCCAATGGAAGCTTGTTTTTACAACAAAAATCCCCAATAAGTATTTTAGCTTCATAGAATTAGCGTCATGTCCGTTTTTTTCCTTATTGTTCGTATCTAGACTAAACACCGGCCAGAAATTTCTCTCTTATGATGAAATGGTCAATTAACGACATTTAAATGACCGGCTGTTAGGGTACGGTTCCAATTTGTATACGGAATTATATCTGGAACCAAAAATGGAAGGACTAATTTAATATCTTATGGGGCAAATAGCATGTTAATGGTCCATTACACCCATTCTTAAATCTGACAAAGTCACCGTCGAGCATTTTCCACCTCAACACCTCAACATTGAAAGTCCGCGACCAACACTTACCCACAATACCGAAAAGGTCCGCGAAGCCTGACACACAGAGGTCTGCCAAGGCCAGGTTGAAGACGAATGCGTTACGGTGATGTCTCAGCGGTCTGTAGATGTAGATTGTGAAGAGAACTAGACTGTTGCCGAAGGTGCCTGCCACCGCCGCCAGACAGACAATCGCCAGGTACGGGTAGGCCAGCTCGGGATAGTGATGCAGGTAGAAGGGCCCGCCGACCTCATGGCCCGCCCAGATGGGGGGTCTGTCCGTGCTGGCGCCATCACCCCCGAGGCCCTCAGTTGACAAGTTGTTTTGGATCGCCATGGCCTGACCGTGTGTTTATGGTGGTGTTGGCGATGCCTCAAACTCCTCCCACGCTGATGATCATCGGGCTGCAACTGACGTGCCTGCGTGGGGTTCTGCCACTTTTGTCCCTTTCAGTTCAGGCGAAAGCCGCTCAACACCAGACGTCAGACGTCGCTACTTATTCATCCCCCCCCCCCCCAACACACCCTCTTTCCACCCCACCCATAGTGTCCCTAGAGGCGGCGGCTTAGGAGGCTCGAGCCATTCCTCACACCTGCTGTTCCGACGCGGAGGTTGATAAATGCCAAGTGCTTACGGTTGGAGGCCAAGTTTTCGCTTTATTACTGACAGAAGTTGAAAACTTCTGTCAGTATAGTACTATGTTCGGTTTGTAAATTTATTTGTTACTGACAGAAGTTGAAAACTTCTGTCAGTATAGTACTATGTTCGGTTTGTAAATTAGTTTGTATGTTTGTTATGACGAAAATTGAAATTTTCAATTTTCGGAATATGTCGGTTGGTCGTGTTTGTGTGTATGTGTGTAGAAAAGAAACGCACGGGCACAGGGTAAACCACAAGCTGTAGGTAAGTCCAGGATAACAATATAATAGATAAAAACAGGATAACAATATTATAGAAAAAAACAGGCCAAAAACAGATCTGGGGAAAACATATATAACAGATGAAAACAGGTCTGGGGAAAATGAAATGGATCAAAACAGGCCAAAACGAGAATAGATCAAAAATAGGCCAAAACAACAAATTGAAATTTTCAATTTTCGGAATATGTCGGTTGGTCGTGTTTGTGTGTATGTATGTATGTATGTATGTATGTCTGTCCCACTCGAAAACGGGAAGTCTCTTTGTGACCTAACTGCTACATGTATCGTTTCGCAATCTTTAACATCTTATAGCCAGCTAATAGGGCTACAACATTCTCGTCACGCAGGTTGAAAGGTCAAAGGTCAAGGTCACAGCGATTTTGTGAAAAAAAAATAAAAACGCTTATATCTCCGTTAATATTAAAGCTAGAGATCTCGAATTAGTTTCAGAATGTGCCCCTCTTTCAGGTGCAGTTTTCGGGTATTGTTTACTTTTTGATGCGTAATACTCATTTTCGAGGAAAACGAGGTCATATGTTTTGCGGATAACGCACTAAATGACCTCTGTCAGTTTTTTCGCTTTTTGGCACATTTGCCATCAAGCTATCGCTATGACGTTCAAATATGTCATAGAAATATGAATTATGAGGACTTGTGTTGAATCTTAGAGTTTTCTGATACGTCACGTGACGTCACGATGACGTCACTTTCGGTACTTACAAAAAATCATCCAAAATCTAAAAAAAATCACAAAAATGCGAGAGTAGCATTATATTGTAGAAAAAATAGTTCCTCGTATAGCTACAAACTAAAAACAATACGTTCCTATCTTACTTCCGGTTCCAGGGCCGGGGGAATTTCTCTATGGGACTTCCCATGTTAATAGGGCTGTATCTTTAGGCTGGGGAAAAATGTTTTGTCGCGTATGTCGCAAGTGCCTCCAGCAAACAACACCGCGATTTTTTCATTAGTTGAACATGACGTCTAGTAGCCACAGTGCTTCCCATATGCAATTACAGCAAATAGTGACGTCACAGGATTTTTTTGAAATTTGGTCAATGGTGAAAGATACGGCTTTTTGGTGTCAGCAGAGGCTCCCACGGGTGTCCTATTCAAGCCATCACTCAATGCTTGCAGCTGTGGATGGATAATACTAAGCTGAATCATAATCTGTCTCTGGCGAGCTGGAGTTGATTTCCGTAGGCAACGACTCAGGTGAAATGAACTCTTGAGTGTATGCCACGGCCACTTGATCTAAGTGAACTTACTTTTTGCTCATTGAAATATACATGACGTCATGACGTCACATCTTACGTAGGCTATTACTCCGCTATTACAGGGTATGGCGACATTCGGGTTGCTTGACGTTGCAGGTCGTGTTCAGGGACAGTTTGTGCCGTATGTAACTTTTTTGGCGCAGGGGATAAGTATGCGTAAAAAATGACGTCATAGCTAACGTGTTCCTACAAAATGTTGGGTTTGCTTTATTTTCAGCCACTTTGGCAATAGCTGTCATAGCCCGAGTTGATACGTAGGTATATTAAAGAAATAGAAGCCATCTTAAGCATTTTCGCAAACGTCAAATGACGTCATGTCGCGTCACGATGACGTATTATTAGATAAAAAGTAAAATTCGTAGCGCCTACAGCGAGAGAGGGATGGCGGGTTGACCAGCGAAAATCGCGATAGAATTGCTCTAGGACGCTTAGTTTGGCCGCTAGAGCGCTCGCAAGAGTTGCACCCCCCTTCGCCGAGGCTCCCATTATGAGTGAACGGCGATATCGACCGGCACTCCTTACTCGTCGATGGCCGCTGTTCGCTTAATAGCGACGCTAGAGAGTCGGGACTGGTTGCAAAATACACGCCCTTTGATCCAAAGTCGATTTTCGTCATCATCAGTGTCCTCACTGACTTCTTGTTTGTTTGTTTGTCGGTTGAATGTAGGGCGCACGGTTGCATGTACGAATGTCATTTTGCACCTAGAGATAGATATAAAAAGTTCGTTAACGGTGTATGTAGGTCAAAGGTCAAGGTCATAGCGATTTTTTGAAAAAATAACGTAAAACGCTCATATTTCCGTTAATATTAGGGCTAGAGACATCGGATCAGCTTCATAACGTGCTACTAGATACGGCCCAACTTTCGTACATTGTTCACTTTTTGATGCGTTATACTCATTTTCGAGGAAAACGACGTTTTATGTTTTTTGAAAAACGCAAAATATGACCTTGAACGGCTTTTCTATAGTTTGACCCATTTTGGTTGAAGATATCGCTCAATGCCTCTAACACGTCATAGAAATATGGATGACAATGAGTTTTGTGAAATTTGAGATTTCGCGGATACGTGCTATGACGTCACGGTGACGTCACTTCCGGTACATTAAAAAAATCGCCAAAAATCGGAAAAAAAAATTACAAAAAATTGCGAGTGGACTCATCTTGCGTCAAATGTGGTCCTATGTTTGCTTGTAACATAAAAACGGTATGTTCCTATCTTACTTCCGATTCTAGAGCTGGCGCATAATTCTCTATGGGAATCTCCATGTTAAAAACCTCAATCCTTTATCATTACAGTCACATTTTGTCGCATAATTCAGAAGTGCCTTTTTCAAACAGGACACAAAAAATTTAAGTACTGTAAGACGGTACCCAGCAGAGGTTGTCCATTGCCTGTGTGATTCGACCCGGAAATGACGTCACAGGAAATTGTCAAATATTTCCCCATTGTGAAAGATAGGGATTTTTGGCGCTTGCAGGGGATCCCACGGGCGTCCTATTAAAGCCATCGCTCTATGCTTTCAGTTGTAGATGGATACTGGGATGAGCCATTACCTATAAACACGGCGATATAGCCCTGTAACTTTTCGGTATATAGTCGAACGCGTTTAACATGGGACCCTATGGAGATAATCAAACTTACTTCAATATGACGTACTTCCGGTTGAGCGATTTCACTTCGCTTTACCACAGTGCTAGATGTGGATGAGTATAAGAGACTCAGGGTAGGCTGACGGCAAACGTTAGTCTCAGTTTCGTTTCCATGGCAACCGAAGATTTTCCCAATGATAAAGTATACAAATTCCCTCTAATTTGGAAAATTCGTCAAAACTCGAAAAAACTAGCTAGACCTTCGATCTTTCCGTATAATGGTAGGGAAGATATGTCTCCAGATTACTATTGGCAGTAAAGCATTATTATCTTTTACATCTTATCTGCAGAGTCTTTTCTTCGTCTGCTCGTTTTTCACTTATCCGTAATGGTGAAGAATAGCAATTTTCGGTAATTAGGTGAAGCTATATCTGAAGAACTAACAGACCTACCGCGGTTCTAATCAACGTTTTGGATTGAGGGCATAAATATCTGTGTTTAGATATTTGGACGTTGCCGTGCGTCATGCCATGACGTCACCATGATGTCATGACGTCATAATTTGATTACCTTTATTACTCAACTATTATACCTCACAGCGACTACCGGTTGATTTGACGCTGTACCTTATATCAAGGCACAACTGCTGCAATGCGTAACTTTTTTTGCGGTACCAAAACGTGTGCGTCAAAAATGTCATAGCTAACGTGCTCCTAAGAAATGTTGGGTTTGCTTTATTTTCAGCCACTTTGGCAATAGCTGTCATAACCTGAGTTGATAAGTAGGTATATTAAAGAAATAGAACCCATCTTGAGCATTTTCGCGAACGTCAAATGACGTCACGATGACGTATTATTAGATAAAAAGTAAAATTCGTAGCGCCATTCATAATGAGTCGAGCAATCGCTCTTGAGAACGAAATTTCATATTCACTTAAACTCTAATATAGCATTAAATTGGCGAGCGGAAGATACGTTACACGACGCGATCCTCACGTCACCGACACAAAGAACGGTTTTATCTGTAATTCTGTTAATATCGGTTAATTGCTCATTGCACATTGCTGAAAATAGAGCCTGCGGTGCGCACGTTTTCGGATGAATGCGCTATTTGGCTCAAATTTCCCGTTATGCGCGCTGTTTAGCCCGAATTGTCCCCATATAGGCGCTGTTTATCCAGCATTGCCCCCATATATGCGCTGTTCAGCTCAAATGACCGGATATATTCGCTATTTAGCCCAAATTGCCCGTTATACGCGCTGTTTAACCCAAATTGCCCTTTAGATGCCCAGTGCACATCAAATTCCCTGTTATACTTGCTATTTAGCCCAAATTGCCCGTTATGTCCGATACTTAGCTCAAATTGCCCGCCGAAAGCTCTAATTGTCGAACTAAAAGCTCCATTTTGCCAACAGAAAGCTCCATTTTGCCACCAGAAAGCGCTATTTTATCAACAGGAAGCTCCATTTTGCCCACAGAAAGCGCTATTTTATCAACAGAAAGCTCCATTTTGCCACCAGGAAGCGCTATTTTGCTAACAGAAAGCTCTATTTTGCCAACAGAAAGCGCTATTTTGTCAACAGAAAGCTCCATTGCCGGCAGAAAGCTCCATTTTTTCTACAGAAAGCTCCATTTTGTCAACAGAAAGCTCCATTGTGCCCGCAGAAAGCGCTATTTTATCAACAGAAAGCTCGAGTTTGCCACCAGAAAGCGCTATTTTGTCAACAGAAAGCTCCATTTTGCCCACAGAAGGCGCTAATTTGTCAACAGAAAGCTCCATTGTGCCCGCAGAAAGCGCTATTTTATCAACAGAAAGCTCGAGTTTGCCACCAGAAAGCGCTATTTTGTCAACAGAAAGCTCCATTTTGCCCAAAGAAGGCGCTAATTTGTCAACAGAAAGCTCCATTTTGCCCACAGAAAGCTCCATTTTGTCGACAGAAAGCTCCATTTTGTCAACAGAAAGCTCGAGTTTGCCACCAGAAAGCGCTATTTTGTCACCAGAAAGCTCCATTTTGCCCACAGAAGGCGCTAATTTGTCAACAGAAAGCTCCATTTTGCCCACAGAAAGCTCCATTTTGTCGACAGAAAGCTCCGTTGCCGCCAGAAAGCTCCATTTTGTCAACAGAAAACTCCATTGTGCCCACAGAAAGCGCTATTTTATCAACAGAAAGCTCGAGTTTGCCACCAGAAAGCGCTATTTTGCCAACAGAAAGCTCCATTTCGCCCACAGAAGGCGCTATTTTATCAACATAAAGCTCCATTTTGCCCACAGAAAGCGCTATTTTATCTGCAGAAAGCTCCATTTTGCCACCAGAAAGCTCCATCTTGCCTACAGAAAACGCTATTTTGTCAACAGAAAGCTCCATTTTGCCAACATAAAGCGCTATTTTGTCATCAGAAATCTCCGTTTTGCCAACGGAAAGCTCCATTTTACCAACATAAATCTCTATTCTATTTTGTCAACAGAAGGCTCTATTGGGCATCAGTTGCTCTCCAAAGCCGCCAACTATGCTGAATTGCCCTCTGAAGGCTATATTTGGCCCGCCGAAAGCTCTATATATTGACCTCAAATTATGCCTTAAAAGCTCTATTTGGGCCAAATTGTATGTGTAATGGCCTACTTAGCCAAATTTACTCACTAAAACTCTATTTTGCCCGCTGAAACCTTTATTTGACCCAAATTGTCAACTGAATGCACTAATTGACCCCTGATATCCCAATTTGACCCTCAGATCCAGATTTGACCCTTCAGATCTAGATTTGATCCCTCAGATCCAGATTTGACCTCTCGGATCCAGATTTGACCTCTCAGATCCAGATTGACCCCTCAGATCCAGATTTGACCCTCAGATCCAGATTTGACCCTTCAGATCCAGATTTGATCCCTCAGATCCAGATTTGACCTCTCAGATCCAGATTGACCCCTCAGATCCAGATTTGACCCTCAGATCCAGATTTGACCCTTCAGATCCAGATTTGATCCCTTAGATCCAGATTTGACCCTCGGATCCAGATTTGATCCCTCAGATCCAGATTTGACCTCTCAGATCCAGATTGACCCCTCAGATCCAGATTTGATCCTCAGATCCAGATTTGACCCTTCAGATCCAGATTTGATCCCTCAGATCCAGATTTGACCTCTCAGATCCAGATTGACCCCTCAGATCCAGATTTGACCCTCAGATCCAGATTTGATCCATCAGATCCAGATTTGACCTCTTAGATCCATATTGACCCCTCAGATCCAGATTTGACCCTCAGATCCAGATTTGATCCTTCAGATGCAGATTGGACCTCTTAGATCCAGATTTGACCTCTCAGATCCATATTGACCCCTCAGATCCAGATTTGACCCTTCAGATCCAGATTTGATCCCTCAGATCCAGATTTGACCTCTCAGATCCATATTGACCCCTCAGATCCAGATTTGACCCTCAGATCCAGATTTGACCCTTCAGATCCAGATTTGATCCCTCAGATCCAGATTTGACCCTCAGATCCAGATTTCACCCTTCAGATCCAGATTTGATCCCTCAGATCCAGATTTGCGCCTCGGATCCAGATTTGACCCTTCAGATCCATATTGACCCCTCAGATCCAGATTTGACCCTCAGATCCAGATTTGATCCTTCAGATCCAGATTGGACCTCTCAGATCCAGATTTGACCTCTCAGATCCATATTGACCCCTCAGATCCAGATTTGACCCTCAGATCCAGATTTGATCCTTCAGATGCAGATTGGACCTCTTAGATCCAGATTTGACCTCTCAGATCCATATTGACCCCTCAGATCCAGATTTGACCCTTCAGATCCAGATTTGATCCCTCAGATCCAGATTTGACCTCTCAGATCCATATTGACCCCTCAGATCCAGATTTGACCCTCAGATCCAGATTTGACCCTTCAGATCCAGATTTGATCCCTCAGATCCAGATTTGACCCTCAGATCCAGATTTCACCCTTCAGATCCAGATTTGATCCCTCAGATCCAGATTTGAGCCTCGGATCCAGATTTGACCCTTCAGATCCATATTGACCCCTCAGATCCAGATTTGACCCTCAGATCCAGATTTGATCCTTCAGATCCAGATTGGACCTCTCAGATCCAGATTTGACCTCTCAGATCCATATTGACCCCTCAGATCCAGATTGATCCCTCAGATCAAGATATCATTCACAGACGCCTATTTTGCCTCTCAGATCCAGATTGACCTCTCAGCTCCCCATTCGACCTGGACATCCACATTTGCCCTCTCAGATCCCGAGTAGTCATCTGGCATCCCCACTAGACCCGCCAGACCCAGATTTAATCTGTCGGATCCAGATTGGACTCATATGATTCTTATTGACTCCCTCATAACCTGATGGAAGCCGCCAGATAGAGATTTGACAACTAGGATGCAGATTGACCCGTCGCATCCCTATTTGACCTTCAAATCCCGATTGGACCTTGGTGATCCTGATTGAACATTGCTAATCCAGATTGAACCCAACGAAACCAGCTTTGACCCGTCGTATACCAATGTGTCCCACGGATCCCGTTTCGAACCGTCGAATTCGATCCTGCACATCTCGATTTGTCCCACACAACCCTGATCGACCCATCAGATCCCTATTGGTCCCACGAATCCTAATTAGAGCTCCCGCATCCCTATTCGAACACCCTGCGGACCCTCACTTGCGGAAGACAACCCAAGGCATCCTCGATACACGCCTGATCACTTCAGAGGGGTGATTTGTTTAGTCCTCTAATGAATGACCAGTGGCCATGGTGCTGGCTTCCCAACGCACTAGGTCGGCACGAGCATTTGTAATACCATTCACTCAAGCCGCTCACCTAATTCCGAGGCCCCGTCTTGACCTCAAAACCACGCTATCATATTCAATGTAAAGTTCAAGCCAGGGGACCGAGCATATGTACTCAATGTACCGGAATCTAGAAATAGCCCTCATTCCCTTAATAATCATCGTGGAGGGTCGCGGTTTGGATCACCATGTTCGGAAAGACACGCTCTTTGACCCAAAGTCGATTTTCGTCATTATCGTTTGCTCAATAGCGACGCTAGAGAGTCGGGACTGGTTGAAAGGACGGGCAAACGTCGACTTTGGTGAGCAATCCGCATTCGCTTCTAGCCTAGTACGCTTAGTTTTGACGCTGGAGGGCTCGGTAATTCAGCAATGACGAGTCCGGTTTACCCGCGGCACTTTCCCGGAAGACTATATAAGTTAACACATATAACAGGAAGGTGACAGGCAAAACAGAACAAAGAAGACTTTGGGTGTATGAAACGCAACATCCGGTCTTTGAGGTGCTTACACTTGGGTACAAGAAGCGTATCCTGTGTGAGCCAATTGGCACAATCAAGGGTAGAGTAGAGCGGAGCCATGTCCCCTACTCAGTCTTGATGAGGGAAAAGGTGGGCTCTTCACACTGAAATGAACATGCGATACTTTGCACGACGGCTGGCCTGGCAATGGTCACGCCACAAAGCCGTTGTCTGACATGGAGACATAATTGAAGGCATTATGTCGTAAGGAAACTTAATATTTTGTCCAAAAAACTTTATTTGTCCAAGTTATTACACCTATAGCAAATGTAAAACAGTCAAGAGTAGATCGCAGTGCAGTTATTAAAAGTCATAACAAATTCATAACATATACATCAAAAACGAAAGGCATTCCACATTGGTATCTGCTTATCAAGAACAGTTTATTTGTTTGCAATATTGCAAGCATATCACCAGAAGGAGGGATACAAACAGAGAACAAATATCACAAGCACCGGAATTAACTTTTAGGTCATTATTACTTTGATTGAAGTAAATGTCCACAAGGGCAACGCTCACAAAAGGCAACGCCTACAAAGGACAACGCCTGCAAGATGCAATGCCTACAAAGGGCAACGCCCACAAAGGGCAACGCCCACAAAGGGCAACGCCCACAAAGAGCAACGCCCACAAAGGGCAACACCCACAACGGGGCAAACCTACAAGGGGCAACGCCTACAAAGGGCAACGCCCTCAAGGGCAACGCTTCCAAGGGCAACCGCTACAAAAGGCAACGCCTCGCCATGAATTATTGTAGAACTTTTGAATATAAATTTCAATAAGCAGCGAATTAATGGTACAACATCAAGATCACGCCACGTTCATCGCATATTGACTGACTAGACTACGGCCTGATAATAAATAATAAGGTACGATTAATGCTCGCACGGACTGAACGCTAACATCATTCAAACTTCATTATCACAAACGCTTGCATCGTTGACAAAACAAGTTACAAAAGGACAAAACCATGTGGGGCATAAGGAGGAAGACGTAAGTTGTTTGCTATCATTACGCCTCAAGCATCCCATGGACATACGAGACTCTCGACGGTATTATAGTTGATCATTCACAAATCACGAGTTCGCCCGAGGTCAATAATACACTAATGGAAGGTCACAATCTTGGACATTTATGTCGCAACCGCTTCCAGTCATTTCAAGCCGTTGAACGAATACCTTCTTGTAACGCTAGTTGATACATAACGCAGTGACGTCCAAAGGAATTAAAGCTAGGTAAATACAAACTGAACAGTACCGCCACGTGTCACATTGCGGTGTCTAATGTGTAGTGGGCATAACCTGGTTTATCGGGGCGGGGGTGGGGACCTCATATATTGGGCAATTGTTTTCCAATGAAAGACCTCTTGAAGTCATGCAGTCTATAACAATGGCGAATCCAGCAATTTAAAAAGGGAGGTTTCCACCGAAAACTTGCGATCGGGGTGGGGGACCTGGGGGGGGGGGCTCTACAAAAAAGTTGCGCCCAGAAACTACTAATGTTATGACGACCGGGGGGGAGGGGGGGGGGGAGTCCACGCCTCAGATGCATGATGAACGGTAATCTTCCTCACAAAGGGTGGTGTGGGGGGGGGGGGGGGGCTGGATCCGCCCCTGTATAATAGGTTGACATATGGGCGGGCAGAAATCAATACAAGATTTATTAAAAACACAAATCGAGTATTGGCTTTTGGTTTACTGGCTGCTGTAGTGTCGATACTCATTAAGAAGCCCCCCCCCCCCCACCCAACTTAGAACCAGGTCACCCCCCCACGCATAGGGCGCTACTCCTTAAAGTGGCAGAAATCATCCAATACTACACCCCAACTTTTTATTTGAAATGTACCTCCACCCCCCCCCCAAACTTATCGCCACTCCAAACTGGGGGTGCGCTCAAATCACGACTTCACTGGGTTTGACTGGAATAGTATTTCTCTTATGCAAATTAACAGATTGCAGATAGACTCCTACTTAACAAATCTAAAACAAGACTAAAATGTACGTTGTAACAATACACCGTACATTACTTAGGCCCATGAAGCTAGCAATCCGAAGCCGCACGTGAAGTAATTACGGTAATTAGCGGGTTCGTGACGTAATGACGGTAATTAGCGGGTTCGTGACGCAATGACGATAATTAGCGGGTTCGTGACGCAATGACGATAATTAGCAGGTTCGTGACGCAATGACGATAATTAGCGGATTCGTGATGCAATGACGATAATTAGCGGGTTCGTGACGCAATGACGATAATTAGCGGGTTCGCGACGCAATGACGATAATTAGCGGTGTTGATGCCACCGTTTAATCTATGTTCCCCGCGACAGGTGATGGAGAGGTTTGTTAATACAAAGGTGAAGAGCTACAACAGGACTCTCATGCCACGCCATTGACAAGCGTTTTTATCTCCACGTGGACGAATAACGCCGAATACTTCATTGGGTCCGACGCTTTGTTCATCAAGGGGACTTGGCGGTAACCTGGAGAACAGAAAAAAAGGGTAAACATGTTTATGATACCCGGCAGATGTGTAAAGGGAAAAGGGCAAAACAGAGATACGATACCTGTTCTTGCAGATGTAACAGGAAAAATGTTAAACACATGGATACGATACTTGCGGGTATAACGGCTAAGGTAAAATATACATACGATATCTATTCTTGCAGATGTAAAGGTAAACGGTAAAAATGAATAAGATACATTGCAGATTTAACGGAAAAGGGTAAAAATAGACACGATGCCCTTCCTATCGTAAATGGAGCGTGGGGGGGGGGGGGGGAGGGGGTAGTGCCTCACCTTGCTGGATACATCGGACGGGGAGGGCGTACTGGGCCAAGGTGCTGCCAGATTCCACCAGGACGAACTGCAGGAACGCCATTTCTGGCACGTGCAGTTTGAAGCTCATCTGTTCATTCCATTCGGGGTTAAAGCCTGTTAATATAGAGGTCAAGAACTCCATGTTGTAACTATTTCAAGTTAACTTTTCGTTTCAAACATGTCATAAATAAACATTTTTCTTTTTTCGGGGGGGGGGGTATCGAAAAGACATTAAAACCTTGCAGATACATGATATAATACTATTATACAATTAAATTATAAAACAACAAGCTAACAAATACAGCAGTGTAAGTAAACCCTGTTTATTATACCGTTGTTTTTGACGGATTTCGTCTTTTCTTTCTGTACATCGGATTCCACTCCAGAAATGCGGAGTTGGACTTGGAGAGATCTGTCTGAGCGAGCGCTCTTTTCGCTGGAGTACGGTAACTGGTGGCCGCTGATAATCTAGGAGAGGAACAAATGAATGCATGCGTTTGACGGCTGACGACGTTCCTATGACTGTATCCAAGAGTTGCCGTGGGGCCCGTTCAGTTAGCGCCAAGCCAGTCACACATATAGTTATGTGTATTAGTGTCCTGTCATCGAATACCCATAAAACTGAGATATTTTTATCATACGGTTATTCTCATACAAATGGATGTTTGTTCAATAAGTTATCACTGATCGATTATTCACATTTGTTATGTTATAATAATATAATGATAATGATTGGAGAGTCGGTTTATCCAATAAAAGAGTAGAAGTAACTGTTACGACACGTGCTTCGAGCAAGGAAGTTGTGCTTTCCCTGCTGGTAGTAAATATATATGATTTCTACAACGCTATTGCAACACAAAATCGGCCGTTTAACTACAACAGTAACACTAATAAATACCGAGACAATAAATATCTAATTGCAAAACGCAATGATGTGAATGAACGAATGATGTCCAGTTTGGAACCACGACTATCGTGGGCCCCTCTGTGACGCCGTTAAAGAGCGTTAGCAAGCTTTACCAAACAAATGCGGTAAGACTAACCTTTATGTCTAATTGTTTGGGAGATTGGTCCGAAAAAGACGACCGAGGATCAAAATGCGGAATATCTGTAAAGATGGCAGAAAAACGCACCTATTAATGGGTATTAATTGACAAATGTCCCTTCTGCACCATTGTCAATGATAGCTTACTATTTAATACCTCCTTAACATTCAAGACGTCGCAAAATAGAGCGCTACGATAACATATCTCCACTTACTTACGCTGCGAGCCACAAATGCAAGGCTTACGTCTCCTTTGGCACATTTTACTATGTATCCTTAATTACGATTTCAAGATAAAAGACAAATAAAATATGATAAATTATAGTAAAAGTAGTGCATTGACCTGACCTTGTCTCATAAAGTCAGGCTTGAGAACATAGCCGCAACCTCCATTGTCGCGAAACAAGCCTTGGTTTAACTGCATGGCCCTGTCAGCCGTCTGGTAGTTAAGCGCCACTGCAACAGGTAGGAAGGACAGAATATTAACACCTCTAAGCCGAGCAGCCTCCCAGCTCTTGACCATAGCTACCAGTCACCTGTACATAGATCAGTTATCTGTTGATAGCGTTCATTCGTCTATAGATAGCGACCAGTCATCCGAATACAGTGACCAGTCACTTTAATATAGCGACCTCTCAGCTGTATATAGCGACCCGTCAATAGCGATCTGTCAGCTGCATATAGCGACCTAAAAGCTCTATACAACGACCGGTCAACTCCATATAGCGATCTGTCAGCTGCATATAGCGACCGAAAAGCTCTATACAACGACCGGTCAACTCCATATAGCGATCTGTCAGCTGCATATAGCGACCTAAAAGCTCTATACAACGACCGGTCAACTCCATATAGCGATCTGTCAGCTGCATATAGCGACCGAAAAGCTCTATACAACGACCGGTCAACTCCATATAGCGATCTGTCAGCTGCATATAGCGACCTAAAAGCTCTATACAACGACCGGTCAACTCCATATAGCGATCTGTCAGCTGCATATAGCGACCGAAAAGCTCTATACAACGACCGGTCAACTCCATATAGCGATCTGTTAGCTGTATATAGTGACCAGGTAACTGCATATAGCGACTTGTCTGCTGCATATAGCATGTAAGCTGTATACATTGAAGTCAGTTGTACATAGCGACTAGTCAGCCAGATAAAGCGACTAGTGTGTCGTTACCAGTGTTGGTATTATGTTGCACAAGCAAGTCGTCCGTGGCTTTGTCTTTTTTCCGTTACCTAGTTGACAGCCCACGTTCCATAACACCTGCGGGTCGTAGTTGCTGGAGTCGACGCGCCCCGCAGCGGGGTAGATGCGACTCATCTGTCGGGCGTTGTACTCGAGGAATGACTGACACTCCTCCTTGGCAAACTTCATCGCCTTTTTCTCGCCAAACGACGACATTTCGTAGTGCTTACCTGGCAAGAAAAACCGCGGATGTATTTTGTTATTGGATCCAATAAGGAGTGGAGCTGCTGCTGCTGCGAAGTCTGCACTCTGCATCGGGGAGGGGGGGGGGGGGGAGGGGGCGTGTTCCAAGATCACGCACAAAACACGGGGGGTTTGTGTTCCCAGATCACGAAGAATAAATTTCTTTATCCCCAGGTCACGATGAATAAAAAGCTCCCCGCATACAAAGAATAGCGGATACATGATATTAAATGGGTGATTTCCGGATTGACGGTTATTTTATATTAAAATTACAAATTCACGATTAATGAAAATCGTTTATCAAGACGGTCGGCTAATACCCAATTCCCAGTTCACGAAGAATTATTTGCGTAAATCCCAATTCACGATAAAATGAAAAGTCCATTCCCGATGAACGGAAATACCCCTTGCCACCCCCCCCCCCCCTCCACCCTCCCACCCTTACATGGTGCCGGATTATGTGGGCACCTGGTAGTTATAAAATGACGATGCGGGGTTTGGGTGGGGCGAGGAGTAGGCGATACATTTCGTGACATCGTCATGATATACTAAATGATCAAATGAGGTACAGACATTTCCGTAAAAATCCAAACTCAGTGAACTATTTAGAAACAACAAGAACACACTGACAAACTAGTTGGCGTCAAAATATAACAACACGTGATCTGTATTCAAGCTTTGATGTAGATTAGGATTCACAACTATACAACTATACGGACATGCACTGACCTTTGTTATGGTTTTGCATATATTAAATATAGCCTACCATTAAACTATATACACCTTTAATGTAATGCACGAAAATGTAAAGTACACAATGTTGAGGCAATCTATATGATCTACTGAGCAGGTATTCGTGGTAAATACGCCAACCGGAAATAATGACACTTATTGCTCACTAGTTCATATGGTAGTGTTTATTATAAATGAAACTTACTGTTTTCTTTGGAGTATTGGAACCCTTTGAAGGTTGTTGCCTGGCAGTAAGATACCAAGTCTGACAACTCTTGCGCAATCTTTGGTACCTATAGGAGTGAAAGTAAACACCGCCTTTATCGTATGTGACACCATAGGGGGGATGTTCCTTTGTAATCTTGTTAGTGTCAAATTCCGTATACCGTACAGTACAATGCTGCCCTCTACCGGCCAAGCCACTTAATTGGCGATTCTTTCACCAGATGGCACCACAATTCCTACGGAATTCGAAACAGGAATGAAACGCCTGATCACACCCCACGTGACTAGGCTTCGCAAATATCCGCCACCAGTGAGAAAAACATTATTGGCGCATGGATTCTGTGAATTATGCAGCCATCGTCAGGCTAAGGTCGTAGATGGGTCATGTTTGTCAAAGGTCAAGGTTACAGGAATTTTCTGAAATTCGCTTAACTATTGACAGATAGGACCAAAAATCGCGAAAGTCACCGTAACAATCACAGTTTTCATTTAATCACGTTGCCAATTATTTTGCGTATTGGGTCTACACATACCTTGTATACCATTTTGTAAATCTCCCGAATAGTTATTCTATTCCCAAACTTTAACATGGGACCCTACGAGAGCATTTTGGCGAGAAATGGATTCCTCAATTTCTCCATGAAAGGGACACGTCAGACAAATGATACTTTGCGTGAGACATAACATTAGTATTTGGGCGCGAATAATTGTATTGATCCAGGTCATGCGTCCAATGTCAAGGTCACAACAAGGTCAAGATCGCAAAACATGTTTTCCCGCGTAACTCCGTTAATATGGGGTCTAGAGATTCACTGTTTGTTTGAGAGTATTTTATATTGACTGAGATTTTACCTCAAATTGTTTTCGAGTTAATGGTAGATCAAATTTTGACTTAAGTCAAAGTGTAAAAAAATCGCTTGTGTTCTCTTGTGTGGGCCTAACTCATATAAGTCATTCGTATTATATAGAAAGCAACAGACAGATCGACGGCGTGCCAACCTCGATCTACGGAGTATGCAGCTCACTTATCATTTTTAGTTCGCACAACTATAGATGTATTGCTACTATTCAGTCGTCAGTCGTCGAATGCCTTAATGCTGTTCGTCAGTCGTCGAATGACTTTTTGCTGTTGAATAAGCTTTAGGTTTGTATTAGACCTGTCACTCTCCCAGTCATTAATAATAATAGAGCGGGGAAGCACTGAAGCCCCGCAAGATTATGGCAGAATTAAAAAAAGGGGAAACAAGTTATGAAGAACGAAGTGCTGCGGCGAACAGGAGGTCGGATGAGGCAATGTTGACGGCCCCCGTATGCCTACCTACCAACCCCCTCCTTGGAGCACATATTGAATAGGTCGACGGAATATTAGCCACGACGCAATTCCATCAGGCAGTAATATGACTTTCTAATCAAATTCCACCTCACTAGGGGAGTGGAGGTGTGTGTGTGTGTGCAAGAGGGGGTCTGCCAGTGTCTTATTTGGAGCAACCAATAAACCTTCATGTTACATATTATGTCTTGCTCTCCTGCAATGGACCATTTAGCTTAGACGGTAGATTTGTCAGGTGCTCGCGTGTGTTATATCGTGCCGGTACAAGTCAATATTAGGTGGCAGTCACAAAAGAAGACCAATTATACTGAAGAAGGCTTGCAATGGGGTTGCGTGTAGGCTCTGGTGCTTGTCATGCTAGTGGCTATGTAGTGGCTAGAATCTCAGTATCGCAGTAATAGTATCGCAGTAATAATTAGGGCGTTGTCTCCACAGCAGGGGGTACACACCCCACCTGACATGCACGCCAACACGTTAAGAATACCTTGTGGCAGCCTACCATTATTAAAAAGGCCAATAATAGGCCTAATTCCATGTGCATCTCGCTATTACAATAAATAATGGCGTTTAAAAAAAACGTTATACCATTTCTGACATGAACTTGCCAGACATGGCAACCGCGCTACGGGCGATAAGAAATAAGAACCAAAAGAAAAAGAAAGCCGATCGGATAAAACCAAAATGCGATAATAACAATGATAATAACAATAATAACAACAACAATAATAACAAAATAATAATAATCATGATAATAATAACAATAGTAATAATATTTAATAATAATAATCATAGTGGTAATCACCTCTGATTTCTTCTCCTTGTCGCTGTGCCGCTTGGGCCGGATGCTCTTGAAGGCCCCAAGCAGGTTCTTCAGGGTCGACTTGTGGTTGGTGTCCTCGCCCTCCTCAGAAGCTGTCTCCACATCCTCCAGCTCCTCCTCCGTGATCTCATCGTCACTGTAGTCGTCATCCCCCTCCTCCGTCACCCCTCCAGCCTTCAGCTTCTTGTTCTGCAACGGTAACCATGGCAACGGCCGAGGTAGTCACGCAGCTGGAGAACGTGTTTTTTTTTTGGTTTTTGTTCTGCTTAACATGTCTTACATGACGTCACGACACACGCAACATGCGTTCCTCATGATCATGACCATGTTCTGGTCATAATACAATAGTTTTGGTTTCATGTCCATCCGGATTCCTATACAGAAGTCATACTATGCCAAAAGATTCCGTGTAGCTTAGCTGAAAACTGGAACCGCGCACTCGAGGAGCCCCGACTGTTATATAGTATATTTATAGTGCATTCTACAATACGAACAATTAAATCCAAGTGATTAATAAGTCGGATATATGAGAACAAACCTGTTACTTGAGTTACATGCAATATTGATTGATATATATGATTCGCCATACCCTGAACACACACCCACCATACCCAGAGGAGGCTTCATATTGCACATCAATGTTGACGAGGATTCAACTTTTAATAGTTTTTTTTCTGTTTTTAGACGGCGTCGGTGGAAGGCGTCGGGGAAGCATTTAACGCTTCCAGTTCCGGTAAATGGGACGCTGGCTCTAAGTGGACAGACTCACCTTGACTATGACGTAATTCTTGAGATCTTCCGGTGACGGCAGACGCTTCTCCGCCTCAGGGATTGGCTTCGTGTACAATTTATCTAGAGCAAGTTATTAAGGGGAAATTCTCAAAGCAGCAATACATTATCTCTCTTCATTCAGTAAGCATCTTGAACGTGTTGGGCCCATAAGGAGATTGTGGTGGCCATAAATTCTTATCTAATTAATTATATCATTTGCCACAAAAAGTAAAGATACGTCAAAATCAAAGGGCCATCTTTAAAGTAGAAACGGGATGTGATAAATTATACCATGTACTAGTAAAAAGGTAATTCCACATGTTATACATCGCAGTAAGAACACATTGTGTAACAAAAGGGTGACAGATATAATGTAATATTTATACGTCCCCTCAAACACCTCCCACTCCTACCCCTATCTGCTCTGGGGTAAATCTACCCAGAGGTTAGGGTCAAGACAACCCCCATCTATGTCTGAAGCCGTTTGATCCATTCACATCAATGTCCCGAGGGCTTCTTGGTCCCAACTGAGCCTTAATTACTGTGAAAAGTGGGGCCTACAAAAACACAGCCATGGATGTATATATCAGTGAGGAGTAACCAGCAAGCGAAGGATACCTCCTAGAATGTCGACAAGGTGACTAGCCATGACCTTCTGTTGCTCCACGCTGCAGTGGTTCTCGAAGGATAGAATCACCGGGTAACTGCAGCCAAGACCAAACAGGCGTTATGTTCCTGGTGAGGTTACTTACCGACAGTGTATAAACCACACATCTTACACATATCCACAAGTTCCTTACCGACAGTGTATAAACCACACATCTTACACATATCCACAAGTTACTTACCGACAGTGTATAAACCACACATCTTACACATATCCACAAGTTCCTTACCGGCAGTGTATAAACCACACATCTTACACATATCCACAAGTTCCTTACCGACAGCGTATAAACCACACATCTTATCCACAAGTTCCTTACCGACAGTGTATAAACCACACATCATACACATATCCACAAGTTACTTACCGACAGTGTATAAACCACACATCTTACACATATCCACAAGTTACTTACCGACAGTGTATAAACCACACATCTTATCCACAAGTTCCTTACCGACAGCGTATAAACCACACATCTTATCCACAAGTTACTTACCGACAGTGTATAAACCACACATCTTACACATATCCACAAGTTCCTTACCGACAGTGTATAAACCACACATCTTACACATATCCACAAGTTCCTTACCGACAGTGTATAAACCACACATCTTACACATATCCACAAGTTACTTACCGACAGTGTATAAACCACACATCTTACACATATCCACAAGTTCCTTACCGACAGTGTATAAACCACACATCTTACACATATCCACAAGTTACTTACCGACAGTGTATAAACCACACATCTTACACATATCCACAAGTTCCTTACCGACAGTGTATAAACCACACATCTTACACATATCCACAAGTTCCTTACCGACAGTGTATAAACCACACATCTTACACATATCCACAAGTTACTTACCGACAGTGTATAAACCACACATCTTACACATATCCACAAGTTCCTTACCGACAGTGTATAAACCACACCTCTTACAAATATCCACAAGTTACTTACCGACAGTGTATAAACCACACATAACAACAATACGTATGTACGTTATATAGATTGCCATATTATACATATCAATAAATACAAGGCTCAAATCGCTTATATACACACTGTGCAATGGACATATAGTAGTAAAACATTAATGGGTTGCGGAAACTGACATCATGGGAGTTCTATGTATGGATATCAGATGTGTTATTACATCAGTGTCCGTGCCTGGCAGCAATAATACACAGTACCATAACACCATCTGTCACTTGCCTTCCTGAGGTTATTGGTTTGAAGAGACACGTGGTTTTGGCCATTGTCCTGTCAACCTCATGAAGTTAAAGGAGAGCAAATCAAACCGAACGAAGCGCCACCTACTCTGAGAGTTTAAAGGCGTAATCACGAATGGCGGAAATGACGTCTTTGAAGAGAATCTTTGACGTCAGGGTGTGTCCATGGTAGATGATTGGTTCGTTGTTGGGGCCATCCCAGCAGTCAACTGAAATCAACAACCTTGATATAGACATGGTGATATCATATTTTCCAGAAGCTTCCCTTTACATTTCCTGTCTTAGTTTCAGAGATAGGGAGTATGTCATATGGGAAACAGTCGCCATATCGAAAATTGCGAACGCTGTCGTCTGACGCACTCCAAAATGTTTATACTGACTTATCTCTGACTCCAACGCGTCAATCCTGTTTATCAGGGTTAGAACAATCATCGCATGAGCGACTTATTAATCATATTTGTTTAATTACGAAGAGATATGTGTATAGATGTAAATGGCTTAATGAAATCCCTAATCTTCGGGGGGTCAGTAGAACAGTATTTTGTATTACTTTAAGATAGAACAGTGCATCAGCGATAGTGAAAACATGTCATCTTTTATATCGAAGTGGTATGTTTATACTGAATTATACGCCCCAATAAATCTCACTTTCACCCAGACGTAAACGCCCAAATGAAGGTTCTAACTGCCTTAGTTTCCGATATATGGCTTGTTACTATGGAAAAAGTCCATTATGTGGAAAACTCACACCCACCATCAGGTTATTTGCAGACAACCGGATTTCCATAGTCCTATGGCCAATTTTCACATACTTGTCTTACTGACATAGTTGGGAGTGGTGCGTGGTATTTGAGGGGATCTCCGCGACTGGCATCCAGGAATTCCTGGTGATTTGCAATGGCAATTTTGGGGGCCATTGATCCGTACAATTCCTGGTCCAAAGCGAAGACCCTTTCCCTATTTACCGCGATCTGTTACAGCAGTCTGTGAATTCCTTGATATTGGTCATGTCACTTGTAAGGTGTGTTTTTTCGCGCCTAGTCTTGAACAGTCTTCATCTTGGAGATTCGATATTGCTGTCCATAATTCGCGGGGATTCGCGAGTCGAATTGGAGATACATGCATGTCAGAGTGGGAACAGCGAGACCTCTGATGGTCGTGTACCTCGGTTCCTTTCTTTGTGATTGCACCTGGTTCACATTAGGGTTATATAAGCCGAGGGATTGTTGTTGTTCTTTATTTATTGGAAATTAAACTGAAATTAGATTGCGCTGAACCCTTATTCGTCAGTCGAGACAGTCACGCGAATGTGAGACACATGAACTGATCGTGTGAAACCGCCTCACTTGTAAGAGCTCAAGCAGCTGGTCCAACCAGACATCCCCTTTAGGCGTCTGGAAGGGGGGGGGGGGCTAGTGTCCAGTGTCGATTTTTTAAAATTATCAGTGTCCAATGTCGATTTTTCACGACGTTCCGTATCGCTTTTAGTCTAAGTGCAGTGTCGTTTTTTCCAAAATCTGTGTCGATGTCGCTGTGTTTCAGATCCTCAGTGTCGGAATTTGGGGGTCAATGTCGAATGTCAATTTTTCAAATATGCCTGTGTCGCATGTCGCCATTTACCCCTTCCAGACCCCTCCCTTTGGCTTGAGCGAGAGATCTCAAGTCCAGCCCAAATCCTAACACGAACCAGGTATGTAATGCTCTAATTTATACTTACGTTCCACGCACTTGCACCCACGTTTGAAGGCACTGACATAGGCGTCTACACTGCTCTTTCCCTTGAGTTGGTCCTTTGTCAGGTAGCTAAAGGAGAACAGGGACCGGATGAGCAAAAAGGATGCTTGCTTCCAACAGTTACAGGACCCAACGCCACAGAATTAAAAACAGTGAAAATAACAATAGACAATTAAGAACGAAATCGAAAACGAGTTTACATCATGACAGTAATCTGATTACTGACAGAAGCTGGCGTCAGCAAGACGGAAAAAAGAGAATAGGGCTCAGGCTCGACAGTAAGGAAAGAACTTTTCCTTATATATAGTGTGTATATATCATTATATAGAGCCCCCTGCCCCCCCCCCCTGCTAATGCTTGGTCGTATGCCTAGACGTACGTGTTGTGGGAGGTGGCGATGAAGTAGTGACACAATGGTTGTCTCATGTCTTGGTAGACCTCCCCGCACTCCCTCTGGAAGATACTGTGCTCTTCCTTCAAGAGGTAATTCGTGAATCCTGCCGAGAGATGAACAGAAATAAGCCATTATGATAACACATTTATTGCGAGTAATATAGCTGAGGCAAACTTGGCTGCATTCAATGTACTAAAGATGTGTCCATGTTCATCCTTTAATCTTTGTGGGGTCACCCCATGGTCGAGTTGGTAGCGTGTTCGGCCATAGTCGACTGTGCTCTGCAAGGCCACCCTAAGCGGCCGGTGCGTGGTTCTAACCCAACCTGTGCAAATGTCTGTGTGTGTCTGTCTACTCACGGAAATACGTCTTCTCTTAAGCTTTAACCTTCACATTGTCACGACATGATGGACTGGGTTTAAAGTGTCTTACTAAAAGCACCAGTCTAACGTTATCCTTCACCGTCAAGGTGACAAGATGCCCAGCTATCGGACTGTGGAACAATCTGGCTACAGGCACTGTCCACCGTCCATTCACCGACTGAGGTTAAGGTTAAGACGTCAAGGTGCCCAGCTATCGGACTGTGGAACAATCTGGCTACAGGCACTGTCCACCGTCCATTCACCGACTGAGGTTAAGGTTAAGACGTCAAGGTGCCCAGCTATCGGACTATGGAACAATCTGGCTACAGGCACTGTCCACCGTCCATTCACCGACTGAGGTTAAGGTTAAGACGTCAAGGTGCCCAGCTATCGGACTGTGGAACAATCTGGCTACAGGCACTGTCCACCGTCCACTCACCGACTGAGGTTAAGGTTAAGACGTCAAGGTGCCCAGCTATCGGACTATGGAACAATCTGGCTACAGGCACTGTCCACCGTCCACTCGCCGACTGAGGTTAAGGTTAAGACGTCAAGGTGCCCAGCTATCGGACTATGGAACAATCTGGCTACAGACGCTGTCCACCGTTCACTCACCGACTGAGGTTAAGGTTAAGACGTCAAGGTGCCCAGCTATCGGACTATGGAACAATCTGGCTACAGGCACTGTCCACCGTCCACTCACCGACTGAGGTTAAGGTTAAGACGTCAAGGTGCCCAGCTATCGGAGTATGGAACAATCTGGCTACAGACGCTGTCCACCGTTCACTCACCGACTGAGGTTAAGGTTAAGACGTAAAGGTGCCCAGCTATCGGACTGTGGAACAATCTGGCTACAGGCACTGTCCACCGTCCACTCACCGACTGAGGTTAAGGTTAAGACGTCAAGGTGCCCAGCTATCGGACTATGGAACAATCTGGCTACAGGCACTGTCCACCGTCCACTCACCGACTGAGGTTAAGGTTAAGACGTCAAGGTGCTCAGCTATCGGAGTATGGAACAATCTGGCTACAGGCACTGTCCACCGTCCATTCACCGACTGAGGTTAAGGTTAAGACGTCAAGGTGCCCAGCTATCGGACTGTGGAACAATCTGGCTACAGGCACTGTCCACCGTCCACTCACCGACTGAGGTTAAGGTTAAGGCGTCAAGATGCCCAGCTATCGGAGTATGGAACAATCTGGCTACAGGCACTGTCCACCGTCCACTCACCGACTGAGGTTAAGGTTAAGACGTCAAGGTGTCCAGCTATCGGACTATGGAACAATCTGGCTACAGACGCTGTCTACCGTCCACTCACCGACTGAGGTTAAGGTTAAGACGTCAAGGTGCCCAGCTATCGGACTATGGAACAATCTGGCTACAGACGCTGTCTACCGTCCACTCACCGACTGAGGTTAAGGTTAAGACGTCAAGGTGCCCAGCTATCGGACTGTGGAACAATCTGGCTGCAGGCACTGTCCACCGTCCACTCAACGACTGAGGTTAAGGTTAAGACGTCAAGGTGCCCAGCTATCGGAGTATGGAACAATCTGGCTACAGGCGCTGTCTACCGTCCACTCACCGACTGAGGTTAAGGTTAAGACGTCAAGGTGCCCAGCTATCGGAGTATGGAACAATCTGGCTACAGGCGCTGTCTACCGTCCACTCACCGACTGAGGTTAAGGTTAAGACGTCAAGGTGCCCAGCTATCGGACTGTGGAACAATCTGGCTACAGGCGCTGTCCACCGTCCACTCACCGACTGAGGTTAAGGTTAAGACGTCAAGGTGCCCAGCTATCGGACTGTGGAACAATCTGGCTACAGACGCTGTCCACCGTCCACTCACCGACTGAGGTTAAGGTTAAGACGTCAAGGTGCCCAGCTATCGGACTGTGGAACAATCTGGCTACAGACGCTGTCCACCGTCCACTCACCGACTGAGGTTAAGGTTAAGACGTCAAGGTGCCCAGCTATCGGAGTATGGAACAATCTGGCTACAGGCACTGTCCACCGTCCACTCACCGACTGAGGTTAAGGTTAAGACGTCAAGGTGCCCAGCTATCGGACTGTGGAACAATCTGGCTGCAGGCACTGTCCACCGTCCACTCACCGACTGAGGTTAAGGTTAAGACGTCAAGGTGCCCAGCTATCGGAGTATGGAACAATCTGGCTACAGGCGCTGTCTACCGTCCACTCACCGACTGAGGTTAAGGTTAAGACGTCAAGGTGCCCAGCTATCGGAGTATGGAACAATCTGGCTACAGGCGCTATCTACCGTCCACTCACCGACTGAGGTTAAGGTTAAGACGTCAAGGTGCCCAGCTATCGGAGTATGGAACAATCTGGCTACAGGCGCTGTCTACCGTCCACTCACCGACTGAGGTTAAGGTTAAGACGTCAAGGTGCCCAGCTATCGGACTATGGAACAATCTGGCTACAGGCACTGTCCACCGTCCACTCACCGACTGAGGTTAAGGTTAAGACGTCAAGGTGCCCAGCTATCGGACTGTGGAACAATCTGGCTACAGACGCTGTCCACCGTCCACTCACCGACTGAGGTTAAGGTTAAGACGTCAAGGTGCCCAGCTATCGGAGTATGGAACAATCTGGCTACAGGCACTGTCCACCGTCCACTCACCGACTGAGGTTAAGGTTAAGACGTCAAGGTGCCCAGCTATCGGACTGTGGAACAATCTGGCTACAGGCGCTGTCCACCGTCCACTCACCGACTGAGGTTAAGGTTAAGACGTCAAGGTGCCCAGCTATCGGACTGTGGAACAATCTGGCTACAGGCGCTGTCTACCGTCCACTCACCGACTGAGGTTAAGGTTAAGACGTCAAGGTGCCCAGCTATCGGAGTATGGAACAATCTGGCTACAGGCGCTGTCTACCGTCCACTCACCGACTGAGGTTAAGGTTAAGACGTCAAGGTGCCCAGCTATCGGAGTATGGAACAATCTGGCTACAGGCGCTGTCTACCGTCCACTCACCGACTGAGGTTAAGGTTAAGACGTCAAGGTGCCCAGCTATCGGACTATGGAACAATCTGGCTGCAGGCACTGTCCACCGTCCACTCACCGACTGAGGTTAAGGTTAAGGCGTCAAGGTGTCCAGCTATCGGACTGTGGAACAATATGGCTACAGACGCTGTCCACCGTCCACTCACCGACTGAGGTTAAGGTTAAGACGTCAAGGTGCCCAGCTATCGGAGTATGGAACAATCTGGCTACAGGCGCTGTCTACCGTCCACACACCGACTGAGGTTAAGGTTAAGACGTCAAGGTGCCCAGCTATCGGAGTATGGAACAATCTGGCTACAGGCGCTGTCTACCGTCCACTCACCGACTGAGGTTAAGGTTAAGACGTCAAGGTGCCCAGCTATCGGACTATGGAACAATCTGGCTGCAGGCACTGTCCACCGTCCACTCACCGACTGAGGTTAAGGTTAAGGCGTCAAGGTGTCCAGCTATCGGACTGTGGAACAATCTGGCTACAGACGCTGTCCACCGTCCACTCACCGACTGAGGTTAAGGTTAAGACGTCAAGGTGCCCAGCTATCGGACTGTGGAACAATCTGGCTACAGGCGCTGTCCACCGTCCACTCACCGACTGAGGTTAAGGTTAAGACGTCAAGGTGCCCAGCTATCGGACTGTGGAACAATCTGGCTACAGACGCTGTCCACCGTCCACTCACCGACTGAGGTTAAGGTTAAGGCGTCAAGATGCCCAGCTATTGGACTATGGAACAATCTGGCTACAGGCACTGTCCACCGTCCACTCACCGACTGAGGTTAAGGTTAAGACGTCAAGGTGTCCAGCTATCGGACTGTGGAACGATCTGGCTACAGGCACTGTCCACCGTCCACTCACCGACTGAGGTTAAGGTTAAGACGTCAAGGTGCCCAGCTATCGGACTGTGGAACAATCTGGCTACAGACGCTGTCCACCGTCCACTCACCGACTGAGGTTAAGGTTAAGACGTCAAGGTGCCCAGCTATCGGACTGTGGAACAATCTGGCTACAGGCGCTGTCCACCGTCCACTCACCGACTGAGGTTAAGGTTAAGACGTCAAGATGCCCAGCTATCGGAGTATGGAACAATCTGGCTACAGACGCTGTCCACCGTCCACTCACCGACTGAGGTTAAGGTTAAGACGTCAAGGTGCCCAGCTATCGGACTATGGAACAATCTGGCTACAGACGCTGTCTACCGTCCACTCACCGACTGAGGTTAAGGTTAAGACGTCAAGGTGCCCAGCTATCGGACTATGGAACAATCTGGCTACAGACGCTGTCCACCGTCCACTCACCGACTGAGGTTAAGGTTAAGACGTCAAGGTGCCCAGCTATCGGACTGTGGAACAATCTGGCTGCAGGCACTGTCCACCGTCCACTCACCGACTGAGGTTAAGGTTAAGACGTAAAGGTGCCCAGCTATCGGACTGTGGAACAATCTGGCTACAGGCACTGTCCACCGTCCACTCACCGACTGAGGTTAAGGTTAAGACTTCAAGGTGCCCAGCTATCGGAGTATGGAACAATCTGGCTACAGGCGCTGTCCACCGTCCACTCACCGACTGAGGTTAAAGTTAAGACGTCAAGGTGCCCAGCTATCGGACTGTGGAACATTCTGGCTACAGGCACTGTCCACCGTCCACTCACCGACTGAGGTTAAGGTTAAGACGTCAAGGTGCCCAGCTATCGGACTGTGGAACATTCTGGCTACAGGCACTGTCCACCGTCCACTCACCGACTGAGGTTAAGGTTAAGACGTCAAGGTGCCCAGCTATCGGACTGTGGAACATTCTGGCTACAGGCACTGTCCACCGTCCACTCACCGACTGAGGTTAAGGTTAAGACGTCAAGGTGCCCAGCTATCGGACTGTGGAACAATCTGGCTACAGGCGCTGTCCACCGTCCACTCACCGACTGAGGTTAAGGTTAAGACGTCAAGATGCCCAGCTATCGGAGTATGGAACAATCTGGCTACAGACGCTGTCCACCGTCCATTCACCGACTGAGGTTAAGGTTAAGACGTCAAGGTGCCCAGCTATCGGACTGTGGACCAATCTGGCTACAGGCGCTGTCCACCGTCCACTCACCGACTGAGGTTAAGGTTAAGACGTCAAGATGCCCAGCTATCGGAGTATGGAACAATCTGGCTACAGACGCTGTCCACCGTCCACTCACCGACTGAGGTTAAGGTTAAGACGTCAAGGTGCCCAGCTATCGGACTATGGAACAATCTGGCTACAGACGCTGTCTACCGTCCACTCACCGACTGAGGTTAAGGTTAAGACGTCAAGGTGCCCAGCTATCGGACTATGGAACAATCTGGCTACAGACGCTGTCCACCGTCCACTCACCGACTGAGGTTAAGGTTAAGACGTCAAGGTGCCCAGCTATCGGACTATGGAACAATCTGGCTACAGACGCTGTCCACCGTCCACTCACCGACTGAGGTTAAGGTTAAGATGTCAAGGTGTCCAGCTATCGGACTGTGGAACAATCTGGCTACAGGCGCTGTCCACCGTCCACTCACCGACTGAGGTTAAGGTTAAGACGTCAAGGTGTCCAGCTATCGGACTATGGAACAATCTGGCTACAGGCGCTGTCCACCGTCCACTCACCGACTGAGGTTAAGGTTAAGGCGTCAAGGTGTCCAGCTAACGGACTATGGAACAATCTGGCTACAGGCGCTGTCCACCGTCCACTCACCGACTGAGGTTAAGGTTAAGACGTCAAGGTGTCCAGCTATCGGACTGTGGAACAATCTGGCTACAGGCGCTGTCCACCGTCCACTCACCGACTGAGGTTAAGGTTAAGACGTCAAGGTGTCCAGCTATCGGACTATGGAACAATCTGGCTACAGGCGCTGTCCACCGTCCACTCACCGACTGAGGTTAAGGTTAAGGCGTCAAGGTGTCCAGCTATCGGACTATGGAACAATCTGGCTACAGGCGCTGTCCACCGTCCACTCACCGACTGAGGTTAAGGTTAAGACGTCAAGGTGCCCAGCTATCGGACTATGGAACAATCTGGCTACAGACGCTGTCCACCGTCCACTCACCGACTGAGGTTAAGGTTAAGACGTCAAGGTGTCCAGCTATCGGACTATGGAACAATCTGGCTACAGGCGCTGTCCACCGTCCACTCACCGACTGAGGTTAAGGTTAAGGCGTCAAGATGAACAGCTATCGGAGTATGGAACAATCTGGCTACAGGCGCTGTCCACCGTCCACTCACCGACTGAGGTTAAGGTTAAGACGTCAAGGTGCCCAGCTATCGGACTGTGGAACAATCTGGCTACAGACGCTGTCCACCGTCCATTCACCGACTGAGGTTAAGGTTAAGACGTCAAGGTGCCCAGCTATCGGACTGTGGAACATTCTGGCTACAGGCACTGTCCACCGTCCATTGACCGACTGAGGTTAAGGTTAAGACGTCAAGATGCCCAGCTATCGGAGTATGGAACAATCTGGCTACAGACGCTGTCTACCGTCCATTCACCGACTGAGGTTAAGGTTAAGACGTCAAGATGCCCAGCTATCGGAGTATGGAACAATCTGGCTACAGACGCTGTCTACCGTCCACTCACCGACTGAGGTTAAGGTTAAGGCGTCAAGATGCCCAGCTATCGGACTGTGGAACAATCTGGCTACAGGCACTGTCCGCCGTCCATTCACCGACTGAGGTTAAGGTTAAGGCGTCAAGATGCCCAGCTATCGGAGTATGGAACAATCTGGCTACAGGCACTGTCCACCGTCCATTCACCGACTGAGGTTAAGGTTAAGACGTCAAGGTGCCCAGCTATCGGACTGTGGAACAATCTGGCTACAGGCACTGTCCGCCGTCCACTCACCGACTGAGGTTAAGGTTAAGGCGTCAAGATGCCCAGCTATCGGAGTATGGAACAATCTGGCTGCAGGCACTGTCCACCGTCCATTCACCGACTGAGGTTAAGGTTAAGACGTCAAGGTGCCCAGCTATCGGACTGTGGAACAATCTGGCTACAGGCACTGTCCGCCGTCCACTCACCGACTGAGGTTAAGGTTAAGGCGTCAAGATGCCCAGCTATCGGAGTATGGAACAATCTGGCTGCAGGCACTGTCCACCGTCCATTCACCGACTGAGGTTAAGGTTAAGGCGTCAAGATGCCCAGCTATCGGAGTATGGAACAATCTGGCTACAGGCACTGTCCACCGTCCATTCACCGACTGAGGTTAAGGTTAAGACGTCAAGGTGCCCAGCTATCGGACTGTGGAACAATCTGGCTACAGGCACTGTCCGCCGTCCATTCACCGACTGAGGTTAAGGTTAAGGCGTCAAGATGCCCAGCTATCGGAGTATGGAACAATCTGGCTGCAGGCACTGTCCACCGTCCATTCACCGACTGAGGTTAAGGTTAAGGCGTCAAGATGCCCAGCTATCGGAGTATGGAACAATCTGGCTACAGGCACTGTCCACCGTCCATTCACCGACTGAGGTTAAAGTTAAGGCGTCAAGATGCCCAGCTATCGGAGTATGGAACAATCTGGCTACAGGCGCTGTCCACCGTCCACTCACCGACTGAGGTTAAGGTTAAGACGTCAAGGTGCCCAGCTATCGGACTATGGAGCAATCTGGCTACAGACGCTGTCTACCGTCCACTCACCGACTGAGGTTAAGGTTAAGACGTCAAGGTGCCCAGCTATCGGACTATGGAACAATCTGGCTACAGGCGCTGTCTACCGTCCACTCACCGACTGAGGTTAAGTTGAAGGATGGCAGAATGGTCTCACTTTCCCGCAGCCAGGATTTTGCGACATCGGTCGAGACAGATTCCTGTTATTGAAAACAAACAAACTTGAATTCTTCTACAGTCAAACAGAATGTTTTCAACACAAGTTCCAAAGCTTATATGTAAGATAATTGAAAGTAAATGTGTTGTAATAAGTAAATTGTTAAAAAAAAATCTGCAACGTCAGCATTTGGTCAAGCAATAAATATATTTCGCAACTTGGCAGATCGTGTCTATTTATACATTATCGTTTGACTTTAACATACACCATTGTGCTATGTGCACATTATCGATTACTAAAAGACATTCATGAACAACTTTGTAAGTGTTGTTCAATTAATTGGTGTGTATTGTGATATTCAGGGCCGACATTGCTTATATACCTGTGATGTGCTTACCTTTTGCTCGTCTTTCACAAATTTCTGAAACTTCATGGCACTTAAGAGCATTTCCCCCCTGTCTTTGTCCAGTAAACTGTAAAGATGGGACAAGACACTTAAGGCCTGATCTAAACAAGCAGAATCGTAAGCGCAACAGGACATTGTAGAGGGCATTATGATTCACGCGCGACGGATTTCTGAAGCCTCAAGTCGTAAAACCGCATCAGTTTAATAATATGAAACTAGTTTAGCACAAAGTTGTCCAGTAAATAAATCATAAATTATGGAAACAAATAATACATTTATATTGAAAAATGTATATAGTTAGCCCACTTTATTATAAATAGTCGTAATGTAAATTGCTGTAACGTTGTTGCAACGAAACGGGGCCATTATGACGTACTTTCAGGAAACATTAAACTCACGGGATGAGTGTATATGACCATTATTTTACGAATTTAAAAGAAAGCGTATTGAAAAGCATACATAAACGAGCATAAATGTCTGGGTGTATCGTAAGTTAAGGCTAACCTTTCATACACAGCCACAATGTCGTGCCTCTGGGTGGCCTGACTGAAAAACTTGACGAAGGTGGCGTGGTCCAGGACCGAATCGTCCGTCACACTCTTCACACCACACTGCTTGGCGAAGCCCTGGTCAAGCCAATCAAGTATGAAGCTGAGGCAATTATGGCTAATAGGTGGCGGGCAATATTTGGCGCATTTTTTACCACATTGATCAGTTTAATTCAGACCAAGCCAAGAAAGTACTCGACATATTCATAAATGGTCAAGGAGCTACATTTCAAAGCCCTATCGAGGTCAAGAAAGTGCTTGGCGCATGCTATGACAAGAAAATGTTCAATAAACGGTGCCAAATATAGAGCCTGGTGCTGGCTTTTAATTGTCATTTCATCCGCGTCCTGAAATAGAACTAGAAATACAACGAAACCTCGTTAATTGTACCAGCATCAGGGGGGCGTGTGGTGTAGTTACTGACTGACCGGAGAAGAACGGCGCATATTATCGGTGTGGATTTGTTCATATTCTCGTAGGTTTAAACATTTGCATATTTTCCTTGGTTTTGATTTTCACTCATTCTCCTTAGATTTAGTTTTCAATGAGAATCGGACATTATCTTGGTTATTACCTTCAGGGCCTATCAGATTATCGGAGTTCTTTATTTGTCGCCAATGGGTCTCCTCTAACGACAGCCATTGGCTTGTTTGGCTCCCGTGTGTGTGCACAATATGAAGGTTTGTTTAATTACTACCATTCCATCCACGGGGATACGAGACACCATTCCATGGAATACCCAAGACCTGCTTTGTCCCGTTATAAACCCAACACAGAGAGGCCATGATGTAAACAACAACAGCAGGACTAGTCGTAGCCACCAGGTGTGAACACATTTGTTTAAAGCCCTCCCACTCCCCCCACCCCTCAACCAACCCACTTACCCGGCCCTGCATGTCGGCACCCCCACCCCCGACCTCACCCTTATACTCCTTTATCTCAACCCCACTCTCACGGAGGTAGAGGTCCGTTCTACACATATATATGTCACCGGCAAGAGCTCGAGAGCGCATAGTCCTCACAACGTCCAAACGACTTATATCTATGCCATGATATCCAGAGTTTTAATGCCCGTAACTACATCACCGTTGTTACGTACTCCGTGACTCACGTTGTGAATACACCAACAGGCCCACATGGAAACCAATACACCAATACATTGATCACATCCATGCGTTATTTACGAATATCCACATATTATTTAGAAATCAAATGACATCATCAACCCAATATTTGCTGGAATATATTCACTAATCAGCCCAAATGGGTGCCGGCTTGATAACCCACACAAACCGATCGAAGATCGATTTATCGAAGCCAGATTAATAAGCAGCTGTGGACAGTCAGAACTATGGCCAAAACAAGTGGCAATTATTTGAGAAAGTATTGAAGTGTAGAGACCTACCACTGGTTTGACACCTAATATCGTGCTTCATCCTCTCCCGATGTGAGTATCCATTGCCCAACGCGCCGGCGGTACCCCGGGCTATAAACTCCTCTTCGGGGGTCAGTCTGGCCGTGGATTTCCTTAATAGGCAGGTAGGTGGTAGGTGCTAAGCCGCCGAGATTTCGGCGCTAGACACCAGAGACGGGACAGTGGGGTGAGCCAACGGTAAACCGAACCTAGCCAGCCACGTACCGGCTGTGAATGTGTGTGTGGGCGGGGGGTGGGGGAGCGGGGGGCTGGAGGGGTACGAGGGAGGGCAGACGGGAGGGATAGGGGGCGATGGAGTGAGACGTATGTCTTTTCATCGAAGCCCACCCCCGCAGGGTCCCACCCTGGACTTCATCTATCTTTAAGGGGCTTTGGGCTGAGAGAGAGAGAGAGAGAGAGAGAGAGAAAGAGAGCTGGGGCAGCGGGGGGGGGGGGGTGGTCAGACGAGGCGATTCACAGGGCTATGACTGTACGACAGGTAGGGCACGGGAGGTAGGGTTTCGGTAAAGGTTAAAGTGCCGTTGAGAGAAGGGAGGGGGGGGGGGAGGCGTTGGGGTTCGAGGGTGAAAATGGCGGGGGTGAGTCAGTGGTGGTGGGGGGGTCGGTTATAGGGAAGGTGGGAGAGGGTTACGGGGGGGGGGGTGGATCCACGTATGGTGATATCGTTTTCGTTGTCCAAATAGCCTCCAATCTTTGCACCGTTCAGGTAAAGTGAGGATGCCCTCCACCCCCAGCCATTGAACCTACAACGCATGCATAGCTAGCTCCACTGCAGGAACGCACACACACACATATATATATATGTGCAATGACAACATCTGCAAGATTTGCAGCGATAAGCGGCTCCATTCATTACCGTCACCACTCTCCCGCGTTGGGCTAGAGATTAATCCGCACCCCCTCCCCTCCCCTCCCCTTTCCCACAGACACTATCTCCCTAAACACCTGACCCCATGCACCTATGCCTAAACACTCACCCTCCCCCACCCCCCATACCCTACCTCATTACAAATCGGCCATATATCTCCAGGTCATTACCAGCAGTGGTACACGATCACGTGGTTGTCACAGTCAAAGCGCCTACAAAGCTCCTTATTATACTAAAGAAAAACAACCCCAGCAAAACAGGTATTGAAGATTATTAACTGATTGACTGATCGCCCAGTTATGTGTCTGAGCATATACCTGGCCTTTTCTTACTAGTTTTTATTGAGGGACGCCCGGCGTATGAGCTGGCTGCACCATTGGGGCTTTGGAATAGCGAATTCGGAGGGTGATTTGGGCGAAAGTTGGTGTACGTATCATGACGTCGCCACCGGGAAGGACACACTCATGTGGGGAGTACCGACTGGGCGCGTGTAATGTCATAATCGCTGGGTAACACACAGGAGCGACAAGGGATGTTATTTACGAATATCCACGTATTATTTAGGAATCATATGTCATGGGTCGTCTATATGTAAGACTAGTGTCATACCATTTCCACTGTCCATAGTCCGAGAGCCGACCCTTATAGCCACCTGTAGGCCTACTGCCTACACACCACGCCCCTCCTCCCCCCCCCATCCTGTTGGCCTGGGGGGCGAGGCACTTAGAAATATGCATATGTTATAGACGACAGGTATGTGGACGTTGTAGACGCGTTGAAGGCGATGACGTCATGACGTCGCCGTGGGAGGACTGTCAGTGCGTTGGCGTGACGCTGATGGCAGGTTTAGGACGTCACTACTGTTACTGCAATGATTGGTCAGTGGGTGGTTAGTGAGGACACACACGTGATAAACGCGCCCTGCTCTCGGCGCCCGAGAGAGAATTAGGCCAGGAAAGGCATTCTTCGTGACCTCAGTGACACAGGTATCCAGTAGGGCAAGGTTGGCATACCCACGCCCGGTTTGAAGTGAGCAGCACTCCCGCCCAACATCCTGATATTAACAGACATTTTAGTTCCCCCCGTTATCATTCGTCAAGTGCCATGAAAGATGTCTTACAGATGTCAAGTTAAAAATTAAGTAACTATAACTGTTCTATTGTACTTCAGCTGGCCTCCAGCCCTGGTACAACTGGTTAATATACAATATAACACGTTGAATATCATCTCTACAGCGAGGTCCATGGTTCAACATGACATTAACGTACTATACCACCAGAACGGAAAGATAACATCATTCTTATTACCACGGCAGAGATATGGAAATGACATCATCTTTACTTATCACTATTACCACGGCGGAGTGGTGAAATGACGTCATCTTTATTTATCACTATTATCGAGGCGGAGTGGTGGAATGGCATGTATTTATCACTATTACCACGGCGGAGAAATGGAATGGGACCTATTTGTTTATTACTAGTACCACGGCGGAGAAATCGAATGGGACCTATTTGTTTATTACTAGTACCACGGCGGAGAAATCGAATGGGACCTATTTGTTTATTACTAGTACCACGACGGAGAAATGGAATGGGACCTATTTGTTTATTACTAGTACCACGACGGAGAAATTGAATGGGACCTATTTGTTTATTACTAGTACCACGACGGAGAAATGGAATGGGACCTATTTGTTTATTACTAGTACCACGACGGAGAAATGGAATGGGACCTATTTGTTTATTACTAGTACCACGACGGAGAAATGGAATGGGACCTATTTGTTTATTACTAGTACCACGACGGAGAAATTGAATGGGACTTATTTGTTTATTACTAGTACCACGACGGAGAAATGGAATGGGACCTATTTGTTTATTACTAGTACCACGACGGAGAAATTGAATGGGACCTATTTGTTTATTACTAGTACCACGACGGAGAAATGGAATGGGACCTATTTGTTTATTACTAGTACCACGACGGAGAAATGGAATGGGACCTATTTGTTTATTACTAGTACCACGACGGAGAAATGGAATGGGACCTATTTGTTTATTACTAGTACCACGACGGAGAAATTGAATGGGACCTATTTGTTTATTACTAGTACCACGGCGGAGAAATGGAATGGGATATATTTGTTCATTACCTGTACCACGACGGAGAAATTGAATGGGACCTATTTGTTTATTACTAGTACCACGGCGGAGAAATGGAATGGGATATATTTGTTCATTACTTGTACCACGACGGAGAAATGGAATGGGACCTATTTGTTTATTACTAGTACCACGGCGGAGAAATGGAATGGGACCTATTTGTTTATTACTAGTACCACTGCGGAGAAATGGAATGGGACCTATTTGTTTATTACTAGTACCACTGCGGAGAAATGGAATGGGACCTACTTGTTTATTACTAGTACCACGGCGGAGAAATAGAATGGGACCTATTTGTTTATTACTAGTACCACGGCGGAGAAATGGAATGGGACCTATTTGTTTATTACTAGTACCACGACGGAGAAATGGAATGGGACCTATTTGTTTATTACTAGTACCACGGCGGAGAAATGGAATGGGACCTATTTGTTTATTACTAGTACCACGGCGGAGAAATGGAATGGGATATATTTGTTCATTACTTGTACCACGACGGAGAAATGGAATGGGACCTATTTGTTTATTACTAGTACCACGGCGGAGAAATGGAATGGGATATATTTGTTCATTACTTGTACCACGACGGAGAAATGGAATGGGACCTATTTGTTTATTACTAGTACCACGGCGGAGAAATGGAATGGGATATATTTGTTCATTACTTGTACCACGACGGAGAAATGGAATGGGATATATTTGTTCATTACTTGTACCACGACGGAGAAATTGAATGGGACCTACTTGTTTATTACTAGTACCACGACGGAGAAATAGAATGGGACCTATTTGTTTATTGCTAGTACCACGACGGAGAAATGAAATGGGACCTACTTGTTTATTACTAGTACCACGACGGAGAAATAGAATGGGATATATTTGTTTATTACTAGTACCACTGGTTGTAACTTGGGGGACCATCGCTCTTACGGTCTATGCAAACATGCTTTACACTATCTATAAAACGTACGGCAACAGTTACATTAAAGATATTGCAACGCTGTAGACTGTGCAAACATATAACATGTAAACATTTCGTGAATTAAAACACTTTCGTATGTCGTATGAAACTGCAACAACAGTGTATTGTATCCAACATTTTGTAATCTCGCAGATGTGTCTTTTCCGTTACTTTTACTTGGTTTGCAGACTGATCTCACCTTGAAGAGCTCGCCGAAGTAGGGTTTATGGGTCGGTCTCTTTGCGGTCTCCAGGATCTGAGTGACGTCACAGAGGGCTATCTTGTTGCGTTTCTCCTCCTGTAGGTCTAGTTGTCGGCACACCTTCTCCAGCCATCTTGTCACACCACATTAAAGATTAATACATCTCGATCTAGTGAACAAAGGCAAGCTGCAATGGTGCAGGGTGGGTCTAGCGCCAGCGACCTTAAAGGTCTTAGCTAGAGTCTCCCGACCAAATTCACTATATTCTCCCTTGTATTTACGTCGTACGTCAAATAAATGAATCTTTAATCTTAATTGCTAAGTGGGCAATACCGGTGGGTGAGGTCTTCCAAGATAACCAAGGGGGGGGGGGGCACAAGGGGCACCCCCTGTTTCAGCTGACCCTAAGGCATACCTGTGACCGCCCCTTTCAAATGTTGTGCCCCCTTTTAAATTCTGTGCCCCCCTTTCAAATTATGTGCACCCCTTTCAAATTATGTGCCCCTGGCATCTCCTTGTGTATTACAATGCATCAAGCTTTGTAGTTTATGTGTTCTTTCTTCATCCTACCAACGATAATAGAGTGTGCCAATAGCACTTAACGTGCACCACGGTCACCTACGTCTCGGCATTTAAACGCATTTTTTTGTCATGTTTTTGTGGAACAATTTATCGTGCCCCACTTTCAAGAATTCCTGCTGCAAACGTCCATGGGAGTGGGGGGGGGGGGGGGTAGGGATTGGGGACGGTATTCCCAAAGATAGGGACTGCACGCTCCAAAAGTGACTTGGAGTAAAAGAGATGTGGGGGATAATCGCGTTTAAAAATAAAATAAAATGTGGGGTGGAGATAGTAGGATGGTCGCCAAAAGGGAATGATCAAAATAGTTATCTATATACATGTATATAAACTTTTTTAAATCGGATAATCGTCTTTAAAAAAATACAATAATAAAGGGGGTGGGGGGTTGTAGGATGGTCGCCAAGAAGACTGATCAAAATATCTATCTATAGATATAAACAATCAAATCGAAGAATCGCATTTAAAAATTAAATGAAAGAGGGGGGAGGGGGGAGGGAAGGGTAAAAGGCAGAAGAAAAAAAACTGATCACAATATGTATCTACATAATTATATACAAACAATCAAATCGGATAATCACATTTAAAAATAAAATAAAAGAAGGGGTGGGGGTAGAAGGATGATGGCCAAATAAACTGATCACAATACGTATCTATACTTATATATATACATATATATCAAATGGCGACCATGGCCGCTTGAGGGTGGCGACCCACGGCTGGGGCTCGTGGCTCGTGGCTGCACGATGGGCCAGGCAAGGATACGTCTCGTAGAGATCCGCCACCTGGAGTCCCACGAACTGCTGGAACATCTGGAGCCATTCATCTCGCGTCTGGGCGTCTGGAGCGATGACGGAAATCGTCTGGAGCTGGGCTTCCAACAGTAGCTGGAAACAGTGGTCCGCCTGAAACACAAGTCAACCTATCTATCAGTTGTCATTGACGGTAACGTTATGTTCATAAGTCAATTCAATGCTCAATCATTGCTGACTAACAGTTAAAGGGAACCGCCAACCTCGCCTCTAACGCTGCTTTACCGATTCATATAATACTCAATTGTCTATCTTCCAAATTATAGAATTTTTCGTTTTTTCTGTAACACACAATAAAATTTAGAAGTGACCGCCAGGCACAATTTCGCCGCCTACCCAGGCGGCAGCCCTTCTTGGAGGCGCGTCTGCGATTGACCAATCAGGAGGCGATACTCCAATTTATTCAAACCGGAAATTGCGCCTATTGTGTGAGCAAACAAGAGAGCGTGATAATCGCTACTATAAATAGCTGCGATTCTAACTCCAAGTATGGCATTGTTGCGTAGTCAATCTTCGCAAGACGCATATCAATTTGTTTGGACGGCACTTCTCCATGAAACACTAAGATCTTGCGCTACTGCGCGGCTTCGAACTGCCGTTGTTCATCTGTAAATCGTGGCCCTGATCTCTCTCGCCACGTAAGGCGGCGCCATATGAATAGTCACAATACGCGTCACTGCTCCCGGCAAAATGGCGCTCTGCTTAAAATTGCTGGGGGCGGGTTGCCTTAATTTTTTTCTCCTTACCAGTCGGCCGAAACGAAGCGTTAACACTCGCCAATTTAATTTTAAGATGTAAACTTTCGGTGCAGATCGCGATTAAATTAGGTTGGACACCCCCTTTAATTAATTCATTTAATTATCCAGTGTACGTTGTGCGGGTTTTTTGGGTTTCTCTGCGGGGATTAACCTATCAGTCCGGCAGCAATTCCAGTTTGGGATCGTAGACTATAGCTGCCACACCCAGAGTAACATGACTGTTAATATACCTTACCTATGCGACGGGGACGTTATGCAAAAGTCAAGGTTTCGTTGAATAACTAACGTCAAGGACATTATGATTATTTCCATCCAACACAGAATCTGTCAGCTAGGAGTGCATTATGATGGTGCCAGCCCGCGCCTTACCTGACCACCGCTGGTGCGAATCGCCCGTGATATACGGTAATCATAGCCAGGTCGAACTCCTGTAACGTCATCCAGATATATGGCTGGAAATAAAAGTCCTGGAAATTATGGATTTGGCCCGAAATATCTATTTCTATAAATTTCAAAAACTAGAAATAGTACTACCTGTTTAAAGAACAGTTGAAATAAGTCGAACACCCTCTAACTACGGACATTCCATAACTACGGACACCCTCTAACTTCGGAAACCCTTTAACTACGGACACCCTTTAACACCAGACACCCACTGACTACGGACACTCTCTAGTTAGGGACACCTTCTAACTACGGACACCCTCAAACTACGGACACCCTTTAACTACAGACACCCTTTAACTACGGACCTCCTTTAACTACGGACACCCTTTAACTACGGCCCTTCTCTAACTACGGACACCCTCTACCTACGGGCACCCTTTAACTACGACACCCTTTAACTACGGACACTATAACTACGGACACCCTCTAACTTCGGACACTCTATAACTACGGACACCCTCTAACTACGGGCACCCTCTAACTACAGACACCCTCTACCTACGGACACTCTTTTACCACGGACACCCTCTAACTACGGCCCCCCTCTAACTACGGACACCCTTTAACTACGGACACCTTTTAACTACGGACACCCTCTAACTATGGCCCCCCTCTAACTACGGCCCCCCTCTAACTACGGACACTCTATAACTACGGACACCCTCTAACTACGGCCCCCCTCTAACGACGCCCCCCCCCTCTAACTACGGCCCCCCTCTACCTACGGACACCCTCTAACTACGGACACCCTCCAACTACCGACACCCTTTAACTACGAACACTCTATAACTACGGACACCCTCTAACTACGGATACCCTCTAACTACGGACACCCTCTAACAACGGACACCCTCTAACTACGGACACCCTCTAACTACGGCCCCCCTTTAACTACGGACACTATAACTACGGACACCCTCTAACTACGGACACCCTCTAACTACGGCCCCTCTTTAACTACGGACACTATAACTACGGACATCCTCTAACTACGGACACCCTCTAACTACGACACCCTCTAACAACGGACACCCTCTAACAACGGACACCCTCTAACTAAGGACAGCCTCTAACTATGGACACCCTCTAACTAAGGACACCCTCTAACTACGGCCACCCTCTAACTAAGGACACCCTAATTACAGACGTCGTAGATGCCCGACTGGTGAGCAGCTGCTCCCACTCACGTTCTTCCGGGTCCTCAAGGGTCTGTTTGCCCCCCGCTGACGGGTCGTACAGAGCGTAGCGCAAGAAGGTGTTGATCACATAACATTTAGGACCTTGCCGTGTAAGGTCAAACTTGAGGCCGGGGCAAGCTTCTGTGAGATCATCAGATATGTCGATGTCTGAAAAGATAGACAAAATAATAATAAAAATAATAATAATAATAATAATAATAATCATAATAATGTTCATTGTCCAAAGGTATGCATTTCAAGTAAACATAAACATATATAAAATAGGCAATAACAGAAGCCCCCCCCCCCCCCCCATTTAAACAAAACAAACTAACATGACAGGGCTACAGTGGTAGAATTTTTACCACAAGCAAGTAATGTTAAAATCTTGGACCCCAGAATATAAGCAAATGTAATGATTTGACTGCTTTATTGCTAAGAACGATATAATTGCTCTCCTGAATGAGTGAAGGGATGAGTTAAATTCCATCATTAAAGAAAATAATAGGCGAATATATTATGTATGAAAATGATCAGTTCTAGCCCCAGTTCTAGCCCTTGGGGTATGCGGTAATCTTGGTATATTGACAAGTTACTAAGCGCATTAATATATATATATATATATTTGTGTATATATATGTGTCCTGCAACATGACATCATCATTTTCATGTAGGTTAGCGCCATAAATGTCGCTCTGCATGCATCGTTACATGCAATGTAAACATATGTTTCGCTTCATTAATTTAGTCACGATTTGACACATATAGGCGCAGAGGTCAGGACGGCAAATGGCGGGTTTTAGTGGTACGTAAATGTAACGGAAAAACCATGAAAATGACACACGAACTCATGATTCATGTACTATAACTTGAATAATTAAAACAAATAAAGACTGTCACACAGTAGTTTCATATTTATGCACCCAACGGACATGCCAAAGTCACTCATTTGCGTTTTTCACTGAATAAAAGAAATATTCAGGAGGGTGACCCCAATCCAGATCCGGTTCAAAGTTAGCGCATGACAAGTTTTCGAGTGAACCCAACCCACGCAAGTCAACAATTCACGGCAAGCAGTTATTAATAAAACGACTAATTGTAAATGTTATTTCAGATAGTATGGCGCATCAGTTTAGTGTACTTATAAACTCGATTGTGACTCAGTCTCGTGACGTTTCTATTTAAATAGGTCTATTTAAATGCGAAGTAGAGACATCCTGGAACTACTGACTCTTTGCCAAGACCTCGTTCAGCCATTTCAATGCACGTGAGTCCCCGAGTTTGTTTCATTGACCCTTGGCCAGTCGCCGTCATAGACGGTGAGCCGGACTCAGCAGGACTTCGAATCTGGAATCTGATCCAGGACGCAGCGAGAATCTGGGGCTAGGTCATTACTTGCTTCGCCCCCCCCCCCCCCATTCTCTGACCTTCTCACCCCCACCCTTTCCCCCATTCCGCGCGATTGTCTCGGCGTTCAGAGTGAAATTCTTAATAAAACTCCTGTAAAAATAGTCTTTAGTGCAGCCACTCTAGCTCACTCCCCTTCCGTGTCCATGGCAACAGCTGGGTGAGGTATACAATAGCTCAGCTGACCTGTCTGGCAGCCCGACAATGAGACAGACCCATCCCCCCTGTCAGCCCCCCCCCCACCCCACCCGCCCCCCATTCCCTATACTCCCCATATCACCTTTGACCGACCTGTAATCATAGTCACCTGGTACGCACTATGGTGGCCTATCGCCAAATGGTCTTAAAAACACCAAATGTTTGTTTTAAACGTTGCGCACACCACCCCCGCCCCCACCCACGCCTCCCCCCACCCACCCACCTCCACCCAGGGATGCGGCAGTCCAGTCCCCTCTGGGGTCATAGTTTGTGAGGGGGGGGGGGGGGCATCCTGCTCTCGTACGGTCGGTGTCTGATGCGTCATGTTCTACACGTACTGTGGCAGTAGACCTCACGAACACGTGTACATATTTATATATACATGTCTAGACCTCAATAACACATGTACATATTCATATATATATATATATATATGTCTAGACCTAACACGTGTACATATTCATATATATATGTCTAGACCTCACTAACACGTGTACATATTCATATATATATGTCTAGACCTCACTAACACGTGTACATATTTATATATATATGTCTAGACCTCACTAACACGTGTACATATTCATATATATAGGTCTAGACCTCACTAATACGCGTACATATTCATATATATATATCTAGACCTCACTAGCACGTGTACATTTTCATATATATATATATATATATATATTCTATACTTCACTAATACGTGTACTTATTCATATATATGTAGGTGACCTTGAGGTGACCCTGCCAGATGCCGATCCCTTTCAGGGGAATTTCGTTAAATAAATAACGTTTAGTTTCACCATTGCTCAGACCTCGGCTTACCTAACAGGTATTTTGTGGGGCTGGATAAGGGGTGGGAGGGGGGGGGTGTATTAAAAAAAATGATATATTGCAAAATCGGGCGAGGGACTGGGGCCTAAAATAAGTGGCAATTTGGAGATATGGCGCAAAAAAATGTGGCAGGTGATTTATCAAGATTTCCAGCATTACCTCTCCAGGACATAACTATACACGAATGACACGAAGGTCCATAAGATAAACTTCGTAATAATAACTTGCAATAAGTGGCACTTGGTGCAATACTATCACAGCAGAACAGTTATAGCTGAAACCACACGGATTGAAATGCTGAGAGCACCAAGAAGGATAGGCTGAAGTTACATCGGGGATATGCTGAGGAGACACCCGGATGGTCTAGTGGTTAGGGCGATCGGTTTTCCAGAGTGAGAGCGCTACCAGCCAGACCAGCCGCCGAATTCGGCGCTTCCCGCTCCACCTACGACTGTCTATGTTCGCGCGGGAGAGAGGTCGAATATCTTTCGAAAAGAGAGCACGGTTACCCTCCCACCCCGGGATGTGGCTCCTCTCTACTGATTGATCTTTCTTGACGCGACTTGACCTTCAAATGGTAATATGACCTTGGGAAGCCCGCCACCCAGCAGTCTTCGCGGGGGGTCACTCCAGACAAAAGCCCCGGACTAACGTCCGGAGACAGGGAGTCGGGGCGTATCCAGAAAGAAAGGGGTCAAGGCTATCAGGGTCCAGCACGGATACTCTGTAGCGTCTCTGGATTCCAGGGACGACCAGTCTTGCTGTGTCTCTGGATCAGGCACGTGCCATCATTCTCACCCCCCCCCCCTCTCCCTCACTCCCTCCCGGCCCCACACACACCCTACAGTGTGTAGCCCCCCCCCCTCCCCTCTACCTCACTTCCTCCCGACCCCCCACACACCCTACCAGAACCGCCATGCAGCACGTAGCCCCCCCCCCCACGCGCCCTCGGATCATAGACTCTCCTTCGCCCCATACACCCGCCCTCCTCCCCTTGACCCCTCGAATCCAGGACATCACCCCCCCCCCTCCTACCCCCGGTGGGCCATTCTTCCCTCCATCATCCAGATTCCGCATCCGATATTAGCCACTTCGGGATCATCTGTATGTAACGTTTATTTTGCCACCCAGTCTTCTTCAGGGACACGGTAGCGTCTGGATCACAAGAGAATCTGTCGCTACCCAGCCATATCCTGTTACAACGGATCAATGTATATATATACACACAGTGAGCGCGGCCCCCGGGCGTATAGTAAACACCAGCGGGGGGGGGGGGTGGAGGGGGGGGGGACACAAAGTGTGGCAAGCAGCGCACTGACCACCTTAGCGACTAGGAGATTTATCTTGAGATTATCTTTAAAGCCGACCCACTTGCAACAGACACTGTCTTAGTACGCCCACTGGGTCGTTCGACCTTCAGAGGTCTCGGCCCGCCATCAGTGAAGTGGTTTATCCTGTAACTCCTACATCCCTGGCTCCTGACCGCCCCCACTCAACTCCCATGTCATTGAAACCTGGCAATGGACCTGGAAGCACCCTATAGAAACACTCGATATAGGCCGTGTTTAGTTAAACCATATTTTTATTTCGCATTTCCGCATTTGTCTTTATGTTTTTAATTGCTATTGGATAATAACTCCTCTGTTTTGTGTTAGTATAGGGGAAAACCCCTTGTATATCCCCCTGGTAAGAGAAATCCTCTCCATTGAGCTAGAGCAAGCGGAAGGGTGTAGGTTCCATACCTTTCAAAGCCTTGCCCTGCTGTCAGAATACAGCCTTTAACACATATGTAGACCAGCGTTTTCAACATGTCCATAAGCGTTCATGACATATGCCAGAGGGGACTTTCTGGAATCCATCAAAAGACAAACCAAGCCAAAGCTGTTTAATTTCAGACACCGACCCCGTCCCCCCCCCCCCCCCCGCCCCGCCCTACCTCTCGCCGGCCCAGAGATACACGCCTTCCTGTTTGTACAGTTGGGTAGCCATTTAAGATCCCAGTTCATCCCTAAATATCTTGTTTAAAACGTGTAAATTTCCATTGAAATAAATTAGTATAAATATAACATATTTGAGATCGTTCATTCTGTTAACTGATATCTCGGTCCTGACACCCGGAGGTGATTGGCGCCCTCTGGGGGGTAGAGACTGACATGAAACCCGGCGTTTGTAGTGGAAGCGAAGCCTGCCTGCCACATGGGACCTCCCGGGAGCAAAACAGCAAAGGCCAGCCAACAGCAGGTCAATATTAATGGAGTCATTGCCTGCAGCACCCCAGGGCCAATCCCAGGAGGCGCGTCACACCACAGCCACTTCATCCGGCCACGTCTTAACACGGGTAGTTTTTAATCCCCGACTTAACAAGTTTATTAATCCCCGACATCTCCTGACACAACTTCCGTTATCCCCATCTCCCCACACAGCCACTCCCTTTATCCCCATCTCCCCACAGTCACTCCCTTTATCCCCATCTCCCCGCACACAGCCACTCCCTTTATCCCCATCTCCCCACAGTCACTCCCTTTATCCCCATCTCCCCGCACACAGCCACTCCCTTTATCCCCATCTCCCCACAGTCACTCCCTTTATCCCCATCTCCCCGCACACAGCCACTCCCTTTATCCCCATCTCCCCACATAGCCACTCCCTTTATTCCCATCTCCCCCCACAGCCACTCCCTTTATCCCCATCTCCCCACACAGCCACTCCCTTTATCCCCATCTCCCCACACAGCCACTCCCTTTATCCCCATCTCCCCACACAGCCACTCCCTTTATCCCCATCTCTCCACAGTCACTCCCTTTATCCCCATCTCCCCACAGTCACTCCCTTTATCCCCATCTCTTCGCACACAGCCACTCCCTTTATCCCCATCTCCCCACACAGCCACTTCCTTTATTCCCATCTCCCCCCACAGCCACTCCCTTTATCCCCATCTCCCCACATAGCCACTCTCTTTATCCCCATCTCCCCACACAGCCACTCCCTTTATCCCCATCTCCCCACACAGCCACTCCCTTTATCCCCATCTCCCCACAGTCACTCCCTTTATCCCCATCTCCCCGCACACAGCCACTCCCTTTATCCCCATCTCCCCACAGTCACTCCCTTTATCCCATCTCCCCGCACACAGCCACTCCCTTTATCCCCATCTCCCCACACAGCCACTCCCTTTATCCCCATCTCCCCGCACACAGCCACTCCCTTTATCCCCATCTCCCCACAGTCACTCCCTTTATCCCATCTCCCCGCACACAGCCACTCCCTTTATCCCCATGTCCCCACACAGCCACTCCCTTTATCCCCATCTCCCCACAGTCACTCCCTTTATCCCATCTCCCCGCACACAGCCACTCCCTTTATCCCCATCTCCCCACACAGCCACTCCCTTTATCCCCATCTCCCCGCACACAGCCACTCCCTTTATCCCCATCTCCCCACAGTCACTCCCTTTATCCCCATCTCCCCGCACACAGCCACTCCCTTTATCCCCATCTCCCCACAGTCACTCCCTTTATCCCCATCTCCCCGCACACAGCCACTCCCTTTATCCCCATCTCCCCACATAGCCACTCCCTTTATCCCCATCTCCCCACATAGCCACTTCCTTTATTCCCATCTCCCCCCACAGCCACTCCCTTTATCCCCATCTCCCCACACAGCCACTCCCTTTATCCCCATCTCCCCACACAGCCACTCCCTTTATCCCCATCTCCCCGCACAGCCACTCTCTTTATCCCCATCTCCCCACACAGCCACTCCCTTTATCCCCATCTCTCCCCACAGCCACTCCCTTTATCCCCATCTCCCCACACAGCCACTCCCTTTATCCCCATCTCTCCCCACAGCCACTCCCTTTATCCCCATCTCCCCACAGTCACTCCCTTTATCCCCATCTCCCCACACAGCCACTCCCTTTATCCCCATCTCCCCACACAGCCACTCCCTTTATCCCCACTCCCCACACAGCCACTCCCTTTATCCCCATCTCCCCCCACAGTCACTCCCTTTATCCCCATCTCCCCACACAGCCACTCCCTTTATCCCCATCTCCCCACAGTCACTCCCTTTATCCCCATCTCCCCACACAGCCACTCCCTTTATCCCCATCTCCCCCCACAGTCACTCCCTTTATCCCCATCTCCCCACACAGCCACTCCCTTTATCCCCATCTCCCCACAGTCACTCCCTTTATCCCCATCTCCCCACACAGCCACTCCCTTTATCCCCATCTCCCCCACATAGCCACTCCCTTTATCCCCATCTCCCCACACAGCCACTCCCTTTATTCCCATGTCCCCACACAGCCACTCCCTTTATCCCCATCTCCCCACATAGCCACTCTCTTTATCCACATCTCCCCACACAACCACTCTCTTTATCCCCATCTCCCCACACAGCCACTCCCTTTATCCCCATCTCCCCACACAGCCACTCCCTTTATCCCCATCTCCCCCACATAGCCACTCTCTTTATCCCCATCTCCCCACACAGCCACTCCCTTTATCCCCATCTCCCCACACAGCCACTCCCTTTATCCACATCTCCCCACATAGCCACTCCCTTTATCCCCATCTCCCCCACACAGCCACTCTCTTTATCCCCATCTCCCCACACAGCCACTCCCTTTATCCCCATCTCCCCCCACAGCCACTCCCTTTATCCCCATCTCCCCCCACAGCCACTCCCTTTATCCCCATCTCCCCACACAGCCACTCTCTTTATCCCCATCTCCCCACACAGCCACTCCCTTTATCCCCATCTCCCCCCACAGCCACTCCCTTTATCCCCATCTCCCCCCATAGCCACTCCCTTTATCCCCATCTCCCCCACACAGCCACTCTCTTTATCCCCATCTCCCCACACAGCCACTCCCTTTATCCTCATCTCCCCACACAGCCACTCCCTTTATCCCCATCTCCCCACACAGCCACTCCCTTTATCCCCATCTCCCCACACAGCCACTCCCTTTATTCCCATGTCCCCACACAGCCACTCCCTTTATCCCCATCTCCCCACATAGCCACTCTCTTTATCCACATCTCCCCACACAGCCACTCTCTTTATCCCCATCTCCCCACACAGCCACTCCCATTATCCCCATCTCCCCACACAGCCACTCCCTTTATCCCCATCTCCCCCACATAGCCACTCTCTTTATCCACATCTCCCCACACAGCCACTCTCTTTATCCCCATCTCCCCACACAGCCACTCCCTTTATCCCCATCTCCCCACACAGCCACTCCCTTTATCCCCATCTCCCCGCACAGCCACTCTCTTTATCCCCATTTCCCCACACAGCCACTCCCTTTATCCCCATCTCTCCCCACAGCCACTCCCTTTATCCCCATCTCCCCACACAGCCACTCCCTTTATCCCCATCTCCCCGCATAGCCACACTCTTTATCCCCATCTCCCCACACAGCCACTCCCTTTATCCCCATCTCCCCACACAGCCACTCCCTTTATCCCCATGTCCCCACACAGCCACTCCCTTTATCCCCATCTCCCCACACAGCCACTCCCTTTATCCCCATCTCCCCACATAGCCACTCTCTTTATCCCCATCTCTCCACACAGCCACTCCCTTTATCCCCATCTCCCCACACAGCCACTCTCTTTATCCCCATCTCCCCACACAGCCACTCCCTTTATCCCCATCTCCCCACACAGCCACTTCCTTTATTCCCATCTCCCCACACAGCCACTCCCTTTATCCCCATCTCCCCACACAGCCACTCCCTTTATCCCCATCTCCCCACACAGCCACTCCCTTTATCCCCATCTCCCCGCACAGCCACTCTCTTTATCCCCATCTCTCCACACACCCACTCCCTTTATCCCCATCTCTCCGCCCAGCCACTCCCTTTATCCCCATTTCCCCCCACAGCCACTCCCTTTATCCCCATCTCCCCACACAGCCACTTCCTTTATCCCCATCTCCCCACACAGCCACTCCCTTTATCCCCATCTCCCCACACAGCCACTCCCTTTATCCCCATCTCCCCACACAGCCACTCCCTTTATCCCCATCTCCCCACACAGCCACTTCCTTTATCCCCATCTCCCCACACAGCCACTCCCTTTATCCCCATCTCCCCGCACAGCCACTCTCTTTATCCCCATCTCTCCACACACCCACTCCCTTTATCCCCATCTCTCCGCCCAGCCACTCCCTTTATCCCCATTTCCCCCCACAGCCACGCCCTTTATCCCCATCTCCCCACACAGCCACTTCCTTTATCCCCATCTCCCCACACAGCCACTCCCTTTATCCCCATCTCCCCACACAGCCACTCCCTTTATCCCCATCTCCCCACACAGCCACTCCCTTTATCCCCATCTCTCCACACAGCCACTCCCTTTATCCCCATCTCCCCACACAGCCACTCCCTTTATCCCCATCTCCCCACACAGCCACTTCCTTTATCCCCATCTCCCCACACAGCCACTCTCTTTATCCACATCTCCCCACACAGCCACTCCCTTTATCCCCATCTCCCCCCACAGCCACTCCCTTTATCCCCATCTCCCCACATAGCCACTCTCTTTATCCACATCTCCCCACACAGCCACTCCCTTTATCCCCATCTCCCCACACAGCCACTCCCTTTATCTCCATGTCCCCACACAGCCACTCCCTTTATCCCCATCTCCCCACACAGCCACTCCCTTTATCCCCATCTCCCCACATAGCCACTCTCTTTATCCACATCTCCCCACACAGCCACTCTCTTTATCCCCATCTCTCCCCACAGCCACTCCCTTTATCCCCATCTCCCCACACAGCCACTCCCTTTATCCCCATCTCCCCACACAGTCACTTCCTTTATCCCCATCTCCCCACACAGCCACTCTCTTTATCCACATCTCCCCACACAGCCACTCCCTTTATCCCCATCTCCCCCCACAGCCACTCCCTTTATCCCCATCTCCCCACACAGCCACTCTCTTTATCCACATCTCCCCACACAGCCACTCCCTTTATCCCCATCTCCCCACACAGCCACTCCCTTTATCTCCATGTCCCCACACAGCCACTCCCTTTATCCCCATCTCCCCACACAGCCACTCCCTTTATCCCCATCTCCCCACATAGCCACTCTCTTTATCCACATCTCCCCACACAGCCACTCTCTTTATCCCCATCTCTCCCCACAGCCACTCCCTTTATCCCCATCTCCCCACACAGCCACTCCCTTTATCCCCATCTCCCCACACAGCCACTCTCTTTATCCACATCTCCCCACACAGCCACTCCCTTTATCCCCATCTCCCCACATAGCCACTCCCTTTATCCCCATCTCCCCACACAGCCACTCCCTTTATCCCCATCTCCCCACACAGCCACTCCCTTTATCCCCATCTCCCCACACAGCCACTCTCTTTATCCCCATCTCCCCACACAGCCACTCCCTTTATCCCCATCTCGGGCAATACATACACCAATTAAGCGAACGACTAAGTCATATATATTAAAAAATATAAAGGTAACTACATTAATTAGCATAATGAACCATATAATTTACCATTGTGTCAGACATATTTCTTGGATAGGTTCCTATTTTGAATTCATGTTATAGAGCTTAATGTATATATGTGTTATGCTATGATGTATCGCTCTGTTTTTGTACACGTGCCCCGGAATTAAGTATACCAAACTGTAGTTCCATGTACCACGCCCCCCCCCCCCAAAAAAAGGGGGGGGGGGGACTCGAGGTGACGTGGTTTATATTGTTCATCATATCCTGGAGGCTGAGATGACTTTCTCAGTGTGGGGGTGGTGGGGAGGGGTGGGGAGGGAGTATATGAATGTAGAGTGGGTGTCAAGCCGACGAAGCAAGTCTTAGAGTTGTGGGGCAGAAGATGGGAGATATGTGTAGTAGTTTGAAGTGTCAGACGCCTCTCAGATCTCGTGGTGACGAGACAACACGAGAAAACGATTCCATCAAGGCCAACAACGCAGCAGTCTTGGTGAAGCCATTATTGTGCAGGGCGAGATGATAATATATTCAAAGAGCACTCACTCCTCTAAGACTCCTTCAGTACCTTTCTCTCCGCCCAGACAAGACAATTGTCTGTTCGACCATCGCTAGTGTGGTCCCACTTTTTGCGTGCTTTTCTTTTGTTTTTTTCCATATACATCGCTATCGTGGCCTCTTTCAGCGCGCTTACACTTACAGTCGGGCTTTGATGTTGTTCGCACTTTTTTCCCAAATGATGTTGAAGGGTTTTTTGGTGATGACACTCTTCATGTGTTTATTACATAGATGCAACCATCTTCATACATGCAGCTAGTGGCTTGTCACACGACACAACTCGTACGGACGGTGGCTTCATTGCCAGTAAGATACGGGAACGGTTGCATGGACAGCTCTGTGCCGCTATCTCGTTGAAGTGCTCTTCCGCCTCATTCATAGCGCTTCAACCTTAGGTGGTCTCCCCTCAAGTGATTTCCAGGCATAGAACATACGAAAAACGGTTTTGTGTAAATACGCGGTGCGCCAGGATACGGTACATCATATCATAGACACACAGTTCAAATCAGGGGCGGGCCCAGGTTGAAGGCAGAGTGAGCGACGTCCTCGAACCTCCACTTGCCCCCTGCTCCACCAGTCGATGACCATATTTCTGACCCCCCGCCCCCCATCCCCCTGCCCCGTTAAGGATTGCAAAGTGAAGGGTCAAGGTCGGGCCAACCGGATTGATTCTGGTGTTAAATTGGATCCGCACCTACTCATTTCTTTACCCCATATTACATTTAAATAAAATTTTGCAGTCCAGTAATTTACCCAATGTCACATATTAGCGTTTCGTATTTCACCATATATCACATTTTGTCGCCCAGTAATCCACATACCAGAGATCGCCGCCGTACGTTTTCACCCTATATCATATTTTGTGGTCTCCCCACACAGGGGAAAAAAAATATATATATATTTTCTGGTCTAGTAATTCCTCAATATCACAGATCGCCGCCGTTCGTTTTCACCCTATATCATATTTTATGGCCTAGTAATTCCTCTCTCATATGAGTTTCCTTGTTATAGTGCTAACTTAAAGAAACGACGACCGGGTGCCCTCGTTTTTAAGCGTGAACGGATTTGGGAGGGGTAAATGCCCCCCCCCCCCGGACCCTATGCCGATCTGCGTCAACTTACAGATGAACAAAACCTATAATAAAGGCTAACGTCGGGGATGGCTGTTTGCAAGACTTAACCTGTGCTTTGAAGAACCTGTGATGTTATTATATACCAACAAAAAGGTCCGCCTTGATCCACATGTCATGCCGTTAAAACGGAAAACGCCGCCAACATTTACACGGACCACACACATGACGAGAGCATGAGCCCGGATCCAATCCCCGCTGCCCCAATATTTACTCCGGAGCTATTGTCAACATTTAAAACCGACCGTGAATGAGCGAGCAGTAGAACAGGTGGCCGGACTTCTCAAGCTGACGAGCTCCTGACAAGATAAGCCCATATGTTCGCCCAGCCCCCTTACCTGACAGAAAACTCTTTCATCCCACTCCGGACTCTTGAATGGTTTATAAAAGACCAATTGGAGCGTGAATTGCGGGGCGGGGACAGAGGCTGGTTGACGGTTACCCAAGAGGTTAAATCCCTCTATCACTTGGCAGCATGAATGGGCTTCATACCCACTTTAACATCACATACGCAATCCGCAACTGGCATATATTGTAAGCGTAATACAGGCTGTCCAGCACCCTCTTATAAAAAAGTAGGACAGAAGTAGGACTAAATATAGAACAAGTAGGACAAAAGTGGGAAAATAGAAGAAAAAAGTAGGATCAAAGTGGGACTGAAACAACACATGTAGCAGCATTTTGCACGCTCATACTGCATGGGTAAACGAATGGCAATTTGGTATTCATAATTATAATACAAGCGATATGCACACAGCAAATACCACTTGTGTTTTGTGTGTGGAAAAAAAAGTAGAGAAAGTTTTCTTTTTGAAGAGAAGTAGGACAAATTAGGAAAAGTAGGATCGCTGGACAGCCTAGACACTAATAGCCTAACAAAGGGCGTGGCTCCACTTATTGTAGACTGAAAGTCCTACTCCCATAACCCCTTTACACACGGAATGTATAAGTAGAATATACTATCCTCGCACAAAGCAATGAACCTCTCCCAAAGCTGGAAGGATATTTGACCCCGCAGCAATCATATAAGCCACAACCGCCTTCTCATCACAAATTCCTGCGTCCGCCCGTAGAAATCCTACACCTGTACACCCCCCCCCCCCTCCCAGCCCCTCTCCATCACTCCAATGTGGATGTATCATCACTATATCTCCCGAGAGTCCCCACTCACATCCACCCATCTACCCCCTCGCCACCCCAACCCCCACCCCCTCCGACCCATCTTTCCCCTCGCCACCCCTCCACCCATACCCGCCCATCTACCCCCTCACCACCCACCCCCCCCCACCCGCCGCTCCACCCTTCACAGGCGTTGGCGATGCTAAATGTATATCAGCCGAGGGGGTCGCTTTTCGGTCGCTAAATCTATATTTGTACAGTCTTTAGATTTTTATGACAAGGCACTTCAAACGCCCACGCCAGGGCGTCCTTGGAAGACTCAAGGTCAAATCGTCTTATCTTGTGGTGACTCAACGGTAGATGTAGGCCTAATAACTGTAACAGGAGTGTCCATTTTCATATTGACGACTGTTACGCTTCGCAAAGAGTCACCAATTAATAGTCACCATACGTCGATATAATAATAAGATAAAGTGACAATCAAAAGTTTCATGATATTGGGCTATAATCCTGGTTGTTACACAGGTATCCATCTTGCCAGCACGTCATCACGTGCTTCATTCCTCCTCCCCCCCCCCCTCCACCCACCCCACACCTCCATCACCAACGCGTCTCATGTGACACAACATGTCGTCCGATCTGGATACGGAACTGGCATATCAGCCTCCTGCCTCTTGCAGTCCTGGAGGTCAGAGAACCTGTCGAGGCCTCACATCGACAGCGAACAATGACACATAGCAACCGACTATTGCATTAGAGTTTTTTTCGTCACTTCTGCCTCGTTTTTATTTTCGTCACCAGTCCGCAACAACAGGCACCTCCTGCCCCCCTGACGCCCGCTCGCCCCGCCACGCACACACGTACCTCCCCCCTCCCCCCCCCCCCCCCCCCACACACACACAGACACTCCAGGGTATCGCTTCATGTTGTGTTGTGTAGGAGATTTAGACATAGTATCGTCAATGGCAGAATAGGGTAACTACGTGAATCCTCATCGACTGTGTGGCATACCCCGAGGAGATGTTTCTCATAGATTAACTTGAATTTTCGCTTTTGGTTTGCTGGAATGTATAGATCTAGAAAACGCGGTGGGTGATAAAACAAAATGTATCAGAATATGTTTTTTTCCCAGACGCAATCCTAGTATTGTTAAAGGGTGGTCTATAAAATTTCAGTACGAGTATCGGGTGCAGTTGTTTCACTGCGATTTAGCTGCATTCCGGTTGGTTTTGCTTTATCCGGTCGCGCCAGCCACAGAAAACATGACAAACAGCGTAGATAAAGAATAGAAAGAATATTTAAAAAAAAAAAAACGTCGGAAAATAAGAGAATAGGTAGTTATAAAGCCCAGCCAAAGAAAGTTTATTCGCCGTGCACGAATACAGTAGTAAAGCAGGTGGGTTTTATGGTCCCACACAACCACGCAATGGTTAGGTGTTCTACTTAGCAGCACAAGCGTGTCCACGTGGTAGGAGGGGGGGGGGGGGAGGGAACGCCGGGACGGCGGGGTGGAAGGGCAGATCACATTTAATAGCCGCGGACAGGGCGTGACCAGACCGACAAGGCAGACAATGTTGACCACGCAATGCATTCATCTTTTCTCCTTCTTCCTTATTCATTGTCCCTTCAATCTAAAAGCTTCTCTGCCAACTACCAGATATTATCTGGTAGCATTGTTGGATAGCATGCTACGAACTGTCAGTCCCCAGCCGTGGAGTCGCACCCATTAGCTGTTGTACCGCTGAATAACGGGGGCACCGATACCGCATTACCGTGTACAACCGCCCTCCACCACCACTCGATCATAGCCAGCTTACCACTTGGCTACCGCGTGCTGTAATAATAAAGTTGCGTCAAGACCAACCTCCTAACCTAGACCGACTGAACCAATAACCCCAATGGTACAGTCAAAGCATCAATAGCCATGGTAAGCTAAAGCACCAATAACCATGGTAAGTTAAAGCACCAATAGTCATGGTAAGCTAACGCACCATTAGCCATGGTAAGCTAAAGCACCAATACTCATGCTACAGTTAACTCACCAGTAGCTTTGGTAAGTGAAAACACCAGTAACCATGATCAGTCAATTTAAGCACCCGCAGCCTTGGTATAGCTACTATGCCAATAATCGTGGTAAGTTACAACACCCATGGCCATGGTAAGTTACAACACCAATGGCCATGGTAAGTTGCAACACCAATGGCCCTGGTAAGTTACAACACCCATGGCCATGGTAAGTTATAACACCAATGGCCATGGTAAGTTACAACACCAATGGCCATGGTAAGTTGCAACACAATGGCCATGGTAAGTTACAACACCAACGGCCATGGTAAGTTACAATACCAATGACCATGGTAAGTTACAACACCAATAGCCATGGTAAGTTATAACACCAATGGCCATGGTAAGTTACAACACAATGGCCATGGTAAGTTGCAACACCAATGGCCCTGGTAAGTTACAACACCCATGGCCATGGTAAGTTACAACACCAATGGCCCTGGTAAGTTACAACACCAATGGCCATGGTAAGTTACAACACCAATGGCCATGGTAAGTTACATCACCAATGACCATGGTAAGTTTACAATACGAATGACCATGGTAAGTTACAACACCAATAGCCATGGTAAGTTATAATACCAATAATCATCAAGCGAAAGCCCCAGTGGTCTTGGTAAGCAAAAGCCCTAGTGGCCTTGGCAAGCTAAGGTACGATTGGTAAGTTCAAGGATAATTACTGCTTGGTCTTGGTATTTGGACTATAAATGGTCACGTGGCCAGACACAAGGTCACGTGCTCAGACACCATGGTAACGCGGCCAGAAACCATGGTAACGTGGCCAGACTCCGGGATAACGCGGCCTGACACGTGACCAGACACCATGGTAACGTGGCCAGACACCATGGTAACGTGGTCAGACACATTGGTAACGTGGCCAGACACCATGGTAACGTGGCCTGACACCATGGTAAACGTGGCCTGACACCATGGTAACGTGGCCTGACACCATGGTAACGTGGCCTGACACCATGGTAACGTGGCCTGGACACCATGGTAACGTGGCCTGACACCATGGTAACGTGGCCTGAGACCATGGTAACGTGGCCAGACACCATGGTAACGTGGTCAGACACCATGGTAACGTGCCCTGACACCATGGTAACTTGGCCAGCCCCCACGCTGAATAGCTGCAGCACGCCACGCCACACGCTAAGGACTCCACATCCCTGATAGCAGCACCCAGACCCATGTTACAACCATAGAGCATCGAACGTCACAAAACTAAAGTAAGAAACCCTACAAATCAATCTACACCATGTAACCGCCAGATCGTTTTATAATCTCCACACAGATCTACCAAAGCAGCAACCTGTAGAATAGCGAGGTTGACAGACCGATAACAGACATGCTGTGCCGAGAATGTATGTAAGTGTGTAAAACGTACATTCCCTCAACATGGAGAAGACGACCCATCCGGCTGTCAAGAGAATGCAGTTTTATGTCTGAGTACACCGTAATCCGCACAAGCTAGCGATAACAGGGCTATCCGGGCATAATATGATATATATATCTCTATATGTACCTCGATAGGCAAGGCTTGTAATTAGGCGACCGCCCCCCCCCCCCGCCCCCCACTCCATGCTACCCACCAACCCCCCCCGCCCAGTATGTCAAGGTGGAATAGGCCCAGACCTTGCAGACACAGCCAATACGCCCATCTCAGATGACATTTATCCAGAACAAAATCGCATATATATAGCCTACCTCCTTGGCCAAGTTTACCCCTTGTGTGCACAACAGTGGCCTAAAACACCAATTCATTTCATTGTGTTTCATATAGCAGGCTAGTCCTCACCCACATTCAGCGTGGATCCACAGAAACTACGGACACCGGGAGCATTCCGGAAGAAGAACAATGGCGCTCAGGGGGCGGGGGTAGGGTGCGGGGGGGATCATTTCTTATGGATGGATGTGTATACAGATGTATTTGATTTAGTTTGAAATGTTCTTTTAAAGAGAGATACGCAGCTCATACCTCTCACGATTCGCTGGTTGCCTAATGTTCCCTGCTCGAGTAATCCTATTTATGCAGAGAATATAATTGGAAACTGTGGGTGGAGGTGGGGGGGGGGGGGATAGTTTCATAATCTATCTATCCATGTAGTTTGGAAGAATATGCAGGCAAGGAAGAATGACTGGATGCCTCGTGGTAACATGGACCTATGCTGTGTGCTGTATGTTGAGAGACTATGTATATATATAACAGGTACTATAGATGGATGCTTGGCTTTGTTCCTTTCCGCCTGGCGCATTCATATCTTTGTTTTCTGTTTTTGCGATGACTGATGAGAGGGTGAAGGACATCTTTGTGCTCACTATGTGTGGCTTACTGTGCAGATCTGGACCAATTGAATATACGTTAAACATATTATATGTTACATAAGTACTTAGATGTGTGAATTTGTGTAGATAACAGTATAACTGTCCCGATAACTATATTGAGGTCAGTAACCCAAAGTAATCGATAATTAACGGCATACTCGGCCGACCCTCCTTAATCAGCCGCCCCCCCCCCCTCCCCCCCCGCCCTCCGCCACCATGGCCCATCTTTGTGTCATCAGTTTGATGACGTGGACTAAAACGCACCCCCCCACCCGCTCGTCTCACTTCATGTACCCTACCAACCACCGTTAGCACCACTTGCTACGGCTACGGTACCAACAAAAGCTTGAAAACAGTAGTGCTGCGGAACTGACAAAGACACCTGCCTAGTACCAGTGATCATCCGGCAAGGTCACGAGGTCAAATTTTCCAATCACTGTTTAGGGACGCACGTGGTCTCACGCGGCGCGAGGGAATGTCCTAAGCGGCATCAGACCCCCCCCCCCCCCCCTCTCCCCATACACACACACAGAACACATATGTACGTACAGAGAAAGGGATGTACGGACTCACACAGGGCCATAAATCAGTTTATCGCCCAGGCCGGGCTTGAAGGACGCTGGACATAACAAGACCCTCTGAGGTGTTAGCCGACGTCCTCAGTGGGTAGCACCAGTGATGATCGGTGCCGACTCAAGAGGCTCCGCAGAGTAGCTGTGAACGGGTGACACCTGACATCTCGCGGTATCTCGCGAGAGCTCGCATTTACCTTTTGTACGAGGACAGGGACAGTACAGGTTATAGGAGCGTTATCGTGATAAACACATTGTCTAATCCCTCCCCTGCTTCACCCTCCTCCCACCCCCCCCACCCATCTCTTCTCAGAGGGTCTTACTTTGCCGCTCCCCACCAGCCCGGGGGTAGCGACCTTCTCCTTTTATAAGTGTAGTCAGCTACCCAGCTGGGTTTATCAATGGCGAAGTTGACGATCTTATCACAAAGGGCAATTTGTCATATCCGTAATTAAAAAATGTCGAACCTCACATGTCAATTTTATGGGTCCACCTTTAGTATAAATAACAACCGTTAGTTCAAACGCATTTACAAATACTGATACATCCTTCTCCGCTCTTACTGGCTTAATGTTCTACATTCCCATTTGCGTGATGTAGGTGGACAGTGGACAGTTCTTTAAGATACTGCCTGGGCTGCTTCTCATAGATACTGATTTGAGTAATTGGCTGCTTCTCTGAGATATAATGTTTTGGATAACGGCCTGCTTCGCCGAGATAATGCTTTGGGTAATAAACTGTTTCTCTCAGATAATGCTTTGGGTAACAAACTGTTTTTATAAGGTAATGCTTTGGATAATGCTTATACAAGACAATGTTTGGATAACGGGCTGTATCTATAAGGTCATGCTTTGGATACTGGACGACTTTCACGGGTGGTTCTATGAGATATTCCGCAGGCGTGCATGCCACACTAGAGGCTAGTCACGTAGTACATCTGACCGACGGCCGGGGGTTCAGACTTTCGATAATTGACCAACAAAGGGTCGTTCCAGGAACACGCTGAACGCCAATATATTCGCCGCTAGATGGAGTGTCGACCCATATCGCTGTTGTCTTAGGCCAGTGTGTGCACACAAAACACCATTAACGCTAAGTCCCTGGAAGAGTAATATATTACGGATCACAGCTTGGCGCCATTAGTGCATTACTTCACCGCATACGCACCCATGGGATAAGTAAGGTCAAGGTCAAGGCCATGATGAAAATCAAGGTCGGTTAACAATCCAGTGCATGTTATCCATCTTCAGGAAATGACCGGAAGGTGAACCAATAAACCGAAGCGAGACCCAATCTGACCGATTTCCTGTGTTGACCAAGGATGAATTAATCACATCTTAATGCTTTCATCTGGCGACGCGTTTTTACAAATAATGATAAGGCCATAGGGAAATCGTAAATGGATTTGGGAGAGATGTAGTAGAGAGGGAATGGGGCGGTGGGGGGGGGGAGGGGGGCGGTGTCGCGTCTGGGAACGGAACGGCTGTAGGACGTCGATTATAAGCATGTCATGGCGCGTGAGGGGGAAGGGGGGTAGCGTGAGGGGGGGAGGGGGGTAGCGTGAGGGGGAAGAGGGGTAGCGGGGCACCAGACATGAAGCGCCAAAATGGCGACGGTTCTGTTTATACACAGAGCAACGCGTTGTCACGTGTTTTCGGTATGAGTTATTTTTCCCTTTATCGCTCGCTCCGGGTGGCGAGGACAAACAGCAAATTGCCTCCCATAAAGAGAATTCAGGGGCGGATCTAGAATTTATCAAATGGTGTAGCTGGAGGCGGGGAAGGTACGGTGTGGGAGGGGAGGGGGGGGGGGGCACGATTGACATTTATTAGCTGAAAGGCTTCTTCGATCTATTGGCAATTTTGGCCAGAAGTGCTGTCACAATATGGCAAAGCGGTACGTGTACGTGCCTCCAATCAAAAAGCGCTGCAGTGTCGCATAATTAGATGCCGCTGCCCATAGATATAACACATAATTAGATGCCGCTGCCCATAGATATAACACATAATTAGATGCCGCTGCCCATAGATATAACACATAATTAGATGCCGCTGCCCATAGATATAACACATAATTAGATTGCCGCTGCCCATAGATATAACACATAATTAGATGCCGCTGCCCATAGATATAACACATAATTAGATGCCGCTGCCCATAGATATAACACATAATTAGATGCCGCTGCCCATAGATATAACACATAATTAGATGCCGTTGCCCATAGATATAACACATAATTAGATGCCGCTGCCCATAGATATAACACATAATTAGATGCCGCTGCCCATAGATATAACACATAAATGGAAAAATGTGGTGCTTAATTCACCGCAAAATTCATCGCACTTTTATTGTTCGTGCGATCTCATCAGATGTCACAAAAAAGTGTGGGTCATTGGTCAGCCGGCGACGTTTGAAAAGTAATACATCACGAGTTTATCGTGCAGTCGAAAGTAGAAACAATGGATATTATTGCATTAAAAAAGAAGTTCCGGTAGGTGACTCAGTCGATAGTGATCGACCAATTAAAAAACGTGCGCTAACATGCCATGTGACTCATTCAGTTTTGATATGCTACCTAAAGCCTATATACTGAGTCCTTACATAGCACGTGAACTGATGAAGTGCCGGCCACACGGTGATTACATAGCAGGTGACCCCGGTATATGCAGTGAGACACGAGAGGTCCCCCTGGCCGGACCAGCGGCCAAGCGGTATATGGCCCGGGGCCACCACCACGTAATGCGCCTTGCCTTGCATGGAAATACACTCAATTAGGGCGCCGGGAACACCTTCTGTATCTAGCACAGGTCAACCCACCACCGCCAGGTCACATACACACATTGCCAGCTGTAAATGATGACTGGAGTCACATATATATATGTGTGTGTCTGTGTATGTGTATGTGGGTGGCTGTGTCCGGTGGTTGTTAGTGGCTGGGGGTTACACGCCCAACGCTCGAGTGGTCCGCCAGACAGGGTGGGTGGGTGGGTGTGTGGGTGACTCAGTGCATTGATGCACGCACGTGGTCTGATCCCTATCACGGGTATACATGTATCCCTACCTGCAGACACCAGGACGGGAGACAACGCCAGGGACCCGGCCTACACACCCATACCGCACACGCGGCAGGGACCCAGCCTTCACACCCATACAGCAGACACGCCAGGGACCCAGCCTACACACTCATACAGCACACACGCCAGGGACTCAGCCTACACACCCATACAGCACACACGCCAGGGACCCAGCCTACACACCCATACAGCACACACGCCAGAGACCCAGCATACACACCGATACAGCACACACGCCAGGGACTCAGCCTACACACCGATACAGCACACACGCCAAGGACCCAGCCTACACACCCATACAGCAGACACGCCAGGGACCCAGCCTACACACCGATACAGCACACACGCCAAAGACCCAGCCTACACACCCATACAGCAGACACGCCAGGGACCCAGCATACACACCCATACAGCACACACGCCAGGGACTCAGCCTACACACCGATACAGCACACACGCCAAGGACCCAGCCTACACACCCATACAGCAGACACGCCAGGGACCCAGCATACACACCCATACAGCACACACGCCAGGGACTCAGCCTACACACCGATACAGCACACACGCCAAGGACCCAGCCTACACACCCATACAGCAGACACGCCAGGGACCCAGCATACACACCCATACAGCACACACGCCAGGGACTCAGCCTACACACGGATACAGCACACACGCCAGGGACCCAGCCTACACACCGATACAGCACACACGCCAGAGACCCAGCCTACACAATGATACAGCACACACGTCAGGGACCCAGCCTACACACCGATACAGCACACACGCCAAGGACCCAGCCTACACACCCATACAGCGCACACGCCAGGGACCCAGCCTATACACCGATACAGCACACACGCCAGCGACCCAGCCTACACCCCGATACAGCACACACGCCAGGGACGCAGCCTAGACACCCATACAGCACACAGGTGAAAGGGCGAAATTTATTGCCGACTATTAAGCAGTCCCATCTGTTTCAGCGGTGTTTAAATGGGGAAACGCTGGTGAGGATAAAGGATAAAGAATAGAGTAGGGTGGGTATCGCCATGGTGTGGGTGGATGTGGGAGAGGGGTGGGCCTTACACACAAGTAGACAAGATGGGGTTGCACACGTTTGATTTGTTTGCCTACAACTGCCATTGACATGTTTTCCTGTCTATTACGAGAAAGAGACTATTAATTTAATTTGAATTATGATGTTTTCTCCACTCATTGTAAAATGATCAAAGGGTGTTTATTTGGGGTGGTAATTCAAGTCACAATGATTTTAGTCAAACAATCTTGCCACTTAATATGATTAAGTACTCCTCTTTTTTATTGATTGGTTTGCCTTCTTCGGTGCGTCCCTGGGCTTGGTTCGCGCCATCTATGATAACACGTAGGCTCCGCTCATTTGCAAACATAAGAGCCTTGTCAATCACTTGGGATGAATCCCCGGCAGACCGGAGATGCGTCATCAGTCATCCACTCCTCAGTTTCGCACGAATTGAGCCGCAGATATCCGAAACTGCTATTAATGCGTCGTTAGTTGCTGACATGTGATAGTGAGGGCGTGGGCGTGTCCAGGGGGGTGGGCGGGGAGGGGGTGGGGGCACGTGGCTCCCCCCCTTTTAGACCCTAAGGTATATTTGTGCCATCCCCCTTTCAAATACCGTGCCCTCTGGCTTTTTCTGTAGTACAAGGCATCAAGCTTTGTAGTTTATGTGTTCTTTTTTTTATCTTACCAACGATTATAAAGTATGGAAATAGAGCGTAGTGCACCGCGGTCACCTACGTCTCAAGCTTTTACACACATGTTATCCATGTTTTGTGGAACATTTTATTGTGCGCCCCCCCCCCCCCCCCTGCCCCTCCTCTCCCGTCAAGAATTCCCGCGCACTCCTCTGGATGGCGTCTGTGATAGCATCAGTGCACCATGGTGATATAGGCGGGGCAGAATGCACCCTTATTGTGGCGTCTTTATATTGTACAACAAACCAGAAACGCGAACAAAAATACCTCATGCTTGTATACGCTTTTGCTTCACACAGGTGACATATGCATGATAAACAGGTTCTTTTTAATTCGCGGCGCTCCACGCGCCGACACAAGCCTGTACAAAGTCCACGGGTGACCTAACATGCAGTAGGACCTTTGACTTTTGTCGCCAATAGTTAAAACCCTTGATGCGAAACCTATGAACCGAAAGTCATATCATTGCCGTCGAAGTTGGACGTTTCATCTTTGTCTGCCTGGCATTATCGCCCCTTTAAGATCGGAAGACGACATCGGTGTCAGCGCGAAGAGGTGCAAAGCCATAAATTGCGGTCACGGTCCGGTTCTTTGGAGCAGTACCCACGGTCTCCCTCTCATACATGTACCCGTCTTCCGTGTAGCATTTCGACACAGCCGACATGTTTGTCAAGCTCATGCTAGTCCGGGTGACAGTATGGCATTCTACATTATAACTATACATACAGGTTTCTATACGCAACGACGGATTCAGGATTTTGAGAAGATGGGGAGATATACTTTGGTTGAGATGAACTTTCGGAAGGAAATCAGGGGTGGGGGGGACAAAAATCACCGTGAGGGCGCACCAAAAGGGGGTGTCTATATATATTAATGGGACACATTTTGGATCACGGATACAGAGAGTGAGAAGGAGGGGGTTGGGGGGGGGGTGGGGGAGGGCGATCCAGACCACCTGGACACTCCCTGGATTCGCCAGCGATATGCATCTGGAGTACACGAAAGTCGTTGTGCTATCCAGGACAGGGAGGGACGGGAGGAGTACTGACCTGTGAGAAGCTTGGCGTTGTCCCTGACGACGACTCGGGGTCCCAGGACCTGTTCGTACAGGTAGATACAGAGGACCAGCGACGCGATGGTCCCCAGGGTGTTGGGGAAGATCCACCATAGGAGGTAGCTGACGAGCTCCTCCAAGATGGCGGCCCGAACCACATCCACCAGGGTCGCCCCCTGGCTCAGGAGGGCGTACAGCAGGCCCCCGCCTACGCTATGCGCGAACAGCACCCGCGGAGCGAGCAGGTACTCCAGGAAGTGTCGCAGCAGGGTCATTATCCAGCCGACCAGAGGGAGCAGCACTGGCCACAGGTAGTAGATGCAGTGGCAGTAGTTCCAGAACCAGTCGCCGTCGGCGCTCGGGTCGATTCCTCTTCCTCCGACGGCGAGAGACTCCGCAGTTGATCTGTCACCGGCCGACGCTCCGCCGCCGCCGTCGTCCCCAATTAAGGAGGGGGGTTCGGTCGGGGTGGCGACGACCATGGTGGGAGTGGGGGTGGTTTCAGGGTCGCTAGGGGTGATGGCGGGTGGGGTGGCGGGGGTGCCCCCCGGGTCCATGGCGGATAGCGACATTGGACTTTAGCTGTGATGTTCCTATCTATCTCATACAGCACCACGACGTGGGCGCTGCGGGGGGTGGGAGGTGGGGCGGGGTGTGTGGGGTGAGGTGTGGGGTGGGGTGTGGGGGGCGGGTAGGCCGCTGAAGGTCGGAGATGAGTCTCTCTTGTTTACACCTGTAATCAAGAACGTGAGATATATGGGGCGGCATAAAACCGACAATTGAGACCTGTTTAGGAAAAAAAGCGGTATAACTTGGCGGCGTGGCTATATTTGCTCATATTATGATTCCGTGCTGAACATATGGGGTTCGTGAGTGCCAGAAAGCCTTTGACACAGAATTGACACTACGCCGAAACAGCCAATTAGGTCTCAGTCAGCCCTGACAACCCTTTATGTGGTTGGTGTCGGATGAAGAGTGGCGTCGTGACAACGGCTGTGTGGTGTGGAAAATGCGCCATATGTACGGACTTTTTAGGTCCATTAGGTCCATTAGGATGTCGGCTTATATGTTAACGAAACGGTATAATAGTCTCATAACGCAGTGATGCAATATATTCAAAACACAATGTAGATGTAAGCTTATATATTATATATATATATGATATGTTTAACGGTTGAGAACGACATATGCTGCGAGTCATATAATGCTATAGTAACCCACAGGTATATCAAGCGAAACGTGACAACCTCATAACACTGTGATTAACGCGAGGAAACCCACGCTTCGAGAACCTCATCATGTGGGCACAGGCTTATAATGCGAGTAACGGCAATATGACTAGATAAGAGATATGCATATGGCATTGTTTCGAGGGCGAGATGGGTTTATCTCAGCACAAGTTTCCAAAATCCTTTTCGCACTCCATTGTCAGTGGCCAATGTTGACACCAGGTCTGGGTGGCATGGTACATCAGATGGTGACACGGTACTCATCAGATGGTGACACGGTACTCATCAGATGGTGACACGGTACTCATCAGATGGCGACACGGTACTCATCAGATGGTGACTTGGTACTCATCAGATGGCGACACGGTACTCATCAGATGGTGACACGGTACTCATCAGATGGTGACACGGTACTCATCAGATGGTGACACGGTACTCATCAGATGGCGACACGGTACTCATCAGATGGCGACACGGTACTCATCAGATGGTGACACGGTACTCATCAGATGGCGACACGGTACTCATCAGATGGTGACACGGTACTCATCAGATGGTGACATGGTACTCATCCGATGGTGACATGGTACTCATCCGATGATGACATGGTACTCATCCGATGATGACATGGTACTCATCATTTGATGAAATACTAGTCACCAGATGATGACATACTAGTCATCTGATGATGACATGGTACTCATCAGTTGATGACATGGCACTCATCAGATGATGACCTGGTGCCCATCAGATGATGACATGGTGCTCATCAGATGATGACACATTACTCATCACATTATTACATAGTACTCATCAAATGATGACATGGTAGTCCTCAGATGATGACATGGTACTCATCAGATGATGACATGGTGCTCATCAGAAGATGACATGGCACTCATCAAATGATGACATGGTAGTCATCAGATGATGACATGGTAGTCATCAGGTGATGACCTAATCCTCATCAGATGATGACATGGGGCTCATCAAATGATGACATGGTAGTCCTCAGATCATGACATGGTACTCATCAGATGATGACATGGTGCTCATCAGAAGATGACATGGCACTCATCAGATGATGACATGGTGCTCATCAGAAGATGACATGGCACTCATCAGATGACGACATGGTACTCATCAGATGATGACATGGTAGTCATCAAATCAGGACATTTGCATCAGACTTGATTTTGTAACTGACACAATTGCCCGGCGTACATACTATCTCCAACAATGATGCCTGAGTACACTTGACGTTGAACTTACCGAGTTATTGTTGAGTTCCAGCCGCAGGAAGTCAATCAAATCATGCTCACCATCTGAAAAATGAATTGAAAATGACGCATATTTAATTGATCTGAATTGAATCGGTTTATTGTTCTATTAAATCAGTTAAAGTTGTTCGACAAGCTTATACAACATCAAAAGGGAGTAACATTCAACAAATTAACAGCAGCAGAAGCAAGGCTTATTAGCTGCAGAGCTCATACAAAATGTTTCATATCATTCACATATCAGCTAGACTGGATACAAATCATAGAAAAAAAAGAACAAAACAAATAAATACAACAGAAAAGGCTTATTGCATGGTAAGTAAGCATATGAACTTGATTAAGCATCTCTAAAGTGTCCAGCAGGCGACAACGTATTGGAAGGCAGAACACAGACACGAGATCCATGCCAACCGCTCCCACGAAGCTTCAAAATGTATGGCTATGAATTCACCTTCAACTTGACTATTCAAAACTGGTGACCCAATGACACAATGACACGCGGCCTTAATACCCCTACCAAAAGTCGCATTAATTGAGACATCAGCAGAAATACCTGAACGCTTGGACGCAATATCTTTGAGCGCCGTATTCATGTCGCGATACCAATTACCCTGCAGTGCTTCACATGAAACTGACCCCGTGTGAGGGTAGCAGCTCCCCGACTGCTGAACATCCACGGTGGGTGGTCAGGTTGGCACTGGCTTAGGGGGATCCTAGCTTAACCCCAGTCAGTGATGACCGAACCGCCGGTGAGGCTTCGGCGGAACATCCGAACAAACAGAGGCCAGTCAGGCGTGTCTGGGAGGACGGCAGGCGGAATGGGGGGGGGGGGGAGCCGGGTAGAGGAGGAGGAGGAGTCTGAGTGTCAGTGATAAGGAAGAAGGGTGGGGTGGGGTGGGGGGGGGGCGTGGTGTAATGGCCATTTGTAAATGTTGCACGGGTCATTGCGTTCTTCAAACAGCCGCTTGAGGCGCTGTTCACACGTGTGATGTGACCCAGGCACGCCACCTTCTACACCCCCTCCCTCCTAGAGAGTCGCCTCCTGCACCCCCCTCCCAGAGGGTCGCCTCCTACACCCCCTCCCAGAGGGTCGCCTCCTACACCCCCTCCCAGAGGGTCGCCTCCTACACCCCTCCCTCCCAGAGGGTCGCCTCCTACACCCCCCTCCCAGAGGGTCACCTCCTACACCCCGTCCCTCCCAGAGGGTCGCCTCCTACACCCCCTCCCTCCCAGAGAGTCGCCTCCTACACCCCCACCCTCCCAGAAGGTCGCCTCCTACAGCCCCCTCTCAGAGGGTCGCCTCCTACACCCCCACCCTCCCAGAGGGTCGCCTCCTACACCCCTACCCTCCCAAAGGGTCGAGGTGGCCGTTGATATGTGTATTCGCTATCGGTAACCTCGTTAAATAAATAAAGTTTATACAAAAAAAAAAAAGGGTCGCCTCCTACAGCCCCCTCTCAGAGGGTCGCCTCCTACACCCCCTCCCAGAGGGTCGCCTCCTACACCCCCTCCCAGAGGGTCGCCTCCTACACCCCTCCCTCCCAGAGGGTCGCCTCCTACACCCCCCTCCCAGAGGGTCACCTCCTACACCCCGTCCCTCCCAGAGGGTCGCCTCCTACACCCCCTCCCTCCCAGAGAGTCGCCTCCTACACCCCCACCCTCCCAGAAGGTCGCCTCCTACAGCCCCCTCTCAGAGGGTCGCCTCCTACACCCCCACCCTCCCAGAGGGTCGCCTCCTACACCCCTACCCTCCCAAAGGGTCGAGGTGGCCGTTGATATGTGTATTCGCTATCGGTAACCTCGTTAAATAAATAAAGTTTATACAAAAAAAAAAAAGGGTCGCCTCCTACAGCCCCCTCTCAGAGGGTCGCCTCCTACACCCCCTCTCAGAGTGTCATCTCCTACACCCCCACCCTCCCAGTGGGTCGCCTCCTACAGCCCCCTCTCAGAGGGTCGCCTCCTACACCCCCTCTCAGAGGGTCATCTCGTACACCCCCACCCTCCCAGTGGGTCGCCTCCTACAGCCCCCCTCAGAGGGTCGCCTCCTACACCCCCTCCCTCCCAGTGGGTCGCCTCCTACAGCCCCCCTCAGAGGGTCGCCTCCTACACCCCCTCCCTCCCAGAGAGTCGCCTCCTACACCCCCACCCTCCCAGTGGGTCGCCTCCTACAGCCCCCTCAGAGGGTCGCCTCCTACACCCCCACCCTCCCAGTGGGTCGCCTCCTACAGCCCCCCTCAGAGGGTCGCCTCCTACACCCCTACCCTCCCAAAGGGTCGAGGTGGCCGTTGATATGTGTATTCGCTATCGGTAACCTCGTTAAATAAATAAAGTTTATACAAAAAAAAAAAAGGGTCGCCTCCTACAGCCCCCTCTCAGAGGGTCGCCTCCTACACCCCCTCCCAGAGGGTCGCCTCCTACACCCCCTCCCAGAGGGTCGCCTCCTACACCCCTCCCTCCCAGAGGGTCGCCTCCTACACCCCCCTCCCAGAGGGTCACCTCCTACACCCCGTCCCTCCCAGAGGGTCGCCTCCTACACCCCCTCCCTCCCAGAGAGTCGCCTCCTACACCCCCACCCTCCCAGAAGGTCGCCTCCTACAGCCCCCTCTCAGAGGGTCGCCTCCTACACCCCCACCCTCCCAGAGGGTCGCCTCCTACACCCCTACCCTCCCAAAGGGTCGAGGTGGCCGTTGATATGTGTATTCGCTATCGGTAACCTCGTTAAATAAATAAAGTTTATACAAAAAAAAAAAAGGGTCGCCTCCTACAGCCCCCTCTCAGAGGGTCGCCTCCTACACCCCCTCTCAGAGTGTCATCTCCTACACCCCCACCCTCCCAGTGGGTCGCCTCCTACAGCCCCCTCTCAGAGGGTCGCCTCCTACACCCCCTCTCAGAGGGTCATCTCGTACACCCCCACCCTCCCAGTGGGTCGCCTCCTACAGCCCCCCTCAGAGGGTCGCCTCCTACACCCCCTCCCTCCCAGTGGGTCGCCTCCTACAGCCCCCCTCAGAGGGTCGCCTCCTACACCCCCTCCCTCCCAGAGAGTCGCCTCCTACACCCCCACCCTCCCAGTGGGTCGCCTCCTACAGCCCCCCTCAGAGGGTCGCCTCCTACACCCCCACCCTCCCAGTGGGTCGCCTCCTACAGCCCCCCTCAGAGGGTCGCCTCCTACACCCCCACCCTCTCAGAGGGTCGCCTCCTACACCCTCACCCTCCCAGATGGTCGCCTCCTACACCCCCTCCCTCCCAGAGGGTCGCTTCGAGAGGTAAAATATTGAGATAAATATTGATGGCTTAAACCAAAAATAGTTGCCACAATGTGGCATAAAGCGCGAAAGTTCACAAAACATCACCAAGTGCGGTTTTCTCTGTTGATTTAAATATCACGACTTCACAGCCACTTCACTGTACATATTTTCAGCTTTATGCATAACGCCTGTGGGAAGCGAACCGCAAAATGTTTACGGTGGCCTATATAGGCCCTCAGCTGTTAGCATAATTCCACCAACGCGACCCACATAGAGCTAGCATGTGTCATTTGGAGCTACAATCTTACGTCGAGGGTTTGAAGACGGGAAGATAATTGTTGCATTCTGAAGCAACGAGGTAAATATCTCGAAATGAGATGAAATGATATGTTAGGGTTTTTGGCCGCTAAATTAAGCTAAATTGGGCCCAGAACTCTGGAGCGATAGGGGAATAGGGTTAGATAGTACATGTTTCGATCCCTCGTAAAAAAAATTCGATTATAACATTGTAGTACGCTTCTGGTAATTGAAGCGCGAGCGCCGGATGCATAAAACCTGTTTAACGCAAATTGCAATAGTTACCTGGTTTGAACCACATAGTGGCCGCTTTCTCGCCGCCAGGTGTCACCACGTCACGTCACCAGGAGGTCTATAATCCGCACAGTCACTCGGCATGACGTCTATCCAGGTGTGCGCAATATGTAACCAAAGCGTTCACATCAATAAAAAGACCCTAATATCCTTGTACTTGGGAACTTATTGCCCATCCATGGTCGGCAG